>JARFJB010000114.1:2167500-2267500 GCA_036346205.1 Vesta saturnalis | reverse complement strand
GATAAACCAGTTAAAATCATCATTAATTAATAAAAGTTATAGTTGCATTTATTTAACAAACACTCTCCGTAACGCTTCCAGGCGTCCGACAAGTATCATTAACAACTTAGTTGTTCACTTTATAATACGTTTAGTCGGCTATTTCGATAGGCTAGATGAGTTCGACAGTATTATTTCACCTTGATCAACCGTAAATCTAGGAAACATGTTTCTCACATCTTATTTAGTACTGTGTTTCAAATCGATACTGTTAAGTGTACTATCTTCCTAGTTACCCTGCCTATTAAAGGTCCGCAATATTTCAATCCTTAACTTGTTTCCTCCTATCATAGGAAATTGCCTCAGAGGTGTACAAATAATGGTTTTCTATGCAAGCTTATCAGCACCTCATTTCTTCTTGAATCTTTATTTGACAGTCTTTGCTTGAGTAGCCTCAGATTTCATGATCCTTATTCCTCAAGTCACTTTCACGTTCCAAAAATTGTTAGAACGATTTCTTTAAACAACTACTGGTCCATTTAACGTGCAGAAGTTTATTCTTTCCTTACATAAGGTTAAACAATCCGTACCCTTTGCTCTTTCAGTTAGAAGGGCCAAACTTGGTTGACCTTAGCAAATGCCATACTTAGGCACCGCTTGCTCCCGCACGAGCTCTTGAGAAGGTAATTTTTTCGTCTTAATAGTGACCAACTGTTTTGCTGAGCTTGTATCATTTTCTCTCAATTGGAGATAATACCATTGCCACGCTTGGTACTCCTCAGTACATCGTTAGTGATAATCGCATATAGTCACGAATAAAAAATGCACTCACTTTTGTGCAAAGTGAAAGCACTATTCTCTTTAAGCTACATATCACCCGCAAACCAATCCGGCTGAGATAATTAATCAGAGCCTAAGAACGATATCTTCTTACATTAATCAATATCATCTCGTAAAAGATTTAAACTTAGTAAAAGTTGGTTACGTAATCAGATCGGCTAAACTTGAAATAGTTACACGTTCTCCCTATTCGACTCTATTTAAATTACTCTCTTGATGGGCGTTAATGATTTTTGGTGAATTTGAAAATCTGTTGTTTTTAACTTCTAATAAACTGTATTTCTGACGTAGGCGGACGATTAGAATTTGACCATGATGTTGTTATTTTAGAAATTTAAAATCAGATGTCACCTTAATGACATTTCATTAATTACCCATTTATGATTCTCTTGATTTGCAACAATTTTTCTTTAGTTGTCAGAGTAAGAACTGAAACGTTACCTCTGATCAAGGTTGGCACGATAAACTTTGCGTGTAGGGGCCGCCGTTTTAGCAAGTAACACGCTTATGACAACGAACGTTAGATTATATGTAACACAACCGGAAAAAAATGACCATAATAGAAGTGAATTGTAAAAAGTTATCAAATGAGCAGATTTATCTCTGAGCGCCCAGTTTATGTATCAGGAAGCGGGAATCAAAAAGGGTTTATGAATAAAACGAGAAATCCGAAAAATATCTTCGAAATAGACAGACCGTTTAATGAATATTAAATAAGTGTGCTAAGAAATTGCGTACAAAAGATAAAATTGATTCATATACCGTAATAATGGTAAATAAAACCTAATATACCTCATTCCAAAATATAATCAAAATAAATATTATTTTTATTACTTATGTGCTCCCGTTAAATACTAATAAGACCACAAATAAAAAAGATAACGTTATTTCCGACAACGCAATATGTTGAAATGTGACAGATAAGCCTAAGATTACATTATGTAAACGTCCCAGTTATGTAAATCATCGGAAAATATGTGTAAGCGTAAAATGTTTTATTATTCGATTGTAAGGGTGCAACAAAAAAAATGGAATAACTTATTTATAACAATTTATCAAGACTTTTTTGATAGTGCACATACGGTAAGCAATGAAAATTTCGCAGATAATACTAAACCAATCGTAAAACGTAAATCAATTGACAAATATCTCAACAGTTATCACTCGAATGTGTTCACCGAGCTTTATAAATACTGACAAACACAGAACCTGCATCATAAACCGAATAATTTCTCATAAATGTCTATTGTGTTAATTTTTTTACTAATTAAAACGGTTCAACTGTAAATGGTATTAACTTGGTTTAGAAGAGAGGTGCATTTTATTTTAGAAAAAATGTAAAAAAGAAAATGTGGGTTGGAATCGTTAAACTTGTTTGGATATAAATCAAACATGTATATGTACATTACGATCTGGAAAAAGGATGTCAGTAGAAATGTCGAAACACGGAGTTCACATTTGTTACTTTTTTAATTCACCACGGTTACTAGATGATTTGTATGTTCTATGCTCTTTTTATGTGTGTTTTCTGAACGTTTTCCGCTACATAGAACTTAAATTTAACACATTTTCCACAGTCTTCTTTCCCGTTTACCGTCGCTTTCCTCTTAGAGTCATTCATAAAAAATTCATATAAAAATTACGTTGTTATGTAAAGACCAGATCTAATGTTGATGTTGTGCTTGACAAGTAAATATATTATTCATGGTCATATACTTAAAGGTAAAATTTTTTCACTTTTCACAAACTTTTGTTGGCGAATGTATGTTTCTAATTTATCGTAATAATAATAATGAAAAACATGCTAGAAAAGGCCTTTCCTATCTCCAACATAGTTTCATTGTAGTTGAATTCAGTTTTTACCATTCCACTTTTGACGATACTTTCTCGTAATTCTTTTTGTTCGCATTGAATACAATTAAATTTTGTTTTGATAAAATTCGTTCTATGTATTTACCTTTTTAGTTAAAATAAAGCAGATAAAAACAAAATACACTCACGTATTATACAAAATTAAAAAACACGGATCGCGTTTCAATAGCTACGCTATCATCATCAGCGGTCGACGACAGTCGGCCGCTGATGATGACAGCGTAACTATTGAAACGCGTTCGGTGTTTATTAATTTTGTGTGGTAAGTGGGTGTATTTTTTTTGTTACAGATCCTGCCACAGTTTCATTGCTTCAAATTTAAATATAGGAGGCTTTTAACATATTTGTAGTATAAAATGGCTTATTTGGCATAACATGCCATACCGTTTAAAATAAAATTATCTAAAAAATTGCAAATTTTAACTACCGATTTAAAACTATTGTAATCGCGGTTATAAATCTGATTTTTTATAACTTTACGCATTACTTGTAGCTCCACCCGGCACTGATTCAGC
Source organism: Vesta saturnalis (assembly GCA_036346205.1). Classification (NCBI taxonomy): domain Eukaryota; kingdom Metazoa; phylum Arthropoda; class Insecta; order Coleoptera; family Lampyridae; genus Vesta; species Vesta saturnalis. The sequence continues at coordinate 2,264,294 of JARFJB010000114.1, read as the reverse complement.
TTCTGGCAAACTTTAAATATATTCGAATCAGATTCATTACGGCGGTTGTGTTATAGCGTTTATTATAAACGTGAAAAATAATTATACAAAATTGACATTGCGATACACTTTGGTTGTGCGATCTTTAGAAAAACGCACTAACATAATACAGCTTGATTGAAACAAAGTTGTACTACATCAAACTTGAAATGTCCAGAAATTTTTCTTAATTAGAAACGCTATTAACTACATATCGTAGAAAAACATCTCCACTAAAAAGCTAATATAAATGGAAGACCGAAAAAAGTTGCAAGCATTAAGGGCTCCGCTATAATGAAGGCAACAAAAGTTTTGAATATTGTATTTGCTGAAAGTCTACGAAAATTAGTTTTAGATTTGTTCCATCCTCATCTTTTTTCTTTCTCAAGTAAGGCGAGCCCAAAGCTTCACAATACTTTGTGCGCCGAAAACGTATTCTAGTTGTATACAACATTTCCATAAATATTTACTTAATAGAACAAAGAAAGCATTGTTCCAGCTTTAAACTACTTTAATTGTATTTGCTTAATTTTCAACTTAATGGAAGGTTTAAAAGAAATTAGAATAAATTATATGCGAGAGTGAAATTTTCGCTAATAGTTATTGAGAGTCGATACCCTTCTGTTGATTACAATACATGTAGTAATATATAAAAATTGGTATGATTTTGATAGTATTGAACCGAATTTAGGGTGCGTTCATGAAACGTTATTTCCGGTATTGATTAGCATTGATGTTAATGGATGTTCTCGATTGAGCGAAAATTTAAATTTATTCCATTGATGAACATATGAAATACGAGAGTAGGCTCAAAAATAATGCACACATGATTGTAGAGTGCATACGAGATGACCATCAGAAGCGCGCTAGATGGCATGTGGAAGTAACATCTCCCCTCAACACACGTGCGCAGGTTTGAGGTCGTTGCGTTCATCCAGTGTATTTCAAAACGAAAGTAATGGATACGTGTTCTAGCGCTATGTAAACGCGAGTTAAAGACCGTGCTGTTATTGAATTTTTAACTGCTGATAAGTGATTCATAATCGGTTAAAGGCTGTTTACAGAGACAATGCTATTGAAAGATTTACTGCAAATCCAAGAGTAATAACATTTTTTGTTTGCGAGTCTGGTAAAGCCATAATTGTTCATGAAATGCTCTGCGGATGTCCGATTATTCCAACAGACGATTTGATTCGAACGCGTCTCATAGACGGGAACAAACAGCGTCGATTGGAATACTTCGGGTAACCTATGCAGTGCTACAATGACGAAGAAGATGACCTTGTCTTTAATGTCGAGAGACGAGTCACGGACCCATCATTACGACCGGGAAGAGAAGAGAAAATGTGCTGAATATAGACATCGACAGCTGTGTTCTGCTCAGGCAAAAAGGTTCAAAACACAACCATCCGTAAAAACTTCTATTGACTGCATTTTTGGATGCTCACAGCTCACATAAAGTGACCGATTTTATGAAACAAGGGGTCAATTCTTCTCTGCACAGGCTCTAAAACAACGACGTCGTGTTGGAGGCAGCCTGGCGCTAATAATCTTCCAACATGGCAACACTCTTCTACACACCTCCCGCGTGAATGAAGAGTTTCTGCGAAACCTTAAGTTTGAACTACTTCCAAATCTTCCTTATTCCCTCGATATTGCGCCTTGGCGAAATTATAAATTGAACTATCACTTAACTTTCCTTTCACATTTTTATGTAACTGCACCTAAGGTTTGTCTATTCACACGTTCTTTTTGTACGGCAAGAAGTTTTCTTCTTCTCCAATATTTAATACCCTTTCGGGCGTCGGATGGCAGCCTCTACCCCTGTATCCATTTTTTCCATCTTTTCATGTCACTCGCTATTCTTTTCATTTCTTCCATTGTCACTATCCTTTCTTCCCCTATTCCTTTGATTTGTTCAATCCATTTTCTTCTGGGTTTGCCTCTTTGTTTTTTGATTGGTTTTCCCGCTTCCGTTATTCTTCTTGTCATTCTTTTATTTTCCATTCTTACTGTGTCATACCAGTTTATTTGCTTCTTTTTTATTACATCCATTATTGGCTCCTGTTTATTTATTTCTCTTATGTCTTACTTTTTTTCTGTCCTACTTAGCTTTTCCTGCCATTTTCCTGAGGTCCCTCATTTCTATGGCATAGGCTTTCGATTCGTCTTTCTTCCTGATTGTCCAGCTTTCGCAGGCGTGTTATGGTTGTTATCATGTTATGTATTTTCCTTCTCACCTCTATATCATTGTCTTTGTGTCTTAGTATTGAGCAGTATACTGTTGTCGATCTACTAGCTCTACTTAATAATTCTGCCTCCATTTTCCCGCCCTCTGTTATTTTTCCAAGAAATGCATAGGTCGATGCTCTTTACAATGTTTTGTTTTTACATTTTACGTCTTTATTAATTTGATATCCTTTTTGTTTTTCATTCACAATCATAGTTTGTGTTTTGCTTATGTTTACTTCCATTTTCATGTTTTCTATTTCTGTAGTTCATGCGTTTACTAACTTTGTATTTTATTCCTGGTGTTTGATAATAATAGTATGTCGTCCGAGTGTAGGTTACTTAGCCTAATTCCTTCTAGGCCTTTTCACATAAAGAGCAAAGGGCGTAGGCTGCCGCCTTGCTTAATTCCTTTATTCATTTCAAACTCATCCGATCTTTTCTGATAATATATATATATATATATATATATATATATATATATATATATATATATATATATATATATATATATATATATATATATATCAATATGCCTGACCCAAGCTAGCTGCAAAATCTATACTAGAAAAGAGGTTGAGAAACCAAACTGAGCTCAAACCAGGAGAAGAACAAGCAGCTTTCAGACCAAATAGACAGACTATATATATATATATATATATATATATATATATATATATATATATATATATATATATATATATATATATATACTACTAGACGCCGAAGACTACAACAGACGACTGGAATTCTGTGAAACCTTTGAGGAGTTCCAGGATCGTGGAGACCTCTTACCAATCAGAATATGTTTCAGCGACGAAGCGACATTTTGTTTGAATAGGCAGGTCAACAAACAAAATTGTAGATATTGGTCATTAGATAACCCGCACTGCATGGAAGATGCCATACTCAGCACCCACAAAACCTAAACGTTTGGGCGGGCATCATCAACGATAGAATAGTTGGACCATTATTTATTGAAGGTAATCTAAATAGTGAAAAATATTTAGATTTGTTGCAAAACCAAATAGTGCCCGCCTTACGTCAAATGTTTGGCCAACAAAACAATATTTGGTTTCAGCAAGATGGAGCTCCAGCACATTATGATCGACAAGTAAGAGGATTTTTGAACCAAGTGTTTCCTAATAGATGGCTAGGGCGAGGAGGTCCCATCGAGTGGCCACCTAGATCGCCAGATCTTACTCCACTGGATTTTTTCCTGTGGGGATACTTAGAAAACAAAGTGTATGTAAATCGGCCGAATAATTTAGATGAACTTCGGCAAAAAATCATACAAGAATGTGAGGCAATTCCTGTGGAAATGATTCAACGATGTGTTGAAGAATTTCCTCACCGCTTACGATATTGTGAAGAAGCAAATGAGGAACATTTTGAACATTTGCTGTAAATAATTGCGTCAATTAGACGTTTTAGTTTTTATTTATAATTTTTAATAATTGTCGAAATAAAATTTTTTATAACCAATTGTAATAGCCATTTTTAAACCATTCAAGAAGAAGCCTACACCGCCACTGCTTCTACGACCCCAATTTAGAAAGTGGTTTGTGGTTGGTTGGTCGACTGAAGGTCACTGCAAGCAGATAAATGATTGACATGAGATACTTAACAAAAATTTCATAAATTCGAACGTTTTATAGTAGCATTATTTAATTAATTAATTAAATTAAGTTCTTTTTTCTTTAACCGTTGTATTCAGAATTTCCTGCTGAATTCAAAATATCGGTCAGATGGTTATGATGCCATTTAAAAATCAACAGTTAATGCCATTTACTCGTAACTGGAGCATCCAATCAAAAATTTATGAAGAATAAAAAATGTCCGCAAATATGTCTAATATACCTTCCCGAAGGTTTCATCCCGCTAATGCTTATGGTTTTCGAGTTACATCGATGTTTCCATACTTTTTAATGACCCTGCATATATATATATATATATATATATATATATATATATATATATATATATATATATATATATATATATAGCAGAGAATTCCTTCAAGAAAACTGTTTGTTCCAAATGACCGTCGACAGGAAGACAGGAAGTTTTCGAAATTTTAACAATAGTGCTGGTGGGCCGCGTACAACATGAACTGTTGCAAATGAGGAACAGATCTTAAGGCGTCTAGAAGAAGATAATACTTTAAGTACTAGAATAATCGGTGCTATGGAAAATATGCTTCATTCCGTGGTGTGGAGAGTAGATAGCGAGCAACTCCTACATCCGTACCACCTACTGCTAATACAAAAACTACTGCAAGCGGATTTTGAAAGAATAACAACGTTTTGCAATTGGGTCCTCCATAAAATAGAGCGTGATCCAGATTTTGTGAAAAGTATTCTGTTTACTGATAAGGAGTTTTTAATTCAAGGAACAACCACAGTTGGAGTGAAGAGAATCCCAGGGAAACAGTATTTAGACATTCCCAACATAAATTCAAAATAAATCTGTGGGTGGGCAACTAATATTTTGCGTCCCCTTGAGTTACCTCAAAATTTATATGGTTCCCATTATTGAAACTTCTTATCGGACCAACTGCCAGAAGTATTGCAAGATATCGATTTTCAAACGCGTCGAAAAATGAGGCTTATGCACGATGGTGCTCCTGCCCACCACTCTAGAAACGTCAGAAGATATCTAAATAATACTTTTCTTGCTAAGTGGATCGGTCGTGGACATGAAGTACCACAAGAATGACAACCAAGAAGCCCCGATCTAAATCCTTTGATTTTTTTCTATGGGATAACGTGAAGGAGGGGTATACAGTACGCCAATCACCAGTGAAAACTTTTTAAGGCAAAGAATCGAGATTGTTTTTGCGGAGTTAAGACAAAATGAGAGAAATACAAAGACAGTACAATTTAGTTTAACTTCGTCAAAAGGGTCAGAATTTGTGGTCGTGTTGGTGGAAGACATTTTGAACATTTTCTATAGTGACAGTTGTTAAGTTCGTTGTTACTATTTTCTTGTTACTACGATTAAATAATGGTGTTTATTTGACATTGCATTTAATAATCTTAATTACCCAACGGTTGAAAGTAGAAAATAATTAAAAAAACATGGCAAGGTTGATATCCGAGATGGTGGATGTGCAGTGCCAGTATCGTATACTGAATCATTTTCCTCGAGAACGGTGCAAATTATCGATTTTAAACCAGAGTGCCTTTTTTATGTACTATTAAATAACTTTAAGAAAAAATAATAAAATATGCATATTGTCCACACACAAAAATAAGCCGACTGAAAAAATCTCTAGGCCACCCCTGTTATTTGGTTACCATAGTATCTAAAATGAATGTACTCATCAATTGTTGTTACACCTGACGGACATACTTTGTGTACTAACTTTCAATAATTTCGAAAAAGCCCTTTGGAAGAAAATGATAGAAGTATGTTTGTCCAAACTATCATAAAACACCCCGTATCTTTTTAATGAAGCATCTTTAGATATATTTATATGAAATTTCCGGCCGAAAATGATGTAATCTACCCCCATACCAATTTGGCACCATAATTTAGAAATATCCTGTATATACTGGGTGTACAAGTTCCCCGTATTTATTCCACTATGCCTAAACGGTTTGAGATAATTTAATTCCGCTTTCTTGAGGTGAATTGCGTACTCTGTAAAAATATTTACCACTATGTGTTTCATAAGTAATCTGAAGAAAATTTGATTGGTGTACAGTGTGAGCCACAAATACAGAAAGTCTTTCATCTCATTTTTTTTAATGGACCACCCTATATATCATTTGACCAGTCGGTAGAGCTTCTCATGGACTTTGCGATGATATTCTATAATGAATTTCTGAAATGATTGGTTAAGTCTTCATTTTTCGATAAACTGAGGATTACGGCGGATTTAATTACTTTCTTGTCGCTAAGGTTATTTTAATGTTATCATCTTATACTGGAGTTCTAAAGAAGCAGAATTGTTCACTAATACGTTTATTTGATCGATCCTGCACGGAGTTGCCCGTGACTAATACAGTACCCGTGGATTAACACACTTTGAAACTCCATTAAAAATAATCACTAAGCTACATATATTTTTAATACAGTTATTTTTGTTATTTTGATCAAATATAAAACATAGCGGATACCCTGTATGTTCTACTATGCTAATGAACCCTAGCCGTACCCGGTACGTGTTGCTGCGTCGAAAGATTATTAGGGCACTTGGGGGCCGATATTTAAGATATTTTTATGCTAAAAGCCTTCGCGGAATTAACTTACCAAAGTTTCATGGCGAACATTTTTTGTGACTAATCAGTGTTTGACCGTTCAACAATATCTGTCAGTGCTTTTCATAAAAATGAATTTTTGAAAAGAAGAAACGTGCCAGATGATATACGTTTTGGTAGAATGACATCAGAATTGTTTTTTTTTTGGGTAAAAGAGTTTACAAGCAAACATTTCCAAATGTAAGACTGTAGGGTTATTTTGACGCTCAGTGTATGTGTAGTATTTTGATAATGTATGTAACATGTTTTGAATGTAGTCGAAGTGAGTTTTCATGAAAAGAATTTTTTTGGTGTGTATGCGTAATGCAAGTTGGGTAAATCATACGCCACTGGATTTTTAATGAAGCCTTAGTTATCATATGAAGGAATATTTGAATATTATAGAAAGAGTTTCATGCTCAAAGAGTTAATTTTGTTTGAGAAATAATCTTTTGAGTAAATTTTTATTGATACGGCACTGGTAAAACTACAGGTTTTTTATTACTGTGTATGGAGGAATGTGAACCTAAAGAAGTGGTTGTAGACGTATGAGTGAGTGAGTTATGATCTATTGATATTTTATTAATGTACAGTCAGGAATATGGATGCATATTTTTGTTTGTAGAAGTTTCTGTAATACGGTGCAATAACGGTAAATGAATGCATGTTCAAGGATGCAGGTGATAGAATGTGCGTAAGTACGTTAGATTTTGCGGAATAAGATTCACCCACATGTGAGATCTGCATGGAAAGTTGAGATATAATCTCGTTAATCTACAGAGCAAATCTAATTGAAATTGATGGTTTCTTCGGAGAGTTTTTAGTGATTTACAAAGTAATTCAAGATGGCTACGTTTATTTCGCATTGTTAGCGTTTTCTTCCGCTTTGGAACCTTCAACGCAGCAAAGAAACACACGAAATACTCAGCCGTGATACGTCAATTTTGACCTTAGCGAGAATATGGCGGACAGAAGGTATTCAAGCGAGTGCCCAATTCGAGGAGTAGAGTTAAAAAGCTATAAATTAGCTAGATGGTTAGAGGTTTTGAGTACGGGTTGCGCGCGTCATAACCACCAGAATGGTTAGTTGTTGCAGTTTCTTTGTGAAAATTATAGTATAGCATGACATGTATAGCCACCGCATTAACCCTTAACGGGATAAATCGGACATTCACAAATAACTAGTGTAATATATTGTTAAGTTGAAGGAAAACATTATTGATTTTCTTCAAGAAATAAAAAGTGCCTAGGGAGATTAGAAGTTAATACAGCAATTATTTTGTTATTAGTGTTCGATTGTGATACGCATGACCTAATATTATTATAGAGAACTGAAGGTAATCGAAATAAAAGTTTGTGAAATTTAGTTAAAATACTGATGACTATTATTGACATTGAATGTGCACAATCATAAGCAACACCAAATTGATTGTAAGAAACCATTATCTTATTGTGGTAAACGTTTTGAAGGGCAACCATCACAGTATAAGGTAATGTGATGTTGGCCTAAAGAGCCGATATGCAGGGACGCGATTGAGCAAACCATAGACATTGCGTTAGTGAGTACTACAGCCGAGTGCGTAGGGCGAATAACGGCTACCTCTCGTGTTTTGTACATAGTCCACCTAAGAATTTTAAAAGGATTACGAAGAGCAGACCATATGGACTACAACTACTGCACCGAAAAAGGTTTTAATTAATGTAATACGTAAAAATCAGATTTAAAAATATTACTGAACCAAAACAAGTACGATTATCTTTTAAGTATATATTTATTTTTCCTGTTATTGTAGCATTAATTACGGTTCATTTATTCAAAGAAAAAAAAAGCTAATCGAACTTTAATTATTTTGTTGTTTCCAGTTTTAAGGAAGGAATCTTAACGTAATTATTTTTTTCAACTACCCCGTTGCATATAATTTACATGCAGAATTTGTCAATATATATCCACTGTATAATTTACTTTGTCGTTTATTTGTGTCAATCGTGTGCCTAACTGGTTACGCCTCCTGACAAGCGAAACTAGTATTTGCATATTTTCGAACTTATGGTTAGATTGGAAATTGCGTAATGAGCCAGATCGGTCTCAAAATTATATTTTAGCTTTGAAATATTAATGCAAAACCCTACTAACAGTGTACTTGTTATTTTTTTCTTATTCGGCATAACAGTTTTGAAATATTAAAGTTTAAACATATTAATGGATGTCTAAATACGATTTTGAAGATAAAGTGTTAATAAAATATAACGACTTTATTGATGATACCAGCACTAATTATTCTAACGTTGAATTATTCAGCAATTAACTAACATTTTTTTGAGATAACAATTCATTGTTAAACCGATTTCGTTTATTTTGTTTAGAATTTTCTCAATTGGGAATATTTATTTAATTCAAAGTTTTATAACAGAAATATAAATTTACAGGTATACGAGGGACAGTTTAATAACTACATAAGTTAACGTTTTAGTTTTATGAATTGGAGTTTCCATTTATACAGGGTGTGTTCAGTAAGTCATAGACTAAATTTTCTGAAGTTTTGAGTTGATTTGTTTGGAAGTGTGTTTGACTTTGAGAAGTTACTGCATGAGTTTACTGAGTAGGCTGCAATCCTGTCTTCCACAGTCAGATAGGATTAATTTACCATCTCGCCTAAGACGATTTATTTTAGCAAAATTTAAGATTGTGGTGGCGCCAAGAGACATATTTGCCGGAGTGAGCTGTATAAGTAGTGAATTTGTGGTAAGTGTAAGGTATTTGAGCTTGTTATTTAATCATTTTACTCCTTATCTCGACCCCGCCCATTTCCACTGTAGCTGGCTTGGCAACCCGCTTACTAATCTGAGCATACGCAACGCCTAGTGCGGATTGACATCCGAAAGTGACCACGTTTAGGAATTTGAAAGATAGAGCGTAAGTTATTGCAGCTCCACAAAAGAACCATACTCACTAAAGAGAAGTTTAATGTCTTACTTCGTTTGCAGGAAAGTCTACATGTCAGCATGCGACAAATTTCTAGAGAAAACGACATTAAGTTGGGCTCCGTACATAACATTATCAACATTACACCCCATACCTTGTCTCGTGTGCGGCAGAATTTTGCCAGATGACTTCAACTGTGCGTCTAACAAAATGGAAACGTTTATGAACATTTACTATAATTTTATTCTTTTGTAACTAGTGTTTTTTGTTAGTTAATTTGTTCTTAGATTTATTTATTCAGTTAGGTTGTATTTTAATATTCAGTTTATCGAAAATGAAGGCTTAACCAGTCATTTTAGAGGTATACTATGGGCTATTTTTGGAAAGCCCATGAGAAACTCTATCAACTGGTCAAATGAAATATAGGGTGTTCCATTAAAAAAAGATAAAATGATATTTTGTGTTTGTGACTCACCTTGTACAGCAATCAAATTTTCTTTATATTTACATCTGAAAAAAACTAGGAGAGCTAATTTTTAGTTAGCTCTAACTTGCAAAATGTAATTTGGCCAATTAACAAGAAATTCTCAAAGATTACCTGTTTTTCATAGAGAATGGATCATAAATCTCTTCAGGTTCATAATAAACCCATAGTATGTGACAACTTTTTTCCTTGTCTTGGGAGTACAAATCGAAGTATCGGGTAAAATATACAGGGTGATGTTCAAAAAAAGGTAACTTTGGTATGACACATATTTATAAGATACCCTGTGTAGTGGTAAATATTTTTAAAATATTTTAAAGGATTTTTAAAGACATCGCCCCACGAAACCAGAATTATATTATCTCAAACCGTTTAGGCATAGCATACGGCGAATTTGAACACCCTGTATATAAATGTTTAAACTTTTTATGCATACACATATTATAAGGAAAAGTGTGAAGATAAGATGAAGTACAGTTGAAAGTGCTGAAGTCTTAAAGGAAATAATTCATAATACGTAGAGGTATCAATGAAAATTCTACTTTACAAAACTCAAAATAAGATGCAGTGAACTACAGTCTCTTTATACATTATTATAAATGATTTTCATTAAGTTTGACTTGATGCGGTTAAAAAAAACATTTAGAAATTCGATCTTAAATATATTATTATTAATTCAATCTTGTGAAGCTAGTGCTAAAGCGCATAAATTATTATAAATATAAAGCCCCAATAAGCAGTGAAATTTTTAAATTTTATGCATATTGTTTGCTTCCAGAAATTTTGCATTTTAATTTGACTAATATCTGTAGGAATGCTGAGTCTTGTTTTGTAATTATTTTTAACTTTACATTATTTTCATATAAAACGGGATGTGCATGTCATGGCAAATCCAATTTTACGTAATTGCTCATAAAATTTTTAAGACAGGTACATTAATGTAAAAAAAGATTCTAAAAAGGTTCAGTACATGTAAATTGAAATGCTTGAGCTACTAAACTTTATTTATAAATGAGTCATTTGGTGTACAGACAAATTTTACCTGTACGGACAATGCATTTTAAAATGACAAGCTTATTTTAGCATTACAAGCTTGATAATTTATTACATATAAATACATGTTAAAATGATTTATTTTTCGAAACGTCTTCCGATAAATTTACATTTCACTTTTTTGTTAATTTTTTTTCTTCTAGACGGTTAGTTAGTTAAGTACTTATCAATTTAACAATTTATATTATGTAACGCTCAGATTTAAAACTTATGTTTGTCGATTTACAATTTACTCGTCATTTGTTTCATTAACATAACATATTAATTTTTGGCATATAGTGTTTTACCTTTATAAACTACTTAAACGTTATATATAGATTAGATTGTTGTTAGTTTCTCAAAAGTTCATACTAGCGCCATCTAGGTAATGTTCACGGTTATGGGTATGAACTACCACTAGATGGTACTATTGATTTAAATTTTATTTGAAATTGTGTACATTTTAACAATAGCTTTGGCAACAATGAATGTGATAACAAAATTGACTGAATAACGTGTTGAGTTTGCCATTTAGGGTGAAATAGAGCTTTCTTGAGAAATATCTTTTTTTCTGTTTTAAGTCATCTTCGGATATACGAGAGATATTTTCATAGTTTATGTATTTCTACATGTAGTTGAGGTATTCAATAATGGTATAGGGCGGATATATATATATATATATATATATATATATATATATATATATATATATATATATATATATATAGGTATCAAGTGTACTCTGTGGAGCCCGACGCGTTATCAGGTCGCTATGAATCCCGAGGTAAGGGTTGCTTACACAACTCGTTTTTTATACAAAGTATATACTCTTAGGTACTTGTGCGTCCCGACAACGTTGCCGCGGTAAAAGCAAACTGTAGCAAAATATTAAAGACTAACTATATAATATGATATACACGAAAATGGGTAACAACGTTTACATAATAAATTTGAAAGCTATAATCATCTGTAAAATTAAAATAGTACTTTGATTCTAACAGCAATTAAAGTCAAACTGACACGTCTAATCGATTATTTTAATTTATCATCTTCAATATTTTAAAATTTTTATTAATACTTTTGACAATAATAAGTTTATCCATGATTGCACTATAATTGAAGCAATACACTTACTTGATTCTTGTTCGTTATGTTATAAGCAATTTTCTAAAGGTACTGTAAATAAATCGTTGTCATTTTTAAAACTTACTTCTTGTTAGAAGTATAGAGTGTTTGCAATTAACAATTTTTTTAACACAAAAGTTCGATTCATTTTTATTCTTAACCCATGATTCATTGTAATAAATGAAATGCATTGTCATTGCGGTAAGGTTTTTAAATGGTACATTAGAACAAAGTTTTTTCGGAAAATCGTTCAATAAAATTGACATTTCTGATATCATTTAATAGAATAAAAGATCAATATTTCTAAACTTATGTTCGTTGCTACTCAATCAAAAAAAGTAACAGTTAGGCAATATTCATTTGTGTATGGAACTATTTATATCTATAATGTAGGGAAAGGCTTTTTTATGTGTTTCCAAAGTTAGGCAATAGGTATCGAGGTTGTCAAGGCAGCGGGTAATAACAGTAATAATACTAATAGTAGTAACTTTACTTTTTCATATTAATGATGTGAATGTGAAATATTATTATGATTAAACATTGATACTATTAATATAGAAAAAATGTTTTCTTTTAGTTTGACATTTACTAAAACTTCCAAATTAACAGTGCTTCAATATCCGCAATTTAAAAAAATACTTTTTGGCTGAACAGTAAAGCAATACGCATGAGTGTTTTGACTATCTTTCTTCAACCCCTCTAAAAAAGTTGTCCAATTCTACCAAAATTAGAACACATTTTGCTTTCATTTTTTCTAACTGTTAACAACGCTAGTCAGTGTAAAAGCAAACTGGTCAATTTGCTTTTAAATTTTTGGATTTGGTACACAACTAACGTAACTCATTTCTCCATTACCTTTGACGTAAATATCAATACACGTTTTTTTCTACTGCTCAGGTCGTTTCTAATAATGAAGACAGAACTAAGCCAGATTATACGTTTAATTCTTCCGCAATAGATTTAAACATGTTTGATTGGACAGAACTGCAACCACTATCTGCTACATCAAGTATTTTCAATAGTACTCCCGTGGAAAATCATGTCCTATCCAGTGAAGAAGTGATTTCAGAAGGTACAGAAACCTCTACGGAATATGATGAATCTCAAGGTGTTGGGGAACTAGTAAACTCTGAAATTTCTATGATTGTGAATCAACCACAGAATGTAGACGGGACTACGTCCAGATTTGGGCAACTTATTTAAGTAAGTCAAAGCTGTAAAGTAAAAAGGGTTGAAAAAATATGTGCTTGATTCCAGGAATCGCGTGGAAGTGTACAGCCAGCTGTTGGTTGTAGAACTTGGACAAAAAAGTATTCTTGTCCATATTTCTTCAGAGATATTACACATTTCTCTCGACATTTAATAAGAAACCATAAAGAAGAAGGTGCAGTAAAGGAATTATTGTCTCTAAAACTCAACGATCCTAACACACAGAAAATCATTAAACTTATTCGTAAACAAGGGAATTTTGCGACCTCCGAGCAGATAAATCAACTTCGACCAGTTAGGAGACCAAAAGATTTAGACACGTTAACGCAGGATGATTACATCGTCTGTCAATTTTGTTTTAGATTTAAAAAAAAAAACCTTTTTGAAAAGGCATCGAAATCGCTGTGAATTGCGTACAAAAGGTAAAACACCGGGTCAGCGTGAAATTCATCTGACAGAATCACAAATATTTGTCATATGTTCAGCAAACATAGAATTTTACGATTCGTTACGCTTAAAACAAGAAGTATTTACAGTTATGAGAACTGATCAAATATCTCAAGTGGCCATGAAAGATGTACTAATATGCAGCTATGGTGAAAGTTTATTGCAGAAACATAAACGAGTGCCAATTAGGAATACGATTTCAAATAAAATGAGGGAATTAAGCAGACTTTTAATAACTCTACACCAAATGATGCGAATAAACACCCTTTTCGAAGTATTAAAACCTGAATTTTTTTATAATATAGTATCGGTGACAAAAATAATCACTGGGTATGATCCAACATCCTGTACATTTTCCAGTGGCAGCTTAGCTACACATATGGGTACAACATTAAAACAAGTCTGCGACATCGCGGCGAAAATGGTTATCAAAAAAAGTAGATTTTTTCCTTTTGACGGCCCAGAAGATAATCTTACGTTTGAGAAATTTAATCACGAACCACTGGAATTCAGAAATTTCTAGTTTAGCGTGAAAAGACATGAATGAAAAGAAATGGGAGAAACCAAAGCTATTGCCTTTAACAAGCGACATAATAAAGTTTCAAAAGTAAGTGATAAAAGAAGCGAGAGAAGCCAGTGAAAACATATCACAGAAACATAACTTGGTCAAGAAATACACACGATTATCAGAAAATGTCTTGGCTATCGTAATTTTGTTAAATAGAAAACATATTGGTGAAGTTCAGTACCTCAAACACCTACTGCAAAGCAGAAACACACAACCAACAGGAAGAGTTTTATGCCACTTTAACAGAAAGTGAACGAATACTTGTAAAAAATTTTAAACGAGTAGTAACTGGCGGAAAAGGAAGTAAACCGGTGCCTATACTATTTCCAAAAACAGTCCAAAAATTGATCGAAGTAATGATAAGTGTCCGTAAGGGATGCGTTCCGCGAACAGACGAATACCTCTTTGCCAATCCAAAAAGCCCAAACAGATGGATAAACGGTTATCAAACACTCAAAAAATTGACCACACAATCAAAAGTCAAAAATAAGGATCTATTTACATCTACTCGTCTTCGAAAGCAAATAGCGTGCGTTATTCAAGTATTAAACGTCACAAACGTGGAAATGGAACAGTTTGCAACTTTTATGGATCACACCAAGGAAACTCACGTATCTTATTATAGGTATATGAAGAATATCAATATGCATTTAAACATGAATTCTATCGACAGTCATATTTTTGTTTTCTTTTCATCTATTTTAAGTTAACTTTCAGAACTTAAGTACATGTATTTTAGATTACCTCAAGGATTATACCAAACTGCTAAAGTGTCAAAACTCCTCCTGGCAATCAACAAAGGAAAGCCGCCAAGTATAAAGGAAATCGAGTTGTCAGAAGATGGGTCAGAAGGATCTGACGTCGACAAAAAACAAGACTCTAACAAAGAAATAGTTCGAAATTCATTAGGTTTCAATCATTCGTCTTTCTGTATATTCTCAATTATATATGATTTTTTAAACTATAGGTATGGCTGATCGTGCGTCAATATCTGATTTAGAACTCGAACAAGTTGAAAGAGCGACGCAAAACAAATCAGAACAGACAACCGGTGAACGAGGAACGATAAATCGTACAGGTATATTACATATACACCTGTTAAAACAATATAATTTTACTGCTTTATTTAGATATTACTTGCGGTTCCAAACAACGAAAAATATCTCATACAATAAAAGACGCTAATGTTGATATTTTCCCAACTTCAACTTCGTTTTCCGATTCCGAAATCGGAAATAAGAGGAAAATATCAGGTACATTTATGCGGTTTTGTATTTAATGCACATTTTGAACTGAGTTTTTAACTTTCAGCTACAAGCTCAGCTTCTAATTATGCAGAAAACTCAGGAAACAAGAAAAAAAAACAAAAAATTACAAGAGAAAGATGGACAAAAAAACAAACAAAGCTAATATTACAATATTTTGGTCACCACATAAAAAATAAAATTTCGCCGAAGAAAGGAGAAGTGGAAAAATTTATTCGCCAACATCACCCAATTTTTGAAGGAAGAACTTGGACTGTAGTGAAAACATATGTTTATAACATATATAGAATAAAATAATGTTTGGTAAAAAAAATAAATTTTAATGTTTCTGCAAATAACCTATTTAATATATTTATCTAGTACACCTTTCAACATATTTAATTTAATCCCGTTAATCCATCATTTTTCTGAAACCACAAATAAATCAAAAGTAGGTAACCAATAATATATTAGATACAAGCGCTTATTGTACCTCACATTCATGGAATATACGAAGTAGTCCTTAAAGAGCCCGAACATAGCTGCCACTACTTGGGCTACACAAGGTTATGTTAGTATATTCAGACAAGCTGTATATAAAAGCGACCTCTGCAGCGTGATCACAAGAACCAATCTGTATATACTGCATATGTAAACGGTATATTATGAAGCCCACCCTAAAATTCGAATTTACGCGTTTTGTGACATGTACAATCATATTTTGATGATATACACATGGGTACCTTACGAAGCCCGCAGCCGGGCTTCATAACGTTTTCGGGCTTGAGAGCGCACTGTTAATATGTCGTACGGGCTCCAATGACCTTAAACATGTCATATATATATATATATATATATATATATATATATATATATATATATATATATATATATATATATATATATATATATATATATATATATATATATATATATATATAGTTATCACCAAAGGAGCAGCCACATGTTTTCTTTCAATACAATTATAATTTTAAACATCTTAAATATCACTAAAAATTAAAAAGAAAAAAAAAACAAAATGTGAAACTTCTTGGAGCTCCACATACATCATAAAGGTAAAACCTATTGCCAGAGTATTACTTTGCACTTATTCGTGGTATATTTTTTTAGTTACTTCTTTATTCTGGTCTTTCTTGCTTGCTTCTCATTACACGTTTCAACTAGATGTTCGAGGTAGCATCGTTCTAACCTGTACTTGCCTATACACACCGTAACCAAGGGCGAATCTTGCGGGTAGCCAGAGATGGAAGTCATTTACTCATCTGATAAGGTCAGGCTATTCTAATTATACTATGCTTCCCTTATAACAATGCAAAAGTGGGTACGATGGACGGTTTTAATCAACCACACTGCCTTTTTGTTCGTATACAACGTACTGCTACAACCTAAAAGTGTGTTTTAATAAACGATACCTCCACAGTCAGCAGTACATAGCTTAATAAAATTTTCGTTTCATTTTGAACTGACATAAAGGTTGTAGTGTGTATTACACTCGAATATCCCTCACGATTCAAGAATTACTAAAATCGTTACGTTAATTGGTTTTTTTTTTGGGTTGGTTAAAATAACGTAATTTTTGCTTACTTTTCTACCATTTCTAGAACCACAACCAATAATGTTGCCATCCAATTTATTATTGTTACGAGTTACGAGTCTTATCTGTTATTTGCGCAGAAGCTGTTAATCTAGTTATTAACATATACCGGTTGTCCTTGTATTCTTGTCATTTTGCTGCAGTTTTTATTTAACAATTACTAGCGGGAAAACATAATTCTTTTAAATTACTTTTTATCAAATTTAAGTATGTGTTTTGAAATATTTTACATAACTATATTACTATCAATTATTTATAAGGGGTTTATGTAAATTAAATTATTTTCTTGTTTGTGAAACAACGGCCAGTCAGTTGATCAAAAAATAGTTTAAGTCAAAGTATAATCAGGTAGGTTGAATTTCTCCTTTTCAGGTTAACCTTTGCAAGGACTTTCATACAAACCAGGGAAGGCAGTTTTAAAGGTTTTTAATATGTAGATATAAAATTAACTTGTCTTCGTACTTGACTCGGTGTGAAATATTAGTTATTAATTGTGCTAAGAAAGAATTGACTGAAGGCATATATAATTAACTTGCCTTGACCTATGATGAATTATTAATTGGTAATTATTTATATTGGTTTGTGATAACCGTTTGGTCACATCTATTTAACATAAAGTTGCCAGGGTAATTTTCGTTTATTTCTTATTACTTCCTTCCTTCCCGTTTCATGCTTTACGGAGATCTCGCTCAAAAAATCATAATTTTCTTTTGTTAAAGCTTATGGCGCTCAAACTTTGCTTATTGTATTAGTTACGTGTACTACTACAACTTCTTCCTTTCGCCTGTCTAACCTAAATCAATCTAATAACTATCTACGCTCCAAAACACCCACGCTATTCAAACGCTCAACGGTCATTTGACCGTTTGACTGAGTTACTAGTCGAGTTCATTCATTCATTTATATTTATTGACACGCGACAATTAACACTCAATGCTTCTTCATTTTGATTCATTTGAAACACTTCTAAATCAAGCTTCTTTTACTAGATCTTTTGTAAATATGCAGTACCTCTCAATCCAAATCATTTTAAAAATAAAGGTTTCCTTATTTATAAATAAAACATGTAGAAAATTAAACACTAAAGATTAGAAATTACACATAATTTATTATTGTTGCCTTTCATGTGTTACGAACCTGAAGTTTCATCATTTTCCTATTCATTTAGAAAAACTCTAAATCTAGCTTCAATTACTTAATTTTTTTCCAGCTTCTACCTTCTCTCTTCTATACTTAATACTTTTTCTTTAATTTCACGTCGTGTTATGCCTACTACTTTTGTCAAAAAATGTTACTTTTTACTGAATTAAGCGCACGCAAGGAAGCCTTTTATTATAAACCTGCACCCTTGAAGCCACCAACATTAAAAAACAATTGCGGGGGTAGGCATGTAACCTTGCAAACTAATTTTTAGTTTAGACCACAAGAATTTGTATTCTGATTTTATAGCTAGGACACTTAGACAACCTTGACCCATTCATTTAGTTAATACAAGAACCATTTAACCTTGATCTACTTTTTTAGCATAGACAAAACAACCTGTTCCTCAAAGAAGTTTCCAAGGTCACCAACAGAGAGCGACTGACCTTGAACTGAGCCATAACCGGCCTTATATGACTACGCAATCGTGTCAACCCAACTTGCACTAGGATTCAAATCAAAGTTGGTCTTCCTCGAAGATCTCAATAGGGAGAAGGCTCTGACTGCAATCAAGAGGGTGACAGCGGCTCTAGCTCCGATAAAATCTGTGATTTTCGGAAAGTACTCCCATCCTAGGGTCAGGAGGTATTTAACCCCCTCGGTGAATCATATGAGGAGCCGGTGAGATCATTGATCCACAAGGATAAACATCCGTATCGCCTTTTTGTCCCATTAATAGGCGATATCCTGTAGTATTAACGTTATAGATAAACTAACATGGCAAATGTATGAAATTAGTGTTTTAGTTTCCGTTAAAAATAGAATACACCGAGAAAAGGAAATAACAGTCTACGAATATAGGATGACAGATGAAATTTGGACTCACCCAAACAAATTCCATTTCCTAAAGTAGTACCTAAGCATTTTCTGTAGTTCATTGTGTAAGTCATTTAGTGTTAGTATTTTCGTTGTGACATCAGTGACAATTGAGGTGGATGACCCTATAAACACAGTTCAGAATCCGGAAATTTCAAAATGCACATATAACAGCTTAAATAATTCTTAGAACTATATGTATTGCTTATGATCGCACAAATCGTGCTGACAAATATGTAGATTGAATAGGTATTTCTATTAATGTAAACTCTTCAAATCAAGATAAAATCTTTTTTTGTAACAGAGTGTACTTCAATAACCACGCAGAATTCCTGTCTTTGAACCACGGTTTTTCTCTTTCTCTGTCGATTGCGTATCTCATCTGCCATCCTAGATTCGTCGACTAGTACAATAATAGTCACAACTAAATACTGTTAAGAAGGTTGGCTTAATTATTCATAGACAAAATCATTGTCATTATTAAAACTATTACCATTCCTTATGAAAAATAACTTATGAACAGATAAATATAAAATAGACCCGGCCTTACCCTAATTTTTTGATCAATAGTGTTAACTTTTCTTGTGTAGTCTCTTAGTAAATTTACTATCGACTAATAATTTAATTTTTTTACTTAAGGCCATCGGTCATTTTTAAAAGTAAAATACTACATAAGGCTTTAACTGTACACGATAAACTTTTACAAGTGGTAATAAATACATCAAAATTTGATAAAGTGTAGAGCCCTTATATGAAATACAACAGTCGTTAACGTTTTATAAAAATTTATTAAGTATAATCGATCACTTTTTATATATTAATAGGAAGTAAACAAAAATCTAAGGCACGAAATACGTTATAAATCAAATTCTACTTCTTTATGTAACTGATTGGCTTTATTTCGAAAGAATTGATTAGAGATACATGTGGATAAAGCTTGTCCGTTTCTTAACCAAGTGATTGAGTTAGACTTTCTAAAATAATGATTTACTCCTAGAAATTTGGATTCAGCAAAAATGTTTTTCTGTATACATTTCGGTGTGGTGTTATAATAGAGTGATTGTTAACAAAAAACAAAGAACTAATTACTGAATATTAAGTACTCAGCTGAGATCTTTGGTAGGCGATTTAAAGCTATTAGTGGGACGTTTACAAATAAGAAAGGCAATTTAATAATTACACTGTATTTTCATTTGCTGCGCAACTTTTTGGTAATTAAAAATCTAAAAAGTAAAGTTGCTTTACTACTAGAAGTGATTCTTATATTTTTCATTACAGGATCAATATATATTCTGATCGTCTACAGTTTTAATGAATATTTCATGGTTTGTCCAAACTCTCGTGTTGAATTAAATAAAAATCGTTAATATTAGGTCATAACATAAATTATATTTAGTTTGTTTTACACTATTTTTTTATATTAATATTTGCTAACATTTATCTCTTTTCACTGAGGACGGTAACTGCAATTGCTATCTGCTGTCTCTATTTAAGGAGATAAATGTTTTGTTTATAGTATTTACTACTGTCGTCTTTAAAAAGTTAGCCCTTATTTTGACGCGGATTTGATATACTATATATATATATATATATATATATATATATATATATATATATATATATATAATATAATAGTTTGATATGAATTTGAATTTATAAATGTGGCGACTTATACTTTTGTGGGGAAAAATTATAATTATAATATATTTAATTTGGGAATAATATTTAAATGTTGTAAGTAATTATTTATTAAAGTAATTATTTTACTTTTATTATTATTTTGCACCGGACTAGCTCAGGGATCTCAATATGGGGATAGAGTTCAAGGAATTTAGTTGAAGATAAAAATTTTGAGTATAAGAAATATCCTATATGTAATTGAATTTAAAGTATAAAAGTTGTTAATGCGTTAATGAACTTAAGTGAAAATAAGTAACTGTCAAAGATGTCAAATGATTAAATTTAGAAAATTTAATGTTAAGAACCAAAATGAAAATTTAAAAAAAAAAAAAAAGAAATTAATATCTTTACAGGTGTTTACACAAGTAAAAATTTAAAATTCTTAACTAATAACATACATGTAACAAATAAATTGCAGGGAAATATCAATGAATAGGGTTATAAACTTTGACTCACATATACAGTCCTCACGGTTGATTGATGTCTTCGGACACCCCAGTTGGATGTAGGCAATGTCCACTTGAATACGGTTGTTACCAATACCATAAACTGCTATCTCGGTTCTCGGTTGTCGAAGACACCAACTTCCAAAATTTTAAAGATGCTTTCTCCAAAAACGGCAAACTCCAATCACTTATTTATTACGGTAACTTTTTATTTAAATGATTTCATAGCTCAATGAGTGATATCGTTTAAAATGTATGTTTAAATATCCAAGATTTTTGTTGACGACACTTTTATTTTAGCTACCGATAATAATTTTTATTTAAAAGGAATTGTCCGAAGAAATAAAACAAACTTTGACCAAATAAAAATGGATTTTAATTTGGTAAACAGGAATTATTTTAAATTGGAAAACACGAAAACAAATCTTCACAAAATCGTAACATCAATTAATCGAACAAAATTATTTTATTAAAAACGACAGGTATCGGAGACCGAACTATTTATTTCTATCCCACGATACAAAAACAAGTGCTCTCGAAAATTCTTCGTAACGTTAAACTTCTTGACGAAAATAATTTAGGTTATGTACTCGCAAATTTTACAACACTGTTTTAACCTTTTACACTTTTGAACAATTTCTAGAGAGAGAGAGTGATTTCCTGAGCGCTTGCTTTTATATGTTTCTGGTTGTTACAAAAATTTCATTTTTTTTACAGCCATATTGCAAAAGTAACTATGGATATGATTGGAGGATCAAAATTACAAATTGTACATAAATGGAATTTTGGCCGTAACTTTCTTATGCATAATCGGAATTGAAAATTAAAAACGGAAATGAAAACTACGTAAAATTTTGAATAAAAGGACACCTAACAAGCTATAATTCCTAACACTAATAAACGAAATAACTTAATCTACCTTAAATAAGCTTTTAACTATTTACACTTACAAGCTACACTAAAATTACTTGCAAAAATGGAATTCTGAGGACATTTTACACAAGAATACATATCTTTTGTGTTCGAAACATTTAATTTAAGGAAATTTAAAAGCTTTTGTAATTTTGTCTAGAATTCACCTCAGATTTAGCATAATTTTGCGGAGAAAAGCGCTGTATCCTTATAAAAACATATTCATAATAAGAAGGAACATCTATTATTTGCTTTAAGAGCAAAATCTACGTCTAATAATGTGGAAAAAGTATAAAATTATATAAAAAACCTAAAATTTACAACGTAACCAAACTTAAATCTAAAAATGAAATTAATTTATATTTAAAAATGTTTTTAACACTTAAAATGTTATGTTTAAGGTTTGTACTACTTGTCTTTATTGTTCTCACTAATTATTTGCAATGCAGAATGTTATATAGTCTTGCATTGAAAAAGTCTCATCGTCTAACACTCCTTTTGAAATTTTTCACTATAAAATGTACGGCACTATAAATGTCTGTATGCCATAATGTTCTAAATGTTTTTCTTATTGTGAATCTTATATTATAATTTTTGTCACTAATTCGCGACCAAAAATATGTGCGAAAAATGTCTATACTGTCCATATTATAACCCTTTTACTAAATTTTTGTATTTCCTGCCTTTTAAAAACTAAACATACACTATCCCTAACATAATCCTAACTACATAGTCCATGTTTAAACACCTGTAAAATGTCCGCTTGCCAAATTACCTTTGAAAAACTGATTTTTATTGCAATAATTGCAATACTAAAATGACTTTACGAAAATGGTGATATTTAACATTCTTGACAATTTTGTTAGCAGCAAATTGCTTTTTATGATGAAACCAAACTAAGCAAATGATATTCAGATTAATTTATATCAAACAAATTTATTTTAATCACATCGTGAACCAGATTTATATAAAATATTGTCTCGCACTTGTATCGAGCTAGAAATCACCCCTTTTTATTACCCAAATGTCATGTAAGCTGTCCGATACTTCTATTACCTCTTTCTGAACATCTCAATATATATATATATATATATATATATATATATATTCGCAATAAATTTTCCTATCCTTAAATATAGCCGTTTTTGAGTTATGCCGATTTTTGTAAAAAAAATTGAAATTACAGAGATAGCTTTGAAAATGTACCTCCTTAACCGTTAAAAAACAAAAGTTATCTGATTTATATTAGTACAAGTACACAGATAGAGCTTCCTTATAAAGAAAATGTCATAATTGCATACAGGGTGTTTACAATTGGCTTGACAATCAGACATTATTCCAACTAGTAAAAGTTTACTTTTTCAAATAGAACACCCTATATATTATTCCGTTTTTGGTTTCTACATATTAACCCTTATCAATTCGATATACAATTCCCTATCCCTAAATATAGCCGTTTCCGAATTATTTTCAATTTTTCAAAATGTATAAGATTATTGGAACATTGTTTTAAATCCATGTCCTCGTATAAATAGAAAAAGAATAGTGGAAAACAATTGTATTGCAAATTAAAAGACGCAACAGAAACTAATACACCATAACTATTAATATTATTTCTAAAAATACAAAACTAATAAAATAAAAAAAAAAATTTAACGCTAATCTTTAGCGATAATGATTTATTTGTTCAAAATGTTGTCCGTTTTCTCGGATGCAGACCTGAAGTCGATCTTTAAAAGATTGTTCAACTCTACGCAACAACTCAGGAGCTATGAAAAGCCTGTGTTATACGATTACGCATATCTTCGGCAGTGGTTGGTGGTTCCCTATAGACAATACTTTTCATGTATCCCCATAAAAAGGAATCTATTCTTATCAGATCAGCGGACCTAGCTGGTCACCCCACAGGTCCATTTCGCCCAAGCCATTTATTTGGAAAGACTCTATTGAGATAATCTCTTACATCTGCCGAGTAGTGAGCAGGAGCGCCATCATGTTGATACCACATTGTGGCTCTAATATCAAGAGTAATATTTTCTAATAAGCCTGGTAAATCGTTACGCAAAAAGTTAAGGTGCTTCTCACCATTCAAATGTCCATCAAAAAAGAATGGACCGATGACATAATCCCCAACTATGGCACCCCAGACACTTAAAGACCACTTATGTTGATTATCAACTTGTCTTAATAAATGTGGATATTCTGAGGAATAATAATGAAAATTATGTGTATTAACAAATCCATTCTTATGAAATGTTGATTCGTCTGTCCATGAAATATTATAAAAAAAATTTGGGTTTGGAGTGATTTTTTCTCTGGCCCAGTTACAAAATCTTACTCGATGATCGAAGTCTGCATCGCTCAATTCGTGGTGTAACTGAATATGATAGGGATGTAAGTGATTCTTCTTTAAAGGACGGCTTACTGATCTCTCACTTATACCAACTATTTCACTTATGTCCTTTTGGCTTCTGTGATGACCTCTTCGATGGCGAGAAGAACTCAATTCACAATCTTCATTTGTAGAAGCCTTGACATGTTCATGTTTGGAGTAATTAGCACACCAAGTTGCAATAAATCTACTCATAACTTTCTGAAACGATCTTGCGTTTGGATGTCTTCTATCTGCATATCTTTCAGCATAAATTCTGCTGGCCAATAAACAGTTTCTTTCTGCAGCACTCAACACGAATATCATCCCAACTAACTCATTTTGTGTAAAATTCATTTTATAAAAATCTTGATTACTAACAATAACACTCGTAAATGGTTAACTACAGTTTTATTTATTTACGTCAAACATTCAATTTTTATAAGAAGCACACTTGATTTTAGAATTTTACTTGAAATTGAAGTAAATATTTGTCAAATTCTTGTTAACATGCAATGCCTCCAGTACAAAAATTGTAATTAGTCTTCTATCATAATACATTAGTTTCTGTTGCGTTTTTTAGTGTATAATACAATTGTTTTATGATGTTCTTTTTTATCTATACGAGGCCATAGATTTAAAAATGTCTCAATAATCTTATACATTTTGAAAAATTGAAAATAATTCGGAAACGGCTATATTTAGGGATAAGGAGTTGTATGGCAAACTGATAAGGGTTAATATGAAGAAACCAAAAATGTAATAATATACAGGGTGTTTTATTTGAAAAAGTAAACTTTTACTAGTTCGAATAATGGTTGATTGGCAAGTCAATTATAAGCACCCTGTATGCAATTATGTCATTTTATTCACATCAAAAGAAAGCTCTATCTGTGTACTTATTCTCAAATAAATTAGATAACTTTTATTTTTCAACAGTTAAGGAGGTACATTTTCAAAGCAAACTGTAATTTCAATTTTTTTTTAGAAAAATCAAAATAACTCAAAAACGGCTATCGTTAGGGATAGGGAAATGTATTGCGAATTTGTTAGGAACAATGTGTAGAATTCAAAAAAGTAATAATATACAGGGTGTTCCATTTACATTTTTTTATAACAATTTGGTCCTCTTTAAATAACAACCTGTATTCGCGTGAATAATTTTAAAATATGCACACAACTAAACTATAACTGCATTCCAAATTTTATTAATCTCGCTTATATAAAACGGAAGATATAGAAGAAGGCGCTCTTGCTGCCGGACCCTGTATATATATATATATATATATATATATATATATATATATATATATATAGGTTTGTAAAGCAGATCTTTAGTTACTGTTACTTAATTTAAACTTGCCCCGACTATAACTCAATAAGAGGACGGTAAAGTCCATATAATTGTTTTGACAACTACCTATGATTGTGACAAACAAACTGATTCTTTTAAAAGTTACATACCTCCCATCGAATTTCATTCTTAAGAGTATCGCTACCAAAATATACTGAATGCTTCATGCAAACAAAAAATACTCTAAACACAAGAGACAAAAAGAAGGGTTCCCAGGTGGTCGCTACCTGCGGCTGGTGTCTAGTGGCGACGGGTGGGATTTCACCCAACAGCAGGACCTTGGAGTCGCAACGGTGTTTCAGATTACGTGGATGCGATAATTAGTTGAGAAATAAGAGTAATCTGGAGATTTATTAACACTGAAAACATAAATTGATGTTTGATAATAATTAACTCCTTAGCGCTCTTTATGTACGTATGTACTAATTAAATTATTTACAGAAGGAAGGAGCACGAAACTTGCGAAATCAAAATCTAAAGAAAAACCCAAAGGCTTTAAATTAACTTAGAATACTAAGTAGCTGACAGGTAATGTTTTTATGGCGTTTTGGTTAAACCTACCAGACTTTCTTTAATTATTAAAATTTCGTAAAATGAATACAATATAAAATCTCAACACTACAAACTATAAACAAATTATACAAAAATATTGGGGTGTACTAATCGATCGATCGGTTAACAATCTGGCAACCGGAAGCGCGTCTGGTGAATATGATCACGAGAATTTAGTCACCTCTGAATAGGCCGAAAGGCAGATATAGCGGTGTCTGCTTCCAACTAGGTCGGAAGGCAGAAGGGTCTGGTGAGAGTTTTAACTTAGGAAATAAAGGTTAAGTGAAGAAGTAATGAAGGAATCAATTTTTCGTTGTACCTGCGCTTACATGAAAAGAGACATGTGTGGTTGGGCAAGATGGGCAAGTGTTACTTCAATGGGGATTCTTACGTCAAAATCTAAAAATGATTTACTACGGGAGAAGCGGAAAAATTCATTATAGTTAATGAAGCATTAACTCTAATGGGTAAATTAAATAATTTTTACGACTTTGTTAATTAAAGCGTATGTTGATACAACTACTTGAAGCTTCTAAATAGTTCGGAAAACTAACTTTCGGAGTTTTTTGGCAAAACACTCGTTTTACTGGTCTACATCTGATTCTTTATTTAATTCCCAAATTTCATCTTGTCCTTTTTAATCCGTACCTTTGTGTGAGACTGCTCGTCTTACTTTTCCATGTCCGGTACCAGTAAATCATTATAAATGCCATAACATGAATCATTTCTTCACTGGTTATTTAAACATGATCAATTAACTACCTGCGAACAACCATAAAAAGGTCATACGTGCGCAATAGATTTTAATGAAAGTAACATGGTACTAAAAACCCGGGCTACATCGGACGCTTGCATCGCTTCCATAAAGAATGCGGTTGCTTATGCTTAGGCAAACAATTATAAAAAAAGCGTTTATCTTCCTAGCAGAACCACGACACTGAAAAATCATGGAAGACTGCACCGAAGATACCGCCATTTGAGAAGAATATTGACCTCGGGATATAAGAAGACGTTCAATAAAGTCCTTTATATTCATTTTATTATTTTGTTTTACTTTGTTACTTGCTTTCTCACTTTTAGTCTCTAATTTCCAAGCCATTTTTCCTCGAAGGGTAGTGCTACATGTCTGCTTGCTTTTCCGATATACTGGGTTCCCCATATTAGACTATACAATTTAAAAGTCGAATAAAAACTTTCTAATCAAAGTAAATTAACTTTTTAATGGACTAATATGTAGCTTATTCTGTGGGATTTATGACTAAAGTAAATAACAATTCAAGTTTTAAAGATCAAGGAGGCGCCTGTCTATAAACAACGACTTAAGTGTTTCTGTCAAATATGCGTTATACGCAAACGATATAATTGCTCCAGTTTAACAATTTTCATTGCATTATGAATTATTCGATTCAAGAGCGTGTGTTTTCTGTGGAAGTCTACATTAGAACTGGTTCATTTGAAGAAGTTCGGCGTGCATTTCGACGGCAGTTTGGAAACAATAATAGGGGCGATGCACCAACACGCTTTGCAATTGCGGCGTGGGTTCGTCATTGGCGTGAAAATGGCTCTGTGCAAAACATTAAAAAACCTGGACGTCAAAGAACGGTGCGTACGCCTCAAAATATTGAACGAGCGAGAGCTGCCTTTACAAGAAGTCCTAAGAGATCGGCTAATCGGCAATCACTTGCCCTAGGAATATCTAAGGGAAGTCTCCACAGAATTCTGCATAAAGATATAAAATTTCACCCCTATAAATATCAAATGGCGCATAACCTCAGTGATCTAGACAAAGGAGCGAGGGTGACATTTTGTGAAGAATTTTTACATCAGCATCGTGAAGAAATTCATAATTTGCTAATGAGCGACGAAGCAAATTTTCATTTGGACGGTGTTGTTAACAAGCAAAACTTTAGATACTGGGGAGTAGAAAATCCTCACGAACTGTTCACCAAAAACCTCCACAGTCCAAAAGTCGTTGTTTGGTGCGGTGTAGCATCATTTGGAATTATCGGTCCTTATTTTTTTGAGGATGAAAATAACCGTTCTGTTACAGTTAATTCCGAACGCTACATAAACATGTTGCAAACGTTTCTTATCCCAGAACTAATTAGATGAGGACTAAATGGCGCCATATTATTCCAGCAAGATGGAGCAACGGCTCACACAGCCAGAAACACTATGAGAATTTTGCGAGATTTTTTTGACGGCCGTATAATTTCCCGATTTGGAAATTTGAATTGGCCCCGAGATCTCCGATTTAACGGCCCCGATTTTTTCTCTGGGGATACCTAAAGCAAAAAGTTTTTGCAAGTCGTCCCGCAACAATTCCGGAGCTGAAGGAGCAGATTCGAAATGAAATTGCAGGAATAAATGGAGATTTGCTTCGCCGAGTGATGATAAATTTTGAACTTAGAATTCAAAAATGCATTGAAGTCGAAGGAGGGCATTTGGAAGACATGATCTTTAAAACTTGAATTGTTATTTACTTTAGTCATAAATCCCAAAGAATAAGCTACATATTAGTCCATTAAAAAGTTAATTTACTTTGATTAGAAAGTTTTTATTCGACTTTTAAATTGTATAGTCTAAAATGGGGAACCCTGTATAACATTACTTTTCATTACATAAATTTATTTAACAACGCTAACACCACCCGTGAGAGTGAAATACTGCCGCTACTGCGCTATTGTTACGATTTTTCTTTAGCCCACGAAGACAAACTTCCAAAACCAACTTACCCCATGGTTATGGGCACACTCCCACTATATATTCCTACTACACACAGAACCAAATCCTCAAACTCTTAATCATGCAAATGCTCCTATTCACTGCCTGTAAATCTTCAACCAACAACACAACTGACCAATCTACAAGTACTTTCTCAAAATGTAGCATTCGAAATACTCCTAAATCCATAAATTCCCAGAAGTTTAACCTATCGTGTTAGCCACACTCGTCACAACCTCTCTTCTATCTGACATAACACAGATGACGCTACAATACCACTTTAGCAATCTCACCACCTATAGGTGGTCTCCATGTTTGGGGGACATTATCCTTGGAAACTGTCACGTTTTCCCCCACCACTTCCTGTAAATCCGTTGCTCAGCCGAAGTACAACAACTGCGGCGGGGCACATCCATCGTTTTGACCAAAAAGACACATTAACACGACTTAGACCTCCAACGGCGAACGTATGGATGTATAGTAGGCAACTATTTATCGTGTCCGTTGCCCATATGTCCAATTCTTACATATTTCATCATATACAGCGTGTCCAGGATAAAAATGTTCAGCATGGGGATTTCACTTATTTGAAGAGTCAAATTACAAAAAGTTACGATTTTATAAGCCTAAATTAATAGTGTAAAGACATTTGTATTTGCCATTGCTAACTTGACATTAACAGAAAACTGTACTACATTATTACGGCACTTTTTCAATAGTAATCAAAATATGACACTAGGATCTTTAAGTTTGTTTGAAAATAACATCAACTTTGTTTTTTCTTATGGATCGTGGCAGCTTTAGTAGTGATTTTTTTTCCTCTTTTCAACAATATATCATACATGTGTCTTCAAGTCGTTTCATTTTAATCGCATTTTTTTAATTCTGAACAGTTAGCTCTGCAGTTAAAATTTCGTAGCTGGCTGTGACATTATGACGTATCTAGAAATAAAAATTCATTCATTCTATACGTCAAAAGTGTTCTTGGTGTTCGTGCTGAAAGTTTTTGATGGAAAATTTCAGTTCAGTGAAAAGTTTGACATAATACCATATTACATTTTATCCCAAATAAATTCGGTCTTTCTTAAAATTAGTTATTTCTGAATTAAATTGATGAAAATCAAATTTTTCGTCTACCTACTATTTACTACTTGTGATTTAAGATTAAGTGCAATTTCGATATTTTTATTGTATTTAAAGTGTGCGCGGTCCTTAGTTTAAGAGTGAGGAAGGAGAATGATTCCTGAAAACGCTTGCAAAAAATAAATCCATGATAAAGTTACTATCTACACTAATTGCTGTAAGATAAACAATAAAAACTAATTCAAATGTTGCCACACTAGGTCAGTTTTGAAGATGAAATTACATTCTATGGTGATTTTGTCTACACTAATGCTGACCCTAGCTATATTACAGAATTCGCCTATGCTAAAGGGATGGGGTTAAATTAGGGGGTGACCGACCAAATTTTTGCGTGAGGCCAGATAAACTGATGTGTGGTCTTGACAAAATTGGGGTGCATGTTAACTAATCCGCTTCCATAATTTACGTAGGACATCATCACGGAAGTCCTATGAAAGGTCTCGATAGGGGGTATCATGTGAATGCAAGCCTCGCCCCTGACTTTGCCTTTTAAAGATTTTAACTGTGGAATGAAAACAAGAACTTAGAAGTATATTACCATACTGCACAAATAAAACACACCATGCGCATCTACCCTCTTCCCTGGCAATGGCCACTCACAAATGTTAACTGTAACACGAAAAAAGTGCATTAAATATAGACTATGACAGGATAAATTTAGAAAACTAGCTTCAATCTTGCTTTTTATGTTTTAAGCTGGTTGTATTTAAAAATAGAACTAAATCAAGTAAATACTAATATCTAGCAATAAATGCATGCATTAGTACAACCAGAAATCTTTGTATCTGGATTAGAAGCGAATTATTGGAAGTAATTCTTACGTTGATTAATATCTAAACAAAATAAAGTCGAGTTAAGAATATCTAACAACAAAATAAATAAATTACATGATATTGGTATGCAGATTTCAACACATCTTCCATATCAGATAACTAATTGTAGGTCCTTCTTAGACATTAAACGTACGAATAAGCTACAGTTAACTAAAACACTGAAAAGAAAAACCATACCACCATATTGATCAATTGTGATGTAATAATTTCGATGAACTCTATAGATAATATATATATATATATATATATATATATATATATATATATATATATATATATATATATATATATATATATATATATATAGATATATATAGACATAACCAGAAAATGCATTAATTTCTCTTTTCGTTTATTTTATGTGTGTTAACTGTGATTTTCTTCTCACTTAAGATATAAGAGAGCAATTTACATGGGAAACAGAGAAGGACAGAAGTATAGATAGTTTACAGAATAGAAAGAAAGAAGACTGTCCCACTACCATAACAAGAGAAGAACCACACCACACCATAACGAGAGTTAGTAGTTTTAAGCATAGAAGCTTTCTGCAACTTGAACTAGACTAGATACTGACCTGGCCTAGAATTGGTTTTTGCATAAACAATGGCGTGACCTTAACATGACCCTGGCCCTAACGGTCCCGCCTAGAGTTTGACCAGACCTTGGCTTGACCTTAGAATTACCATGGAATGTCTGGAATTTGGCCTTGAGTAAACCTAGGCGTGACCTTGACTTGAGTTCACTTGGTGCTGACGACCTTGACTACCTTATAATTCAACTTGATTTGGCCTTGACTTGATGTTGACCTGACTGACTTTGACTTAGTGTCAAATTGATTTTGACGCGACCTTTACTTGGACTTGACTTGAAATTAATCTTGCCTTAAATTGACCGTGGTCTTGACTTTAGCTCGATCTCGAATTGATCTTGATTTGACCATGACCTGACCTTGACTTGATCGTAGATTGACTCGGTCTTGACGTAACCTTGGATTGGTTTTGGATTGGCCTAGACTTGACCTTGACTCGACCTTGACTTATACTTGGTTAGATCTGGACTTGTTCTTGACTTGACATTGATTCGACCGTGATATGACCTTGACTTGACATTGATATGACCTTGACCTGGCATTGACCTCAAGTTGACCTTCAGTTGACCTTGACTTACCTTGGCTTATTATTGACGTGATCTTGGCTTGACCTTGGCTCGGTCTTGACCGGAACTGGACTTGTCCTCGACTTGGCATTGGCTTGACGTGTAATGTAATAATAACAAGTTTTATTTCAATCAATGCGCATCCTCTCTACACAAATCGGATGTTATTCTATTTTCGAAAATTAAAACTAGCGAAAACTGGTTGTAGGTATCTAGAGGTAGCGTACCGCGAAAATTTTATTATTATACTATTCAAATCGCAATTGTTACCGCGATAGAGGGGTTAACGGTGTTTGTTATATTTTATTATATATTAAGTCGTAAATTGATAACATTTTCTGGATATTTTATTTTCTGGGTTTTCTGGGTTGAAAAAAAAGACACATGTTGGGATTGTAACAGATGTTCGCTCGAACTGCCTTTAGTAAGGTAGTATAACGAACCTTTGAAAGTCATAGCCACATTATTGTGGTAAAAACTTCACAAATGTAATAATAAATTGTGTCGGTCCATAGCACAAATCCAAAGGGATCTTTGTTTGGCAAGTTGAAACTTGAGACCTACATGTAGCGCTTGTTACAGGCGAATGCACGTTTTTAAAATTAAGGTGTCTGCAATAATTAATATGAAACTGGTCCCACGTAAATTAATGTTTCTTGTTTTTTATCACTTTTCAAAGACGTGGATTGATTAGAAACCAGAGGGGAAGGCAATTTGGTTTAGCCGGACGGTTTAATTTGTTTTAGTTACAAACTGCCATTGTAAACAGTGTGTCTTTAAAATATTTCGTGCGTGCACATTTTTCTTTTGAATTAGCCAACACTAATTTGTCTTTTCCTTCGAGTGTTAGTTGTAATGTGTTTTTCAAATATTAATCTATAAATAACCGTCACCCTGTTTGAAGCTAAACCGCGTAGGTTAACAATATGTGTCTGTGATCAATTAAAGGAATTCAAGTGTAAGTAGGTACTGTTGTATAAATGAAAGCTCACAGGAAATCATTTTACAAGCCTAGATGACCTATTCAAAATCAAACATTGCCTTTCAAAGGTATCTTATTGGCACGCGGGCTCATTAAGCTGAAATCTGCTAAAATAAAAGACAGTACAGGGGTCCCTCACTCTGGTATTTGTGTGAATTAGCATTGTTATTTGTTGTTTATGTTTATATTTGTGTACAGGTGGGCTGGTGAACGGGTAGATGGTACCGCTGGTTATTAATTGTAAAAGGCAATTGCTAAGTGGGTACACACTCCCGAGACCAGATAACCATTAAACACCTCGAATTTTATTTTTATTGAGAAAGGGGCGCTGTATTTTTCTAACGCACTCAAACTTATATATCGGTCACGATGTTAGGATCTATTTGTAACTTACCCTTGTAAGGCTTTGTTTTAATGAGTGTTTTTTATGTGTCAGTTTGTTTAAGTAGAATTGTTTGTCTGCAACTAATCTTTCTTTATATATATATATATATATATATATATATATATATATATATATATATATATATATATATATATATATATATATATATATACACATATATTTTTTTATTGTTTGTAGTGTTTGTTGTATATTTAATACTTTCATTGTTTTTTTGTCTTATTTGATTTACTAATGTACCTTTGTAATTTCTTATTTATGAATAAAGTGGGTTTTATTGGTGGTTCCTTCCCATAATAGTACACTAACGAGCCGAACTTCCATTGCGCAAAGTTTTGTGTTTTGTGTTTTGTGATTTTGATTTGAGTAGTTTCATTTTTTTCCTATCCCGCATGATGCAACACTTACCTCATCCAGCCTATCTAATTCAGATAGCACAACGTACCTACCACTAGACGGCCACTTCGTTTGATCAGATTTGAGGTTTGCGAATAATTAAATATCAGACGTGCAAATTAATACTGATCTTTTAATTATTGTAGGGAAAGTCCATGTAAGGTAAGCAATTAATTTGAGTAATACTAACATTATTGTCAGTAAAGTCAAGATAAATCACTTAGCGCTTGTTTTGTTCTTGAATTTGCATTCATGCAAATAAGTTCAAATTACACTTTTCAAGATAGAGTACCTGGGGGACGCTACATGGTTAAAATCCAACGAAACAAGTTTCAACTAATTTGGTTTTAACATAAAACACAGTAATATGTAATTTTTGCGTAAAAAGCTAAAGAAAGGCAAAAATAATTTTTTTCTTACACTAGTTTTTTTAACCAATGCTTTAGTACACAGTCGAGATGTGACAGAACTGGAGGTATAATTTGATTTTTTGGCAAAGGACGGGAAAATATTGTAATTTAGTTTGGTGTTTCAATCTTAGGCGGAGAACTGGATCGTGGGAGATTCGCATACTCGGTACATAACAATCGTGAATTCCGTGCATGAGTCTCTTATAATTTACTTTGAATATAATCACTTGCTTTAGGTTTACTTTTTGAAAACACAAGTCTAATAATCCTAACTGGACTATTCGTTTCACTCTGGCATAGGTAGAAACTAATGTTTATAATTATAAACAATTCAAAAAAATAACACCCAATTTGAAAAATAATACTTAAAGCTAGTAACGTTTAAACTGATTTGTAAAGGTATATAATATAGGAAAGAGTATATTTAAAAATAGCTGTTTGCATCCCTTTTTAAATAATAAATATGAATTCATTGTTTCCTGTCTTAGACCAAAACAGGCGTAACGATCTGCGTGTTGTTTGGAAATTATATTCTGTTAAATACTGTTTGAAATTTTATCATCAATATATTAACAGTCGTCAAGTATGATTCACCTTGGTTTAAGACCAAACTTTTACTTTAATATAAAGCTGAATAGATGGAATGGTAAGACCTGTATTGTATATTCAATTCAATTATCGCAACATAAGGAGTTAAATTTTGGAATTGGTTTATCTGATAATAAAACAGTATTGACTTGTTACATTTGAAATGACTTTTGGCTTTAATTGATTTAAATAAAAGAATCGGTTGAATGATTAACTATGTTAAAACAAGTTTTCAATATTAACACAAATGTGCAGTGACTTCCACAGTAGAGAAACTCAAAACAGCAAAAAATAATTTAATTAAGTTTTTGCCTACCAGAAAAAAAAGTAGTGATTAATGTTGATTGTCTAATTAAAATTACAATACAATCGATTTAGGATAATCAATTTTTTTCTGCACAATACACATCAGTGTTCTTAGTTATAAATTTATAATATAATCCATTGAAACAGGGTTGAATTCCTTGAAGGACGTAAGTCTTTCAGTGCTTGCATCAGTTAGGCAATTTGTTTACTGAATACCTTATAGAATACTTTTTACAGAATTTAAATTGATATAGTTCGTGTCAAAATTCTTAAGTGTCCATAAATTAAATTTGTTTTATATCGTTAACAAACGCACATGTATTTACGTCGGCATCCTATATATTTAATTTAATTTGAATTTACAATATCCAAATCCTCTATTAGTCAGAACGGATCACTTTAAAAGTTTTTTTTTATTATTACGCGATTTTTTTTATATACAATATTCACTTAAGACAACTTTTGTTTCAAATCTGTTCAAACACTGTTTAAATTTTGGTAAACGTAAACAAATTCTAACTCAATACAAAATCAACTGTAATTGTAAAAGTTTTTAATGTTCCATACCCAAAATAAAACAACAATGTTTCACCTACACTACTAAGTTTTACAATGTAAACTGACACAAATCATTATGCATTTTTCTTGAAACCACACGCGATCTCTTGGCTGACAGAATCAACCATTCTTAAGGTGTGTAAGTGTCACATGATGAGGTGAGATAAATTTTTAGTTACACTTGTTCGTATTCGTATTGAGAACTGCTTTATTTTTATTTTTTATTAAGTTGTGTGTTTAATGTGAACAGGAAGAAGTTTTATTTTATTCAGCTACTAAGCATTATTTGCATATAAACATGAATATCGTAACCAAAATTCGTATATTTAAGAATTAAGCTAAGTCACTGGAAAGGGTTGAAAATAAATAAATAAATTCCCGTTCCATGATGTCATGTGTTGATGGATAAGATTCTTGTAAACACCCTCGTTGATTCGGCGAAGTTCCGGCACCGGCAAACTCTTATTTGCCTAATATTTTTCTGTTTCAGAAAAAAATGGTGTCAAATACTTAGAAATAGTTGGAAAAACATTACAAGAACCGAAAGTATGTATTAGAACGCAAAGGGATATTAGTTATTTTCATTAAAAAAAAATCATAATTGATTGTTTTAGTCCTATAAACATCCGAATTCTGAAGACGTATTTAAAACCATTTCAACTGATTGCAAAATTAATAAAAAAATTATACAGTCCCAGGAAAGCTAGTGTAAAATATAAACACGGAGTAAAGACATTATTAGTTGAGTTGATAGGTCTATTTCCACCGCTGACCCACTGAGTAGTAGGTGTATAACGCATAAGCTCTCCACGTATTATTGGGATCCATACGGGTTTCAATTCCACACTAGCTTGGCTTATTAGATTTTGTGCTAGTGGAATGTATGTGGCTTATTTGAGTTTCAGGTGAGTTGTGTTCTCGTCCTTTACCACTATCTGTATGTTATTCCATTGGTTGCAGTGGTATTCGTTCGAGACATGTTCGGCAATTCTTGATTTTTCTGTTTCGCCTTTGCGGACGTTATCACTTTGAGTGGTCTACTGCTCCTTCCTATGTATACTATGTCGCATTCACATGGTAGGTTGTATACACAATTCTTGGAATTCTGATCTTCAGTGTGTGGTTTTGCTTCGGTTAGTATTCCTCTAGCAGATTTGAAGGTAGTGCGTGTCTTGTATTTGCTACCTATCCTTCGTATTTTGTCTGAGGTACCTTATACGTATGGTATTATCGCTGTATATCTAGATTTTTCTTTTCCAGTTACCCTTTCCCTGTTAAGTGCTACATCGGGGTAGCCAGTTTCTTTGAGTCCTTTACCGATATTTTCTTTTTCTTTCTTCAGGACCTCTTGTTTTGAGCATATTGTTTTCGCTTTATTTGCCATGCCTAACGTCACATTTGTGTGGCGATTGAAGTTGTAATGTAGGTCCTCACCGTGTGGGTAGGTTTCCTGTATACACTTGTCGCGACAGTGTTGTCATTCCTGTGTAAAAGTA
Source organism: Vesta saturnalis (assembly GCA_036346205.1). Classification (NCBI taxonomy): domain Eukaryota; kingdom Metazoa; phylum Arthropoda; class Insecta; order Coleoptera; family Lampyridae; genus Vesta; species Vesta saturnalis. Next base: position 2,226,831 of record JARFJB010000114.1, on the reverse strand, counting down.
ATTCCAGGAATGGCAGTTTTCTTCCGACTGTGCACTTTCTGGAGGGTAAATTTAGATGATCTAGGAATTCATCTAGCTGTGTTGCCAGACTACGAAGGTATCGTCCACGTATTTAAGCCGCATCCTTGGTTTTTCAGTGAATTCGGACACCGCTTGGTCTGCAAAGTCTTATATATATTGTAACAACCTTTTTTTTGTGGTTGTATTAAAAAATACGTTAATCTAAGATCATTAATTTATTTGGCGTAAAATTAGAGAAGTTTTTAATTATTTACATGTAAAATTGAGAAAGGCAACTTAAATTGCATTTCCTAGAACATATCTTTTGGGTGTAATATTACATAAATAGTTTTAGTTCCCTTTCTTAAAAAAATTGGATTTATATTATTGTATCCGCGCAAGCGTGAAGATTTTTAGGGGAATGTACTTGAGTTATTCTGAAAGCTTTTTTTTTACTTCACTTAATGCTGACTGTTAACAGCAATAAGCATGATTTTTACTTAATTTTTTATATTTTGGTGCCATCAGAATTTTGGTAATAAGTTATTTTTTTCTCATTATATTTAAAACTAAAGCCTTTGCTTTTTTTAGGCACTTTTATTTTTTTTAAGTACTTCTTTTTAAGTACTCACTTTTATTTTTTTAAGTACGCACCTTTTTAACCACTTAATTTGTATACTTAATAATCTTTAATGGCACGTATATGTCAATATTTTACTGTACTATTATTTTAAATGGCAAGTTTTACTTGAGTTACCTTTACAACGCAAGCTCTACATACTTTTACAAATAAATTTGGCGAATTAAACTTCAAGGAAATTCCATATTTTAAGGATAACTAAGCAAGACATTGACCTCACCATATGAACCATTCTGCTTCATAGTATCTGTCACAGTGTATGTACAGATCCGTTAAAAGGTAAAGTTTTTTTATAATTTAGTTTAGTTTATGACTTCTGAATTTTTTTTCAAGCATATATTAAATAAACTTATGTATAACTTGTTATTTTATTTTCATTGGTGTTAATTTGTTTATAGCATTTAATAACTAGGTTTTGTTGTTCCTAGATAGATATATAAAAAAAAGACAACATGGCGCTCGAGAATTTATCATTTCTTTCATAATTTTTAGATAACATTTGTTTTGAATTAAGGATAAGTGAAAATAATTAAGCTGATGAAAAGCAAGCAGTATTTCAGGTGCATTAATTGAACCCTCCCATCTTAATCAACCGGTGAGCCGACGGCAGTTGCGAAAATCATTTGGTAATTATTTTTATTAATTAAAATTATTTGATCAATTTATTACATCATCGCTGTTGTTTTAACATTATAAGTTGGCCCAGTTTTAGTGTTTATATACTGTTTTAATGTTACAATTTGGCAGCCGCTTATAAGGTTACAATATTTCTCACTATGGGTGATAGTGGGGAACCCATCGCCATCCCAAACTCTTGTTGGTAGAATTTGTCTTCTACTTGGAAGTATGTTGTTCCATGCAGATTGTCAGAAGTTCCATTATTGTGTTTACCGAGAGTTGCGTGCGTTCGTCTAACGTTTTATTCTTTTCCAGCCTGCCCCTTATGGCATTTAGTGGCTTATCGGTGGGACTCTACCAAAGTAGATGTCGCTAGTTCAAATCCTACTAGAGATAAACTTTTTATTGATGTATTTAATAAAATTAAAAATAGTTTTTGATTACATATTTGTTTTTGAACTTATTCGTTCATTACAAAACTTATAATAATCTAATTTTTAATTAACAGCTAGTGAAGTTGACCCCATCAGAGATTTTAGCAATGAGTTTACATGGTCAATTACTTTAGTGTATTCTTGAATTTGAAAACCCTGTTTCTCAGATTTCACGATTGTGTCTGCGAAACATACAAGCTTAGATAGAATAAAGAGTAATTCTTCGAAAATTTCATTTTGATGAAAAGCTTTGGAGATATTCTATGCATATAGTATCACCCTGTATACTATTTCTGTTACTTTCGTGGAATTTTTCGGTAAAATGTGGATACAGAAAGCCCAGTGTCTCTTCTTTTTATAATAGTCTTCCGAGGAAGCGGTAATTGCGTCAGCTTCCGGAACATTTGGTAAGGCCGAAGAGTCTCTTTAAAAGCTCTTTCAATATTTTAAGTTAAATTTTTTAAGTTTGCGGGGTTAAGGTAGTCAAAATGAAATAATGTTCTACTTAAAACTACTGATAAATAGTTGTTCATCTTTCAAATATTATTTATAGTTTATTATTTATTTATAATTATTCTTTCAGTTTGCACGCAAATGGACGGAGTAATCAAGCAATATACCACTTCTTTGGTATTGGGAATCAATCACTTGATTTACTCATCCAAAATTCAGGCATACTGTCGTGCAAAAGTATTGTGTCGGCTACACTGCACATAAATCTTGATGTCTCATATTTGCATAGAAATCAAGAAATATTTTTAATAAAGAAAGTGTTCTCTATATAATACCAAAAATCCTTTTCCTTCAAAAACGTGTTAAAGGATGAAGTTGGCGATAAAATTGTTTAATATCCCCCACATCTAATATTTTTTTCTACATGAAACATAAAATAAGAAAGAAATAAAAATCTATAAACAAGTCATAAATAATAAGATGCGTCGTTGAATCTTATCCTGGTATTCCAGGTCACTTCGTTCTTTACATTAGTTTTGAGCAAAGTTGTTGATTCTTTCAGAATTTGACTTTCTAAACTTCTGTTTTATCTTTGATAAAGGGGGTAAAATGTATTTTGCATTTTTAACCAGTGTTTTAAAGCAAAAGTAAAATAAAAAAGTTAGATAGTCGTTTTACCCTCTGGGATCTAGTAATTAACTAACCCGATATAATATCAAGATCTTTTTTGTCGTTCATTATGCATTACCAGAAGTTTTACGTTATACATGTTTATTTACGTTGCAAAAAGAGTTTGTAGCATTATGAATAATATTTTCTTTGTTATTTTGCATTATGAAAGGTATTTAAGAGATTGCGGAAACAAAACGTAATTTTTAATTTTTTTATAAACTAATTACAAATGCCCTTGTTTAAAATATTTCGTGTTTTGTGCAAAATGATATCTGATGTAATTAGATATAATTAAAGGTAGCTATAATAAAAATGAACTAACTCACGCAAATTTCGCAGCCTTATTCGTTTACTTTAAGCTTTTAGCTGGCGGGTAACAAATCTGGTTGTTTCAGTATGCTACCCTTCCCACGATAGCTATAATTTCACTCACTCTTCTCAATACAAAATAGAATCATTTTTTACACTCCAACTTTACATTTTTTTTTGTTTGGTACGTAACATTTAACAATTAAAATAAATATGAGTTTGTACCGAAGAACTTTTCGTAAGTTTGGTGAAAATGTGACGCCACTGGAATGAGGTAAGATTTTGTTTAATGTTAGAAAATAATGCTATCTGGATTTAGGAGGTATATTTGAGTGTTTTAAGGATTTTGGTTTTGAGTTTATGATGCAGATTTAGACCAGCAAGAACGGAACTGGAGAAACTGTGTGGCTACCGTACACAAAGGAATTTATATTTCATATTAATGGAAAAGAGTAGTGCATAATAAAATACTGTTTTGGAAGTCACAGTAAAATACAATTTGAGTACTTAATGTAGGGTTCGTACATTTAAAGGGGTTCGGAAGGTGAATTTAAAAAAAAAACTCAAATAATTTTTTATTTCATATTTTTGTTGAGTGTCGAGTGTTTAAGCTCAGATCCCAGTGACCCAACAGGAGCGAACGAATGCTTTCAAAACTGTTAAAAAAAAGCCAGACAACGTCGTGAAAGTGCCAAGAGGAAGTTGTAAGAAGCTTTTGCTGAAGATCAAGACCCAGATCAACCATCCTATGGGGCTGGAATGCATTGATACATGTTGTCAGGTCATTATTATGAATTAAAAATCTTTACTTACGATTTCCCGAAAATTGTGTTTTTTTTATAAAGGGCCGGTAATCTCAGAAACTACAAGAGATACAGATCTGACATTTTTACCACATATTCTTGTAACTTAGCTGCACACTTTAACACAGGCTTTTTCAGATTTATGTATTAGTTCTTTTTTATAGCCAAAGGTATTTCGGGTTTTCTTTTTAATAATTATTTTTAATTCATAAAATAAAAAACTGAAGCATGAAAATTACCTTGTGTTAAAATGTCAAATATACAGTGTGTCCGAGATTCAGCATGCACGTATTGTTATATTCGTTAATATTGAAGATAGAATGTCGGTTAAATAGGGAAAGTTTTAGAGAATTATATGGCTATCATCATGGTAAAGTCAGATTTGAAGTAACTTTTTTTGTTTTTGAAATAATTGAAGAAAACAAAAATTGTGCATTTTCTACTACCCCCTGTAGCTATTTTATTTGCAGTCTGACAACATTTTGATTTGTACATTATTATGACACTTTTAAAAGACAATTTTAAAAAAAGTACCAAAATTTATCTACAGTCATTTGTTTTTGAAATACATACACTAACTATTGTTTTTCATATGGACGCCATCTTGGATTTTTACATTATCGAATAGTATTTTTTATCACCTTTTCAGCGATGTATAACATGGTACGAGAATTTACTTCAACTATCAAAATTTAAAAATATAAAGTTGAAATAGTAGGCCTTGAGAAGGCATGGATTAATAAATGAAAAATTTATACAATTAGATTCCTAATTATTGTAATTTCTAATAACTAAAGTAAAAACAAAACCGATAATAGTAACTATCATAAAACATGCTCGATATGTCCCCCTCTACACTACACACATTTTCTACATTATCATATCATGTAATACATTGTAGAAGAGGTGTTAAAATCCACTATTCGATAATGTAAAAATCCAAACAGCTTGCAAAAACAAAAGTTAGAAATGTATTAGCAAGGGTTTCAATTTTTGATAGTTCTCGTATTATGTGATACAATCGCTGAAAAGGTGATAAAAAATACTATCCGATAATGTAAAAATCCAAGATGGCGTCCATATGAAAAACAATAGTTAGTGTATGTATTTTAAAAACAAATGACTGCAGATAAATTTTGGAACTTTTTTTAAAATTGTCTTTTAAAAGTGTCATAATAATGTACAAATCAAAATGTTGTCAGACTTCAAATAAAAGAGCTACAGGGAATGGTAGAAAATGCACAATTTTTGTTTTCTTCAATTATTTCAAAAACAAAAAAGTTACTTCAAATCTGACTTTACCATGATGATAGCAATAAAATTGTCTAAAACTTTCCCCATTTAACCGACATTCTATCTTTAATATTAACGAATATAGCAATACATGCATGCTGAATCTCGGACACACTGTATATCAGATAAGCAAGAAAAAAAAATCAGCCATATACCTCCAGTAGTTTCTGAGAAAACGGGTCATTAATAGGTGAAATTTAACACGAGAAAGATAGGGCCCTCCGAACCCCCTTAAGTGAACTGCAACATAAAATCAAAATTTATTGCATACTGGGGAAAGTTATTTCATGCAAACGTGAGGCTTTCATAGAAACTTGAGTTTGGTTTTGAATGATTTATTTAGAAAGTTTGAAGATCGAATTTGATCATTTCAGAAACATATTACAGTTTTCGTCAAAACTTTAAGATGGTGTAGATTTAAAGGTATCGCTGGCGTTGAGTCAGTTTCAGATTGCCTGCTCGGCAAGGACATTGTAATGTTACCTTCTTAATCCTCCTTGAAAAGAAAAAAAAGTGTTACTTAATCTTAGGTCCCCTGATTTGACAAGAATAAATTTCCTTTTATGGGGATACATAAAAAGTATTGTCTATAGGGAACCACCAACCACTGCCGAAGATATGCGTAATCGTATAACACAGGCTTTTCCTGAGTTGTTGCGTAGAGTTGAACAATCTTTTAAAGATCGACTTCAGGTGTGCATCCGAGAAAACGGACAACATTTTGAACAATTATTATAAATCATTATCGCTAATGATTAGCGTTAAATTATTATTTTTGTTATTTTATTAGTTTTGTATTTTTAGAAATAATTCTGATAATTATAGTGTATTAGTTTCTGTTGCGTTTTTTAATTTGCAATACAATTGTTTTCCACTGTTTTTTTTTCTATTTATACGAGGCCATGGATTTAAAAAATGTTTCAATAATCTTATACATTTTCAAAAATTGAAAATAAATCGGAACCGGCTATATTGAGAGATAGGGAATTGTATATCGAATTGATAAGGGTTAATATGCAGAAACCAAAAAAGGAATAATATACCGGGTGCTCCATTTTAAAAAGTAAACTTTTACTAGTTGGAATAATGTCTGATTGGGAAGTCAATTGTATGCAATTATGACATTTTCTTTGCATTATGTACTTGTTCTGATATAAATTAGATAAATTTTGTTCTTCAACGGTTAAGGAGATACATTTTCAAAGCTATCTCTGTAATTTCAATTTTTTTTATAAAAATCGACATAACTCAAAAACTAATATATTTAAGGATAGGGAAATTAATTGCGAATTTGTTAAGAACAATGTGTAGAATTCAAAAAAGTAATAATATACAGGGTGTTCCATTTCAATTTTTTTTATTATGGTTTGGTCATCTTTAAATAAACAACCTTGTATACACGTGAATAATTTTAAAATATGCACACAACTAAACTATAATCCTATCCCAAATTTTATTAATCTAGCTTATATGAAACGGAAGATATAGAAGAAGGCGCTCTTGTTGCCGGACCTATATACATATATATATATATATATATATATATATATATATATATATATATATATATATATATATATATATATATATATATATACATACATATGTACTGGCCATAAATCAATGAACACCCAGTAAACGGTAGTCCATTTTAATGAAATTTGCAGAAACCATGAAACTTTCAGCAATATACAGGGTGTCCCAACGATAGAGTAAAGTAAGTTTATGCTTAACTAGAATTATTTGTGTAAATATTGTATGGACCATGGGGTAGAGGTAAGAAGTGTGCATTTTTTTAAAATATTGGAAGTTATACAGGGTGTGCCAGAAAAGCGGGACGTGAAAAAGTATAATTTTTTTAAATAGAACACCCCGTATTTGATTTTAGTTTTTAATTCTACGTGTCCATACAAACATATTTTGTCATACAAAAGATTGGCTGAAAGTTTTAGTTCTTGAGATATTCGCGTTTAAAGATTATTATGGTCATTTTCGTGGGGTTGATGAATGGGCAATTGTTCCGTTATTTCACAATAAAAAATTGATATATCGTGTGAAAAATGAGTGATATTATACTAACGTTTAGACCGAGTAGTATTTATAATTTTCTCAACAGGGTGTTTGTTATAACCATTCAAATTTGAAAATTCTCAAATTAAAAAAACAGTTTTTTAATTGCACACCCTATATATTTTATTTCATTCTTTTCGGGATTAAAAATCTATCATTTTGTCAAATATATCCTATATCTATCTTTGATAGTTTTCGAGGAATTTCGATTTTTCTCACTAGCTACGTTACATACGATACTATAACATTATTGTGGATCGTGGTAGCCATGGAAAACAATTGCGACGAAATAAAACAAACCACCTAAGCGAGAATATTAACAATTTTTATTAATGAGAAACAGTAATTCAATAATTATTCAACATTGCGTCTTAGTAAATGCTCAAATAGACGGCCTTCTTGCTGAATACACATATTGAGCCTTTTTCTCATGTTCTGTCTCACTTCGGATAACATAAGAAAGGTCACTGTGCGACAAGCTTCGCGAATTCTATTTTTCATGTCCTCCCTTGTTGTAGGTTTAATAATATACACCCGATCTTTTATGTATCCCCATAGGAAAGAATCCAGTGGAGTTAAATCGCATGACCTGGGTGGCCATAATATAAAGCCATTACGTCCTATCCATTTCTCCGGGTATTGCTGGTTCAAGAATTTCCTTACGTCCCGATAAAAATGTGGAGGTGCACCATCCTGTTGCAACCACATATTTAGTCGTCCTTCTAAATTGATATCCTCAAGTAACACAGGCAATTCTTCACGTAAGAAATGAAAATAGCTGTGGCCCGTTAATGGATCATCAAAAAAATAGGGACCGATAATTTGGTCATTAAGTATACCACACCACACATTTAGTGACCAATGATTTTGGTTTTGAACTTCTCGTAGCAAAAATGGATTATCAATGGCGTAATAGTGCATATTATGCCGATTTACAGCCCCATTACTTTTAAACGTCGCCTCATCGGAAAACATTATGGACCACAAAAAGTTGTTATTTAATTGCAGCCGTTGATTAATGATATTGCAGAATTCAATTCGTCTTGCAAAATTCTCTTCTCGCAATTCTTGATGAAGCTCAATGTGATAGGGATGGTACTTCTACTTCAGCGTTGTTCGATTCACGTTTGATTTGGAGGTATCACATATCGTCGCTAATGTTCTAGAACTCACTTGGGGATTTTCTTGAATATTTAATAATATTTCAAGTTCTTTTTCTTCATTAGCTGCCCTTTTATTAATAACTTTACGTTTGAAGTATTTAACACTACCGCTAGAATCAAATCTATCCATCAAATTTTCCAAGCCAACAGTAGTAAGTATTCGACGTTCAGGATATTTCATTTTGTAGATTCGTTGTGCCAATAAAGGGTTTTTTCAGCCTCGCCAAACACGTATATCATATCAATTAATTCATTTGTCGAATAATCCATAATTGATACAAGAATTGATAACAAGTTAAATGCGAAAACGACAAATTTTATATGTGTTTATTTTGACAAGTAGGAAACCTTTGTATCTTAGTAACGCAATTATTATTTTCCATGGCTACCACGATCCACAATAATGTTATAGTATCGTATGTAACGTAGCTAGTGAGAAAAATCGAAATTCCTCGAAAACTATCAAAGATAGATATAGGATATATTTGACAAAATGATAGATTTTTAATCCCGAATAAAATGAAATAAAATATATAGGGTGTGCAATTAAAAAAACTGATTTTTTTAATTTGAGAATTTTCAAATTTGAATGGTTATAACAAACACCCTGTTGAGAAAATTAGAAATACTACTCGGTCTAAACGTTAGTATATATCACTCATTTTCACACGAAATATCAATTTTTTATTGTGAAATAACGGAACAATTGCCCATTCATCAACCCCACGAAAATGACCATAATAATCTTTAAACGCGAATATCTCAAGAATTAAAAACTTTCAGCCAATCTTTTGTATGACAAAATATGTTTGTATGGACACGTAGAATTAAAACTAAAATCAAATACGGGTGTTCTATTTAAAAATCATACTTTTTCACGTCCTGCTTTTCTGGCACACCCTGTATAACTTCCAATATTTTAAAAAAATGCACACTTCTTACCTCTACCCCATGGTCCATACAATATTTACACAAATAATTCTAGTTAAGCATAAACTTACTTTACTCTATCGTTGGGACACCCTGTACAAAAGAGATTAGTTAAGTAATCATCGACAATGAGTTTAGTTACTTAAGTGTCAATGTTAATCATATTTGTAAGCTTAATAAGTAAACAGATTAAAGTTGAAATTATACGTCCTGTACGACACCGGGCAAATTTCCATCAGTTAACCGAGTTTGAACGTGGCAGAATGATCGGTCTACGAGAAGCCGGATTATAAATTCGTGATGTTGCCTCTCGCGTGAGACGCAGTATCGCCACAAATTCCTTATGTTGGCAAAGATGGTTAGAAAATAATGAAGACCGACGACGTTTGCGTCCCGGACGTGTTAGATGCATCGCTTATCGTGAAGATCGCCGTATCGAAGAATTCGATCTTTTGAGCTTAGATCATGCCGACTATTGCTTTGTTTACCTCTAACTCCGCGTTATTATACTGCACGGCGGCAATGGTGTAACGAGAGGTTGCATTGGAATGTGCAATTGAATCGTCATCTTTAGTGACGAATCTCGATTTTGTTCATGGGTTCATGATGATCGCAAATTGGTCCTGGCGAAAGGGGACATGGGGGGAGGGGCTATCTGCCATGGAAGCAGATTTCCTATAGTAGTTATTGAGGGAACATTGTGCAAGTCGGTACATTAACAACCTTCTCGAACGAGACATTCGCCAGACTTATCACCAATGCAACATTTGTGGGATATAATAAGACGGAGAATAAATGATCTACAGCCACTCCCAAACAATGTAGATGCCCTTCAACAACGGATTTTAGAAGTGTAGGATAGTATACCACAGATTAGCATAGAATCACTCATTTCAACTATGCCTAATCAGCTATCTGAATGTGTGAGAAACAGAAGAGGGTCGACGCATTATTAGTGTTAACAATATTTGTATTTTGCTAAAATCTTCATCGTTTATTGAAATTGAAATTTCGTTAAAGTACATCAGCGTTTACTGTGTGTTCATTTATTTATATATATATATATATATATATATATATATATATATATATATATTGTTATATTTTTAACCTAAACTAATATATGCTGTAAATTCCTTGCTATTTATACCTTCGAAGACTTTCACTTTCTTATTTACTCCCTTAGTTTCTCTGGTTTTTTATAGTTTCTAATGTGTGCGATTAGCTAATGGTACTTGTTTAATATCAAATTTCTATGTTTTAGAAAGTCCCTACGCACACCGTCTTTGTCAATATTTTTCCGAATGTTTGTCTATTTCTGCAGTTTCTGTGGTTATTTTCTTGCCTAGATGCTCTATTGATGCTTCCTTCGCCTAACCCAACTTCACATTATACGATACCGATTGAACGTGGTGGGTAAGAGATGATGTGGTGTTTTTATTTACTGCTAATCGGAGTTTCTCTAGCCCAATACTGATGCGCCTGTTTATTTGTATGGGTTCGAATTTAATTTTAGCTTTAAGTTAGGCAGTACGGCTTAAATATTTCCACATGTCTCAAATATCGTTCTGATGCTACTTGTTAATATTTTGCTAATCCAATGTATTTTTTTCACAATGTACCGTAATAGTACTTTGTTTATCCCTCTACTACCTTCTTTTCTTTTTTTCTCTGCTGGATCGTTTATAGATTTGTTTTTCGGCAAATCCGTTATGTAATGAAGCTGGTATTAGTGTTTCTCTTGTTTATGTATTTTTGGATGATGGATGATCCCAGAATTAGTGTTTTGAGGTAATATTTCCTGCAGACAAAGCAGACGCTACAGGCAATATTGATATCAATCACTATAATGATCAAATAACTAATTTTCTACAATATCTGGCATACCAAATGTCGCAACGGACCCTAAAAAACGTTTAGAAAATATCAAAAAAGAAATAAAACAAAAGAAACACCAAAATCGATCCAAAAATTCAACAAATACTTACGCCATGTGGGGAGGTCACTGAGATGTCCAAAATTTTATGAGTTGTCAAAGATCACAAATCCGTGGTCATCAATAAATGGTGAGTTCAATCAAAGGATACGTTCCCAAACAGTTACCAAATATCTACGACAATCTCTTTTGAAATTGAAAACTTGGCAAAGTATAATACTTGTATAGGTACAATCCATGTCAAGATTTTTTTCTTTCAAACGCGAGTTTAAAATAAAATTACGGTTAAATCAGAGGATGTAAATTTCTTTTGCATAAATATCGGTAAAAAAAGGGTCAATTCTAAATCGAATCAGAACAAATGATTAATTAATAAAAAAAATTTACATTTGCATTTTTACTTTTGAACAGAAAAATAATTGATTGGACTGCGTAACTGTTCATTAGTAAAATAAACAGAATTATTATCCGATACTGTATTCCCATTTTTTGATAAAACGAGATAAAATAAAAAGAATACTGATATTGTTGAATAATAAAGCAAGCTTATTGCAACATTTCTTGTCTTTTGTAAGTGGGGACAAATTTAAATTCATCAATGCACATTAGTAATTCGCTGTTTACTTCATTTTGTGTTCAATTGTGTTGCGTTCTCCGCTGTTAAATAATGCTGACGTGCAGGACAACGTGATTCTACTTTACAAACAGCACAAAATCTAGTTGGATTATGAAAGGTAGGGATAAGTATGAGCAAAAGTACGGAGTCTAGCACGAATTAAGATTTTACCGAGCTATTTTGAACGAAATTAACGAAGAAACTCTGCGGCATTATTGCCAAAACAGAACGTCTTCATCGTTTACTATTATAAGGGATGATTTACAGCTGCAGTAACATTCGATGACCATCATAGTTAAACTGAATTCTATCAAGATTCACAGCCGAATTCGCTCAGGGAAGTCCTTAATAACAACCGAACATATTCGACGGCTCCTACAATTCTGCCATTCGACGGCTGGACAAAATTGGGTTTTTGTCAATTTTTACGACGAAAAAGACCATAGAGAACTATAGAAGTCGGAATAACATTTAATGCATTCAAATCTTTGAGTCTAAACCCAACAAAAGAAACTTGGGCTGCAGCGGTCCGTGCTTGAGGACCGGTAATCCTGATTCGCAATGGATACCTGCTCTCGCTTACTAGCAGTAAAAAACAACACCAAATCGTCTTTGGCGCAATTGAATCGATATAACATAATATCAATTTCCACAAGACAAAGAAATAGAACATGTAGCCATGAAAATAATCATAAAATCCGTAGAAAGAGAACGAGTAAACACATTTAATACTCGAGACGACGAGAACAGACTATATAACACATTGAACTTGGTGTTTAACAAAAAATCGTGAACCAACCACATACACGAGACTTCTTACGAAACCACAGAAAAACAAGCGAACTGGAAAGTCAGTAAAGGTATAAATAATCAGGAATGCATAACATACACAATAATATACGAGATTATGGGTCCAAAAGAAACACACGCATGCACCCACACACACAAGCACCCGCACGCACGCAGGCGCGCACGCACGCACGCACGCGTACACACACACACACACACACGTTTATTGTAAACATAGCAACACGTGTAATAAAAACAACACCGTATTAGGTAATCAGTGGTTTTAAGAGGAAAAAGGGGCAATTGTATTATCCAAGGTTATTTCAAAATTTAATTCATCATATCAATATCAATAATTGTTTGTGACACTTATGTAAATGTAGATACAAAAACGATGAAACTGACAGATACGGTAGAGCGAGATTACATTTAACAGTACCCCTTCAACAAACCCTATTCCTCCATATACAAATGCACAGGTTACAGCTCTATTAGACTGGTAATACTGATGTTCTTTAGCAAGTTACCTGTACCACCTGGTAAACAATCAGTGCAGTATATATATATATATATATATATATATATATATATATATATATATATATATATATATATATATATATATATATATATATATATATATATATATATATATATATATATATATATATATATATATATATATAAATACTGCACTTTCATAAAGTATTTATAAGTAAAAGGAATTAATGTGAGTTGGAAATTGTTATAAAACTTTTACAAAATTTAAGAAGTCTTTAAACAGATTTGTAAACAGCAATCGCTGAATTACAAACGTATCGTGTATAAAACGCGCGCGGTAGATAAGAAACTTTTAAGGTGACCCTTTATATAATTAAAGGTGTTAATCTTTGTAAATTGAATTAGATAGTATTGAACACTAGCAATAGTGAGATAAGCATGCGCGTTTTTTAACATAATTAAATTGATTAAGTTTATACATTAGGAATTTAGTCAACAAGTGTAATTAAAGTATTCTGTGACAAATATTTAAGAGGACATTCAAAGATTGAAATTTCTCAATTTTTACACATGTTAAATGGATGTCAGTGAATGTATGTAGAGAGAAGACGCAGCTTTACTCACGTACACCCTTGAAGCTTTTCGTATTGAGCGATTGCCTTACTAGATCCATACTGGACTTTGCCGTTTACACTGGAGCAACTTCAAATGTGATCACTAACCACCTTCGTAAATCGGCAGATGTAGTTATCACATTGCTAGAGGGCCACCTAAATAAGAGGCATGCACTCTATATTGACAATGGGTACACCATGCCGGATCTTTTCCTTTGGTTATACGACAAATCGACTAATGCATGTGGTACAGTGCGTAAGAACAGAAAGCAGATGTCAAACATGGCCGACAAGTTGCAGCGTGGGTATATCACCCTTCATGCAACAAAGTATTGTTGTAAAGTGTAGCGGTAAAGAGGAAATGCATATATTGGGTACCTACCGTGAACATCGCACTACAGAAATCGGAAAACTGGACAGAAATTCAAGTAGACATGTCTTCAAGCCTACATGTATTACCGACGACAACGAGAATATGGGAGAAGTCGATAAAACCTATATTCTCTGGAGTTTGGTCAAATGCATTATGCGACCAACAGAATGGTATAAATGGTTGCTCTTCTACCTTCTCGACATGACCTCATGACTCAGTGCTCATGTACTATTTTAAAGAATTGTAAAAAAATAATTGAAGCGTATACTTCAGGAAAGGTAATAAATATATATCAGTCTGCCTTATGGTCAGAAGTTTCCTGAACACAGCAATTCCAAATAAAGTAAACGTCAAAAAAGTTCTACATCGTTCCTACGTGTGGGGCCAAAAAGAAATCCGAAAAAGAGTGCCATGTAGTGCAGTGTGGGGCTGTAATTAGTTCCGTGTTTTGAAATATATCGCACGCATTGCAATTTAAAGATTTGAAAACAGAATAGTTCTTTATTTTGTACTGTTTGTTAGAAGTTCGTCAATAAATCATTCCAAGGAACGGCTTGTATTATTTGTATCGTTTTATAGAGTGTGGAGGGAAACAGATCCTATTCTGCAATTAATTTGACATCTTTGCCAACTCGCTCCGCCTGAGGCCTTTTAGTACTGCACTGGATTTTAAATTTTAATTAGGCCTTAAGGACAATCAGTTCCTATCACCACTGTTTATTATTTCGTTTGTATATATGCTACAACATAAGTAGTAGGGAATAATTTATAATAATTGTTCTTTTGTGTATATGTTGTTGACGGAAATATTTTTAAAAGATTTGGGTAATAGAGTACGGTTAGCTAACTTATCCTTTTGTTTAAATTGCGATGTGCCTTCCTTACAGTTTTACTGTAAAACTTAATTAAAGTGATGGTTTAATCGACAGTTTAAAGATATCTAATTTTATATTATTAGATTTCATTGTGCGTTTCTTGTGTGTGATGTTGCTTAAAGATTTATACAATTTAAGGATAATAAAACTTTTGACATTCTAGTTATTTGATTGATCCATTGATCTGAAAATTGATAATTTTGAGTCAGGCCGATTACAAAATTTAATTGGATTCATTAGTCATATAGTATACAATTGATTTCCAGTGAGTATTTATTACAACACTAGTTCACAATATATTTATTAAGACATTTTATATTTGAATCGCAGCGATTCGTACTTGCAAACGTTTAAACACATTTTAACGATAAACGTTCAAGCAGTGTTAGAGAAAATATATGATTCATAAAAGACGCACTGCTTGTCAGATTTTTGAACTTTTAAGGTACGAGTTAATGTTTTGTGGTCAAAAATTAACAGAATAATTACTATTTCTTCAAATGGGGTGATATTTATTTATTTCAGAATTTTTATGACAGAAATATTAGTTTATGCGTATGCGAGGGTAAGTTTGGTAGTGTCCAGATAACGTCTCACTACTATGGTTTTATAAGTATGTAGGGTGTGATCAATAACATACGTACATACGTTTCAAAATTTTCATAGGCTTTGTAGAATTTTATTTTCAATAATATTAAACGAACTTAAAGATTTTCAAAACTGAATTGACCTGTATTTAGATTAT
This sequence comes from Vesta saturnalis, assembly GCA_036346205.1. Lineage (NCBI taxonomy): Eukaryota > Metazoa > Arthropoda > Insecta > Coleoptera > Lampyridae > Vesta > Vesta saturnalis. The sequence continues at coordinate 2,210,997 of JARFJB010000114.1, read as the reverse complement.
TGTAACAAAATTAAAATGTAACGTGTTCTTTTTAAGTGAAGGGATTTTATACGACTTGAATGTTTGATCTTGAATTATGCATGACTTTATATATTAGGTTACAATTCTATCATTTACAGTCAGGTAGGATTAACAAATTACTCGTCTACGACCATTTATTTGAGAGAAATTTCAGATTGTGTTCTATTTTTCGCGGATCTAACGTTGCTATTTATCTTTTTACGGTAAGTGTAAGGAGTTTGAACCTAAACTTCAGCTAATTTTACGTCTTGTAGCGAACCCGCCCATTTCCTCTGCAGTTGTATTGGCAGCCTAATTACCTTGGGAAGACTTCACGACAACTAATGCGGTTTAATCGTTTAAGAATTCTTTATTTTCAATATCAGTGGTTTTGAAAATTCACTAACTCGTTACACCTACAGTTTCCCATAACTCCTATCACAATAACCATCTTCATTATCAAGTAAATCTCGCCGAGAGTTGATATAGATATCGGCTTCTTTTGAATTACTCTTTGTAATGGCCAATAAGGTCTCAAACCTACAAAGTTACATATATGGTTACGATCAGTAAATTACTTACAATATGTACTAGCTTACGTTTGTTTCAATTGCACTAGGCGCCATGTATGCTTACCAAGGTAGACCGGTTGCCAAACCTATTCAAGCTCAAACATTTAATTCGTACACCTCTTCAGTTTAAAAGGATACGTTAAATTACGTCTTAGTAATCTTAATACAAGTCAATTTTGAACATTTTTAAGTACAATAACCCTTAAAAATAAAGTTATCTTAATAAAGTTTAATAAAGTTTTGAAACATTCTAGTCGTGTATATTCATAAAATCAAAGTAATAAAACGTTATCTGGATACTTTCTAATTTATCCTCGTATACGCATAGGCTAGTATTTATAAATATCACCCAATTAAACGAAAACTATAATTCGGTTTATTAATTTTTATCCACTAGAACACTAATTCCTATCTTAAAAATTGAAAAACATAATGATCATACTTCGTTTATGAATCATATGTTTTCCCAAATACTGTTTGCAATTCTTTATCCTAAGCTATACCTAAACATTCACAAGCATGTGAACTCGGTATAATTCAAATCCAAAATTAAAATGATCAGTATTGTGTATTCATTGACTTATTGAATACAAAATAATTAAATTTTGTAATCGATCTGACTCAAAATTAACAATTTTCAAATCAATCATTTAGCCAAAATATCAAAAGGTTGATTACCTTCAAAGGGTCTAATCTTTTATGTAATTTCTCACAAAGAAACAGTGACATCTTATAATATTGATTCTATTCTAAAACTTCAGACTATAGGGAATCACAATTTAAACAAACAAAAGAAATAAGTTAACTAATCGAACTCTATGAACCAATTTTGCAAAATTTACATATATTGATTCCGAGAAGCAACACATACACAGAACAGTTCTTATAGATTAAGGTTTCTAAATCATATAATCTAAACATATAACAAGTAATGAAGATTGATTATCCTTAATGCCTGAAATGAAATTGACATATGAACATTATAAAGAAAATCAAACTTCTACTACTCAAAAATCTAAAACTGTTCTTACATATATAAATTTCGTAGTCCCTTATCAGGTGTCATGTCGTATCTACTGGGGTTGATTTACTTTCATTAATCTGTAGTACGTATGGACACTCATCACTAATAAGCGGCCTTAATATTTATGTACATTGGCCATGGCACTATTTTCCGTGTTCATTCGCGCCTTTAAATGCATACAAAAATTTGTCAATTTAATTTACCAAATACCCTTCAAAAAATATTCTTAGCCACAGAATATTTTAAATACACTTGATCAATAAATTATTAATTGTCTATTAACCTGTCGATTTGGATGTTAACAATCACAAAACACACACAACAAACACACAAACAACAAAAAAACAAAACACACAACACACACACACACAACACACACACACACACACACACACACACACACACACACACACACACACACACACACACACACACACACACACAACACACTCACACACACACACACACACACACACACACACACACACACACACACACACACACACACACACACACACACACACACACACACACACACACACACAAACACACACACACACACACACACACACACACACACACACACACACACACACACACACACACACACACACACACACACACACACACACACACACACACACACACACACACACACACACACACACACACACACACACACACACCACACACACACACACACACACACACACACACACACACACACACACACACACACACACACACACACATATATATATATCAGTAATATCGATGTCCAATACTGTTTAATTCAATTTATAAGGCTTAACACGCCATTATTTAGTTACCTAAAGAAGCACTTCAAGTTCCATTTTATTTCGCGCGGGTTCATTATACACAAGGCTCTTCAGTGATTGTTGTTTACTACAAATCTATTTAAACACTTCTTAAATTTTGGAACAACTCAATAGTAATTTCCAATTCAGAATTAATTAGTTCATTTGTAAACGTTTAAGTACATAATCCCCAAAATGTAGTACACTAATATGCACCGTGACACTAATTATTTACAAATAAAAAACGGAATAAGTCTTTCCCTTATATAGGTCTTCCATTCTGAAAATAAAAAGATGAGTCTAAAATATTAAAGGAAAAAATCCAAAGGTATCATACAAGAAGTTAGATTATGAGAATTGGATCTTTTTGATAAAGACTCAAATACAGAAGACGCTACCGATAAAAATTATGAGACTCCAATTCCACCAACGTCACAATCAACAGAATTTCATTGCCAAAATTAGCAAAAGCCTGTGACAGAACAGGTGTTTTTGATAGAACCGCGGCAATAATAGCTTCAGCTGTTTTGGAAGACCTTAAAATAATTACTCCCAGCGATTCAGCAAAAATAATTGTTAGAAGTAAAATACGTCGTGCTAGAAAGAGGAATAGATGAGAATATCAAAGTAGAGATGGAGAAGTTATAACCGGTTTGTTTTTTTACGGTCGCAAAGATAAAACAATTAAGCAAAATACGAAACAAACGTTATAGAAAAATGTTGCCGAAGAACACATTGTGTTAATTTTAGAGCTCGTGTCGAAATATCCTGGTCATGTGACGCCGTTATCCGGATCAGCATTAAATATTAAAAAATTGATAGTAAGATTTTTAGAGGAAAAGACAAATTTTTCAGATTTAGTTACTGTAGGTTGCGACGGGACAGTTGTGAATACGGGGAACAAAAATCGCGTTATAAGAATGCTGGAATTGTATCTTAAGCGCCCACTTCAGTGTCTGTCTTTTCCATGCAAATGAGTTGCCATTAAGGCATCTGCTCTAACATTTGGATGGGCACACAACAGGACCTTACGGATACTCTGGTTCCACAGGAAAAGCCCTGGTTACCTGTGAACAATTACCTGCTACAGAGTTTCATTCAAGTCAATCTGAAAACTTACCAGAACCTGTTCCTGACGATTTGAGTACTAACAAAAAATATTTATGGGACTTATGCCAGGCTGTTATGTTCGCTGTTTGCTCGAAGAGTTTAACACAAAGAAACCCAAGTAAATTATCTCATTCTCGTTGGATTACAGCAATGAATAGAACTTCAAGTAGTGTAACAAGGGAATTACAAATATTAAGCGAATCTGAAGCGATAGATTTATTGCATTCACATCAAAATTCTTATGTAGATACCAATTTATTTCATTACTTATAAATATGTACTTAAAATTATCATTTAATAAAGAATCAATTATTGTAGAACCTCTTACTAACAAGTAATTCTTAGTTCATACAGCAATTCAATGAACCGCACTAATCCGAAAACGGGAATCCTGGTTGAAAAACACTATATTTTGGCATATAAAACTGTATAACAATTTCAAGGGAGTGGGAAACCTCAAAATATCGACTTACAAAGCTCAGTTTTTTTTTATATTTTGCCCTGCCCTATGGACAACTTTTCCATTCTAGCTAACTTTAAAAAAAAAAATTTGTTTGGTCCAGATTCGCTCCACCCTAATAGGGGTGTCAATAAAACTTTATTTCTCATTCAAATTTACCACTTTCAACTTATAAATCTTTATACAACGTTTAAATACTCTTTTTCAAAATACTCAACGCTTTACCAAAAACCACTGCAAATTGCGTCCACATCAAAAAATCGTTTTTTGTCAATAACTCGAAAATGATTAACTTTACAAAAAAATTACAGGAATGCTTTTCGATCAGAAATTTGATTTTAATTTAATTTATTTAAAACTTCAAAGAATCGTGTAAACGGGTTCCAAAATCGAGTTTTTTGGAAATATGTCGAAAAAGTTTTCGAAAAAATTTTCACTTTTTGAATATGTTAAGTAGATCCCACGACATTTACGTTTCTGTTCTTAATCCACGGCCGAAATTTTTCCAAATACTTAACGTACTTGTCCATAGATTTTTTTGGGAGTGAATTAAATGTGACTGCATTACAAAATGACCTCGGGTTTTCTTTCTCAGTTTTCTCTACCGAAAAGGCTTACATACGCTTTTGCGAGAAAAAAATTATAATTTGTTGACAAATTAATTGTTTGTTTGATGAAAACCATAAAAAATTAGAATTTATTTTATTGAATATGTAATAGCAGGATTGAACAAAACACCAAAAAGCACTTGTGGGAAATCAAATCACTTACTCGTGTCCTCTCGTGCGTGATCCCGATACACGCTTGAATAAAACTTTTATAGGTGGTAGGCATGTATACTCCATGCCAGCCGGGGAGGTACCACCACCCTTACCATGGGCTCCTTAATATTGGGTCTCCGATTTTCTGAGCTCGGTAAGGGCTGCCGGTTACCTTTTCCATCATCCTTAATCTATTCTCATCCTTATTCTTCCTTCTCGCCCTCACTGTCTTCCTATCGGATTAAAAGTCCCAAATTAAAAAATAAGATGGCTGTGGTTTCTAGGGTTATAAATTCCGGACGTAAAATCCTGCCCCATTCGGATGCCCGGGAGGGCAGGGCCCAAGCGACCTCGGTCATCGAAAGTATCAACTTTCTCATTCACTACTGCAACATCCGCGGTATCAGGTCTAATCTTAATGCTATTCACCAACATCTTGAACACTTACAACCTGATATATTGTTTCTATCTGAAACACAAGTGTCCTCTGAAAGCTCCGAGTCACCCGACTTGCAATTTCCTCAATACCATCTTCACTCTAACTTTCGATATAAAGGAGGCGTATGTGCGTACATCAAGGACAGAATTGCTTGCAAGAGGGTTTCTTCCTTAGAAAATAAAAATTTTGACGTGATTTGGTTTAAACATTCTGGTCCTAATTTTGTGAAATTCTACTGTTGCATTTATAGGTCTCCTACTGACAGCAACTTTCAAGACTTCTTCGATTACCTTAGTATGAAAGTTGACTATCTCCTGTCTCAGTTTCCATCTTGCGATATCTCATTTGTAGGCGATTTCAATGTTCATAACTCTAATTGGCTTCAATTTTCATCTACTACAAATCCCGCTGGTCATAGTGCAGAAACATTTGCTATTTCATGTGATCTCACACAAATGATTTCTGAACCCACAAGAATCCCTGATAACCCTAACCATACTCCACATCTTCTAGATCTCTTTCTTACATCAAACCCTCTTGTTTATAAAACTTCCGTTCTTTCGCCTTTAGGTCTTTCCGACCATTGTCTAATAAAAATCATTTCTACTGTACCTAATTCCACTGTTGTTCGCAAAACCGATAGAACCTTGTGGTGTTTTAAGTCAGCTCGATGGAGTGATTTACGGGATTTCTTTGCAACCTTTCCATGGCGTGAATATTGTTTTAAGTCGTCCTCTTCTTCGGACATCGCTCTTTCAGTATCTGAAGTCATCCTCATGGGAATGGAGTTATACATTCCGAAAAACAGTACCATGTAGGTCATTCACGTTCCCAACCCTGGTTCAATAAGGCTTGTTCTGATGCAATATCTTTAAAAATAAATGTTACATTAAATGGAAATCTAATAAATCGGTTGACAGTCATGTAGAATACGTTGGTGCTAGAAATATCTGCAAAAGTGTCATCACTAAAACTAAAAAGTTGTTCGAACAACGAAAATGCAATGAACTAGCTACATCTCCTTTAGGCAGTCGTAAATTTTGGTCTTTAGCAAAAGCCATTAGTAAAACTTTGGAACATCTTCATTTCCCCTGACATCTATTGACGGATCGGTAGTTGCTGATTCTGTAGACAAAGCCAACGTTTTTGTGGATTTGTTTGCATCAAACTCGTGTCTCAATGATTCTGGAAAAGATGTGCCCTAGTCAACTCTTCTTCATACGTTATGAAACCAATTCATTTTCGGTACAAGCTCTTGGAATCGATCATCAGTAGGCTTGATCTCAATAAGGCGACTGGCCCAGACGGTATCCCAGCTATTGTCTTAAAGAAATGTTCCCCGAACTAGTACCAGTCCTATCTAAGCTCTATACGATCTCTATATCTTCTGGGAATTCCTTCATCATGGAAGTTAGCAAATGTTCAACCTATTCCCAAAAAGGTGATAAGACCGATCCCTCAAATTACAGACCAATTGCCATCACTTCCATTTTGTCTAAAATCATGGAAAAACCATCAATCAGCAATTGCTTACGTTCCTTGAAACTAACAAACTCCTCAGTGACCACCAATATCGGTTTAGGCAAAGTCGTTCAACAGGCGATCTTCTTTCATATGTGAACCAAGTTTGGAACAATACAGCAGAACAGCTGTAGTCGCTTTAGATATCTCAAAGGCATTTTACCAAGTTTGGCATAAGTGTTTACTTGCCAAACTCACCTCGTTTGGGTTAAATGATACGCTCATCAACTGGGTTTCTAGTTTCCTTGATAAAAGACGAATACGTGTCGTAGTTGATGGCTTTTTTCAAAAGAAGTTAGCATTAACGCGGGCGTACCACAGGGATCCGTTATAGCGCCTACAGTTTTTCTGCTGTACATAAACGACCATATTTCTTCAACAACCAACCCCATCCATTGCTTTGCTGACGATAGCACTCTTCACTGTAGTTCATCTCAGTCTACTCATAGTGATAATCCACCTTCTATGTCAAATCAAGAAATTAAAGCTGAAATGGCAAATTCAATCAACAAAGACATTCAACGTATTCTCGAATGGGGAAGCAATAATCTAGTTAAATTTAATGCTAACAAAACTCAGTGTTGCCTTATGTCCGCCAAAAAAGGTCGATCATTTCCTGTTGTAAGTATGAATGGCTCAGTTCTTAAGTTTTCAGACTCTATTACTCTGTTGGGTATGACTGTATCTTCAAATCTCTCATGGGTTGACCATCTTCTGTCATCTACCAGAACAGCTGCTCGTAAAATAGGCTTTTTGTACAGATCTAAGCAGTACTTTGCCTCTCGACAACTCCTTCTGCTGTATAAGACCCAAATTCGGCCTCATCTGGAATATAATTCTCACCTTTGGGTTAGTGCTCCCCAAAAGAGAGCGATTAGGCTTATAAATGACCCGTCCTTAACTTCTCACATACAGTGCCTTGAGCATAGAAGGATGGTTTCAGTTCTTTCTTTGTATTATCGTTATTACAACGGCTATTGTGCTGGTGAATTACATTCTTTGATACCATCTCCGGCTATCTTTGCGAGAAACACTCGGTCTCATTCACATCATCAGTATGCAGTACAAATCTCCACTTGTCGTACCAAACGGGCGCAATCCACATTTTTCTACACGGCTTCTAAACTCTGGAATGATCTCCCTAGTTCCTGTTTTCCTCTCACTTATGATATGAGAAAATTTAAGGTAGCTGTTCATAGGCATCTATTAGCAATTCATTATCCCTCTATCCATCCTCCTAAGTGTTCCTGAGTGCTTTAGCACGATAGGGCTTATTTAGCCTGTTCAGGTCCACAATCATAAAAAAAAAAACTTAGTTTCTTCACTCCTACTGTAATGCACGATTCCATTCATTAGCACGAATGAATACGTTGAAAAATCATTTAAATAACTGTCTATAATTAAAGAGCGTACTAGACATATCTACCAGGTCGGGTTAATTGAAGCATTAACTTTCATTTTATGTTTATTGTAGCTCTTTTATAAAGTCTATGTAGTAACTATTAGTGGTAAGTTATTTTATTAATGATTTCTGCACATGAGTGATAGGTCGGATTGAAATTTCCGTGTATTGTTAATGGACAATAAAGGTTAGTGTTATATAAAGAGAGTTAAGCGTTCAAAAGTCATGTGAACATAGTATGTCCAAATTAAACACAATTACCTACTAAAATAATAACCTTTATTACAAAGAAATTTACAAAAAGGTGAAAAAGTAATACAAACCTAAAAGGTAAACTTTTACATTATGTACTTCAATTATAACATGCTTTATACACCTTTTAAGTTAAATATTTGACTAAAACAGCGTTTCATTTTTTTTATGGCCGAAAAGAAATAATAAAGCCGTAATTAAATTTACTTTTTCACGAAAACAACTCAGGGTGTAGGTTCAATTTTGTGTTCATTACGCCTTAAAACATCAAAGACTACAATTTCAATAAAAAAAAAAAATAAACGAGAACAGAGTTACATAATAAGGGATTGGTGCATTGTTTTGAAGTGCATTGAAAAGGTAACGACGTGATTATGGAAGTAACGTCTACAACACAAGCTTCCGTTTCGTTCCGGTACTTCCTATTATCCTTATTAAGGATCGTATTTCTGATTTAACTTTCCGTGACTGAAATCACTTTTAGTTAACATTAATATGAAGGTGTTCATTTTCTTGGAATCGGAAATGCAGCTATTATCCTTTAGAGTCGTTAATTCATGCTTAATATACTCTCTGGGTAGAATACTAACACCTTCATTACGGCTTAAGCTTATCCTAAAACGAGCTTCAATTAAGAATTGCATTCAATTGTTAATATCACTTAATTTAATGAATGCAACAACTAATTCCACTCGTGTTATAAGCAAGAGGTAACTAGCTTTTAACCTAAAATTAATTTAGCAGGATTATCTACAAAATATTTTGTAATATGCAGTGCAATCCATAAAGGTATATTAGAATCGTGCAGTTCATTGTTGTTGGTCTTCCGTTACAAAAAAAATGAAGGATTTTGAAATTAATAAAAAAGGACATATAAGTTAGATTAACGAGACAAACCCTAAAGTTTACACGGAAAGTTATAATTTAGAATCGTAATAAGCTAACATTTGCAGATGTTCAACATTCTGCAGTTGGCAGCAGCACAGGACACTTATATATTCCAATTTCTTGTGTAGCATAAATATTCAAATCAGTTGGAATTATTCGGTCTCAATTTTTTATTATTTTCATTAAGCGGATTAGAGCTTTAAGTTTTAATGTTTAATCTATTTTACAAAGTTAAAAAGTTGCAAGTTATCTTAACGGGCAATACATTATTTAATTGTCTTTAAAGATGCAGATCAATAATTGTACTCTTAATAAGTGTTCTATATGGGAGAGACCACCAGAAACATTATTTGATTACATAGGGCAAGAAGTTTTTTCTGCACTACTTAGCACACACGTCTTGAGGTAAACCCAGAAAAAATATTAACGGTAATAGAAGCAGTACTGAAAGCAAACACGAAGAAAGTTATTAAATAACTTCGAAACAAATGATGCCTCAATAATACTTTACAAAAATATAAAATATAGTTATTTTCTCCGTATTTTTGTATAATATATATCATTAAAGCTAGTATAACATATCATTCTGTAAACAATAGTCAAACATCAAATATTATCACATGGAAACTTTCATATTTGTTATTATTGTAATTTATCAATTCTTAGAGATGTTAGTTATCTTAAGTAAATTAATGATTGTTATAAAAGACGCTGCATTGATAACAATAGGCAGAGTTCATATTAACTTATAGTTAGTGAGGTCTCAGTTTTTAATTATAATAATTTATTTTTAAATAAACCTTATTTGCAATAAAAACATAATTGGCGCTGCGAATAGGATACCCAAACGGTTCTATATAATATAAAGTAGTGTCGGCAATTTTAAAATCTTTCTTCATCTGGCCTACCGAGGTACTTTGCGCTTCAACGGACCTCAACTGTAGACAACGCCTAGGAAACAAAAACCAGAGTGTGCAACAATAGCAGTACCATCCATCGAGAATCCTCAACCGCTGTGGTACTTCGCAACTGCAAGGTATACCTGAGATGCTATTAGCAACCTTAGTTTTGTAAGTAAAACATCCTTTTCTTGCTTTCTTTTACAATATACGTGTTGAATTATAAAATATCTAGTCATTCAAGTAACCTGATATCTGTCATTCAATCAATAATCTAATAATCAAGTAATAATGGCAAATTATACTGAAATAAATATTGCTAAAGAATATCAATATGAAGAAGTAGAAACATCATATTTCATACAACAGTGTAACAATTTATTGTGAAGTGTATTAAAAGTACATTAATTTAAGACATCGTTCATTTAGTTGGTACGTAATATTAGTAATTAAAAGTTTTAATTAAATTAATAATCGTGGAATTGAGAATGGCAACTAATTTGCATTTCCTAGAACATATCTAATTTGGGTGTATATTACATAAAATAGTGTACTAGTTCCACTTTCTTAAACATTGTATTTATATTATTTGTAACTGCGCAACGTGAAATTTTATTCTATTTGAGTTCATTCATTGAAACGTTGTGATCTTAATTAACTTAATGCTGAATGTTCACATTGCAGTAAGCATGATTTTACACGTAATTATTTACTATGTTGGTAGCCAAAATTGATGGTAAGTTACCTTTATACAATATCAATTATATTTAAAACTAAAGCATTTGTTTGTTTTTAACTTCAATTTCACTCTATTTATTTTTCATTGCTATTTCATATTATGTAATTATTTTACTCCTATTTTTTAGTGCATAACTTTAATCATGAGCATTTTTATAATAATTATTCAAAATGGCAACGTATAAGTCAGTAAATTTACTATTTTATTTTCTGGTTTAAATGGCAATTTTACTTGAATTACATTTTACAACGCAAGTTCTACATACTTTTATAAATATTGAATTAAACTTCAAAGAAATTCAATAAATTTATGGACACAATATATTAAGGATAAATAAGCAAGACATTGACCTCACCAAGTTCGCCATTCTGCTTCATTGTTACCAGTTACAGTTTATGTACCGAACGTTCAAAGGTAATGTTTTTATATAATTTTAGAATAGTATGACTTCTCATTTTTAACCTTTTAATCAGATATTGAATAAACTTAAGTATATCATGTTATTTTATTTTCATTTTGATAAATTGTTTATTATTATTCATTAACTACGTTTTGTAGTTCCTATATATATATATATATATATATATATATATATATATATATATATAAAAGACAACATGGCGCTCGAGATTTTATCATTTTTTCATAATTTTTAGATAACATTTTTTTGAATTAAGTGAAAATAATTAAGCAGATGAGAAGCATGCAGTATTTCAGGTATGTTAATTAAACTCTGAATTAGAACTCTCCTATTTGATCTTCCGATTGAGCCGATGGCAGTAGCGATTATTATTTGGTAATTTGTTATATTAATTAAAATCATTCGATCAGTTACAAATTGTTTATTACATCATCGCTTTTTTTTAATGTTACAACAGTGTGAAAAATTTATAGCTAATTATAGAAATAATTCAACAGGTCACGAAAGCTGTACATTGTTCGAAATTTGCTGCTCCAAATGAGTTGGTACTGCTAGGAACACTTTAGTAATTACAAAGTGTTTAACTTGGGATAATGTAAAGAAAATAATAATAAATCGTTTCGGCGAACCTAGAAACGAAACATTGCTAGAAAATGATTTAATAACGTGCATTCAATTAACAAACGAAACTCATGATGAATATTATGAACAAATTAAAAGTAAATTGCAACAGTCGTTAGAACACGTAACCATAAATGAAACAGATGTTAACCTTAAAAATTATAAAACTAATGCTTATACAAAAAAGGCTTTATTCACCTACATGGCAGGTTTATTTGAACCACATAGGTATTTTATATCTTATAAAAATGTAGAATCACTAGAAGATTGTTTAATTTCTTGAATAAAACTCACCAACCAAAACAGTTTCAACGAGCAAACGCAAATCATTTTTATAAACTTTTACCACTAACCGTGATCTAGGTCAAAATCAATTTCCCCGTGGTCTGATACATTTCCAGACGAGACCAGTGTTCACAAACTATCCTACAAATTCGTAAGTATTTGGCAAGAAGGAACCTGAGTCAAAACCAATCCCGATGTCAATATCAACACGAAATACTGGCAGAACAAGTCAACAGCCCATTAATTCACGTAACCCTTCGAACTATTTTCGAAACACGGGCCCCCGTGACTTTCATTCCCGAAGAACTTTACAATTTTCAAGATGATGAAACAATCAATGGCAACAGTGGAAAACAACGAAGATACTCAACAAGATTACCAGAACCCTGAAACCTTTGAATTTACTGAAAATTTTCCTGAAACCCTATTTGAATCCACTGAAAATTTTCGAATACCTCCCTCGGAACAACTAATTTAGATTTAAATTTGCTAACAAGCAAACCAAAACTACCATTCATAACGATTCCTAGTTTAAAATTAAAGATTTTAATAGATTGCGGAGCTTCTAATTCAATAATAAATCCCGCCTATGAACATTAAAAAAAATTTTTTTTAAACCATTTACTGTTAAAAATTTAAACAATACCATAACCGATAATCAGAAGTATAATGTCCTATTTTAAAAGAATTTTGAATTGATAACAAAATTAATTTTCATATAATACAATGGCATGATAGATTTGACGCATTAATAGGAAGTGAAGATTTCAAAAAACTTAAAGCTACGATTAATTATAATAATCAAACATTAGAGATAGGTCATTCTGAAATACCGTTTTTTAAGGAACTAAACCCGAAAAATTTTAAACCAGCAAAACAAATTGTTAAAAATAGTATTAGAATTCCCGTAAATGTCGATCGAGGGTAAGTTATAATCCAAGAAATTAAATTAACAATTACATTATTGCAGAATCAATTGCCGTTGCAGAAAATGGCATTTGCACTATTCCTTTTGAAGAAGAACGGAAGAAGAAATTTTTAACAACAATAAGGTAGAACCTATTACCAATGTTGATTTAGTAAATCAAAAAAAATTTTAAGATTGGTATTCAAATGTCAAAATTAAACTTAATCTAAAAAAACAGAAATTATATCTTTGTGCAAGAAATATAAAGAACCTTTAAACGAAAATTGTGATTAACTTTTTACCAACGCTGCAAAAAACACAGAACAAATGATAACAAACCAGTTTATTGTAAATCATCCGATACCCACACAATTGAAACATGAAATCCAAAACAAATTCAAAAACTGCTTGATAACAAAATCATTAGACCAGCATTTCACCTTATAGTTCACCAGTTTGATTTGAAAAAACCAGATGGAGCGGAAAAAAAATGGCGACTTGTTATAGACTATAGGAAACAAATGAAAAACGTTTGAAGACAAATACCCACTAGAATTAACGAAATATTGGACAATCTAGGAAAATCATATACTTTTCACCTTAATCTTGTCCAAATTCCATCAGATAGAAATGAATCAAGATTCTATCGAAAAAACTGTTTCTCGGTAAAAATGGTCATTTCAAATGTTCTAATGCCATTCGGACTTAAAAACCCCACTGGTTAAAAGAAAATCTTTCAAAATCACTTCATGAACACTGTACACATTAGACAGATTTTTGAAAAATTAAGAGAATATAATTTAAAAGTTCACTAGACAAGTCGGAATTTTTGTGTAAGAAGTAACCTTCCTAGGACACGTAATTACACCACAAGGTATAAACCCCCCCAAAATTAAAGCTTTAGAAAATACCTGAAAACAGTAAAAGAAATGAGCCTTCCTTGGACTTATAGGATATTACAGAAGATGTATAAAAAACTTTGCTAAACGAATTACAGGTGATTATGGGGTTGGAAACAGGAACGACAGAGGAGAAAGTTTAATATAATTTTGTATAGAAAAGAAAATGGTTATTAGCATTATTACAAACACTTTAAAAATCACATTTGCAACATGAACAGTGACCATTTTCCCAGAAATAGGTATAAGACTGAAAAGACTGAAAACATCTAACTAAAGGAGAAAATGGAACGAAAGGAATGGACAAGCAGGAACTAGGGGAGGGCATGGAAAAATAATTTGACAAGATTGAAGGTAACGATAATAATAGCGCTGAACACTGTTATATTAGACTTAAAATTGCAATAAAAGGTAAGAAATTGTACAGAAGGTTACACAACGTGTTAAAGAAAGAAATACTGATTGCTAGGGAGGAATGGTTAAAGGCAGAGTGTAAGAAAACAGAAGATTTGGACAGGATTTGGACGTGATCTGATCTATAATAACGTAAAAAGTTTGGCATGGGGTTGAACTAAAGGAAAAGGAAATCAAACATAGGAAATAGAAAGCAAAGATGGCAGAACATTGACAGAAGTGAATGACGTGCTGTGCTTACAAGGTGAAAAGAATGTATGAAGGACTTGTATAACACTAGTGAGAAAACCAAAACAAATGGTAAAGCTTGAGAAAAATACCAGTAGAACTGATTAAATTTTAAGAAAAAATGGTTTGAAAGAAGTATAAATTTGACTAAAATCTGTGAGAGTGGGATGGAAATGTTTTTAAAACTGTTATGATTCCGTTTAAAGGGTATAAGTCAGGACAGAACTATAAGTCTAATATTGCCAGTAAAAAATTTTTATTTACAAATTGAGAAAACATAACAGTTATTCAAGACAACAAGTATAATCCGTAAGAAAGATCCAAATACAGAACGGAGAAAGAAAATGAGTTTTGTTAGGAAAAATTTGTTTGCTAAATATGAAAACTGAAAATATTGAAAGATAAACAGTTGATTAAAAAAATTATTACAAACTGTCTGAATCAAGTAAATATAAGACAACATTCCAGATTATTTGATATCAAGGATTAAATTTTCTAACCTTTTTAATGGAGGAGAGGGAAATCAACTATTAGGATATGATAATTTTTGAAAACACCCAGTAAACAATATGTTAAAATATAAGATATGGAAGAAAACATGGACAAATTAAAATAAGACCAAAGTTAGAGATTAAAACAAAATATGGACGTAGATGAAAAGAAAAACACAACAGAAGTTACAATAAAATAATTTTAAATGAGAATAAATTAAAACATATATAAAAAAGAAAGTTGTTTAATACACAAAAACAAAAAAAAATGTTTTATGGGTATATCCTTAGATATGACTTTAAACATTTAAGATTTGTAAAGGAATACTTGAAAATCAAACATCAGTAAGAAATAAGAAGTATTAAGGAAATGAAAAAAACCTATTAGATGCATTAGTAAAAGGAAAAAATTTTTATGTTATAAAGAAAATTTTCAAAATGTTCTGAATTACAAGAGAAAAGAAAATGAAAATGATTAAGAAAGAATTTACGTTAGTAAAAGAAAAATTATAAAGGTAGAGAGAAAAAATTTAATTTTCAATTTTATAATATTTGTTTTAATATTATTATCATTTATCTAAAATTTAGTATATCTGACAAAATTATTGTTATTGTTTACATAATTATTAAAATGTATTATTTCATTTCAATTTCATTTTTTTTATGTTTAAATTTGTATTTATTGACCTAATATAAATATTTTTGAATTTGTTATATTTATCCATTCAATTATAAAATAAAGATTTGATTTTAAATAAAATTATTTTTTTAAATTATAAAAAAATTTCAAACAATTTTTGATAAATATAACATAAAAATATTTCGTTTATCTCTAAAAAAAAATTATATATATATATATATATATATATATATATATAATTTCTTTAAAACTAATCGTCAAAGGTTTAATACATGGAAGATAACACTAGCAGAGCATCGGCACACAAGGAAACGGTCACCCGAACCAGAACAATCCACACCAACATCATGCACAGCAGCACCATCCAACACCGAGAAAGAGAAAGAAGGGAAAGTGAAAACAGGGAAAACAGTGAAAGCAGTGAAAGTACACAACACCAAATATAAACAGGAGACAGGACAGCAGGACCTCAGTTCGATTCGAGTAATACGGAGCCGAACAAATCAGTTGGAGAAGGAGAAAACTTGAAAATGGCAAATGAGACTTTGCCGAAACGTCGTTTTTGTACTGGCAGGAGTCAGAAACATCACCAGCAGACGCAAGACAACGCCCGGATAAACAACAGTGTTTCATACTACACTCGCGGAAACCTAAAATCAACCATATATATATATATATATATATATATATATATATATATATATATGTATGTATTTACAGTTCACTTAAAGTATTTTGGCATTTGGGTATTTTACAGATGTTTAGCACACAGTTTAGGGTTATGATTACATTGGGAGCTTATTTTAAGTCAGGTAAAATGCAGGAAAGATGTGACAATTTAAGAAAGAGTTACGGTACGGACATGATTTAATTATTACTCACAGTATTAGTGAAAATGTAAGTGCAACAGAAAAAGTACTGCATAGTAAACATTAAGCACAACTTACACAACAATTTAACATATGGATATTTACATGCAGATACATTTTTGTGTAAGATTTTTAAAGACATGTGTTTAACAATATGGATTGTTGATGTGACAAAAATTTAAACGCTACAATAAAAGTGAACATTGGGAATATTAAAGACAGATTTTATAAGTTGTGAGAGTAACATTTTGATTAATTTGGACGTTAAATACGCAAATTATACATTTAAATTAAGTTAGGTTAAGTTTTAAATTTAAGGTTTTTTTGCAAATTTATAGTTTTATAGAATAAGTTGAGCTTAGAATAAATTGTTAATGTAATTAATAGGAGGTTTTCCTCATTTACATGCAGTGATTTACTTTGTACAAGTCATTTGAACATAAATTTATGAAAACGGGGTTAACTACACAAATTTCCTATGTAAAAAAGAATTTTCCTTTAAATTTAAGATATTGGAGTTGAAATAAATGTTTTCTATTTCAAATTTTCGCGCAGATCACGAATACGTATTTAGTTTAAGTGTAGAAAGTAAGATTTTTTAGATATAAGTAAATTTAGTTTAGGATAACTCAAATCGTACAATTTTTAACAGATATATATCAAGTGAGGTATCATTTTATGCAGAATCATGCACAGATTTCATTTCTGTTTTTAAAATTTAAATCAGTAGCATATTAAGAAAGTTATATCATAATTTACATTTTGGATAGGTATTCAAATTTATTTTAACCAATCACAGACTTGGTTACTTTGTTTGTATTCTTAGAAAACAAATTGAAATTTTTGTAGCTAACAGGAGAGTACATAAGGAATTGTTCCTAAACACCTCTCTCTCTGCCATTTGTTTCTCAAAGTTTAAATTTTTATCACAAAGGTCAAAGTGTTGTGTTTTGTGTTAACACGTAAGTTTAAAACCACGTTTATTATCGGAAGTTTTGATACGAGTTTAGTGAAGAGACGAGAGTTCAGAAACAATTGCTCTTAACCTACAATCTTAAATAAAGTTAGGTTACCGATAAATTTCCATGTTCGTAAAGTTTGTTACGATTTAAGTTTAACAGTTTGTTACGATTTAAGTTTAACGTTTTTAAAAGTTCGGTTGTTGTATTTTGTTTTTGGTTATGTTGTCGTAAATAAAAATTATTCAATTTTTCCGAATTGATGTTTATTTACTGGTGCGACATACTAATAAACGATATTCCATATCGGATGCTAAAAAGAAAAGTGAATTAAAATAAAGATTTTACAACCTTAAATAATATTTAAACCGAAAATTATTGAAACATTTTTAAAACAACAGTTAAATAAATATTACAATAAATAATTTAGTGCTTGAGTGAAGACATATAAGCAAATTATAAGTACGATTACCACAAAAAAAGCAACAATTTATCCGAGGGACATTGATGAATTATTGGAAGTACTGCAGCAGCAAGTGGAACGGATCAATAACATCGATCACAGACTGGAAGGAGCCTACGTTTGTAAATGGAACCAGCTGAATGAACACATCCTTTTGAATATATGCGGATGCACATGTGAGTCAATTTTTATCTTAACCCTTCAATTTGTATTCATTATTTGTGTGATTTCCTGCATTTATATTTTATGTATAGGTGTAAATGTTTATGCAATAGCGGTGTAAACATCTGTAAAACAATTAAAACTTTAGTCTTCTTTCAAAATTTCAATTTCAATTACAAAATTAAGATCACATTTTTAGGAAGTTACCATTTAACAATTTTGACAGTTTGGCATTTGATTTCAGTTAATACGCGACGCATGCGTTGTTGTACAGATTTTAGTAAGTTTCATTTCACATACAAGATATTTAATATAACGTGGAATCTACATAATAAAGAACCATTTCAAAATTCCAGTTGTACTTCTGAATGCAATTCAATTCATATATAAAAAAATTAAATACCTATCAAAGTGTAAATTGTATTTATTTAAATTTTCTAATAAATGAACTCTATCCCCATTTGAGTAATATATTATACATCTCAATATATATATATATATATATATATATATATATATATATATATATATATATATATATATACAGTGTGCACAAAATTAATTCCCAGCCACTGCGGTTAGACAAAAAATCCAAAATAACTTATTTCAACATTTCTAAAATTTCCCCCTTACGAAATTATGGCCATCTTAAAGGTCAGTATTTGCAAATTCTGATATAGGCATCTAGGTAAAGATAGTTTATTTGTACTTAAGCCACCCTTGACGAAGACAGAACATGACATTTTGCTTGTCAATGTTTGATTGTAAAATATTTCAATTTGAAACTGGCGTACAAAGGTAAACAATGAAGTTTTCATACTTCTTGTAATGTCCAGAAGGTACAGCAACCAAGAATATTTAGATATAATTAAACCACTTAGAGTGTGTAATAATAACGTTCGTGCCGCAGAGCGTCTGTACCGCCAACGTTTTCCTACTAGGCGACACACTGATCATAAAATAATAAGTGCTGTTAAAGTTCGTCTACTTGAAACTGAATGTTTGGCTCCTAACATGATGGATGCTGGTCGTCCTAGACAGCTAACATGGCAACAGCAAGACAAATTACTCCGCGACATTGGAGCATTCCGTCTGTAACAGGATCTTGGAAACCAATTGTCACCATCGTCGCAGTACTATTCACATTCATCCAAAGAGAAAATCTGCATCCTTATCCCTTACAGCCGGTTCAAAAATTGCATCCTGGGGATAGTGAGTTGAGCCTACTATTCTGCAGTTGGTTTTTAAATCCCGTAGATACAGATCAAGACCTTTTTAAGCAAGTACTGTGGAGTGATGAGACCCATTTTAATTAACAATGGATGTCTAACCAGCGCAACTCAATTAGCTGTAATTACGAAAATCCACATTAAATTAGAGAATAACACCAGCGAGTGCGCTGTAGTGCAAGTGTGTGGATTAGTCTGGTGGACAATGACATAATAGGCCCGCATTTTCTGCCTAGGACATTAAACGCAACTTTTTTGGAAGATATTCCTTTATTGCAACGTCAAACTACTGTGTATCAACATCATGGAGTGCCTGCTCATTACCCTTAAAGTGTTCGAGAGGTATCAAATTGGCGACTTCCCGATAAATAGGTCGGTCGCCGAGGACCTACTTCTTCGCCACCTAGGTCCCCGGGTCTCAACCCAATAGACTTTTGACTTTGAGGTTACTTGAGATGTGCGGTGTACAAACCCGTACCGAATAATAAAGGTGACGTTATTGTTTGTATTTATGGAGCTTTAACTTAAATTACAAACGAAGCTATAGTTCGTGTTGAAAACAAATTTCTTCGCCGATTGCATGCATGCACAGAACAACATAGCGAACATTTCGAAAATTTTCCTTTGTAAATTTAAGTATTTTAATTTTATTAGGTGTTTATGTATAAATTAATAAACTATTTTTACTTGGATATTTGAAAAGATGATTTTAACATGGCTAAAATTTCGTAAGAAGGAACTTTTAGCAATTGTGACATATAAGTAATTTTAAACTTATTCTTGGTCATACAGTATAACCTTGGCGGCTGGGAGATTAATTTTGGGGTACCCTAAATATATTTATATATTGAAATTTCCACAAATATTATTATGGAAATTATTTTCTCAAGCTGCAATTAGCATACTGCCTGTGGCATAAAATCGTAAGGCTACAATTAATTTCGTTGCCCGAACTATTGCATTGTTACGATCTGTTGCAGATGTAATGTGTTGTTCAATTGTATTGTACAGCATCACAAAAGTTGGCCTTTGTATCTGAAAACGTTTGAAGAACCCAAAATCATCATATTCTACAAGACAGTTGGTACTGTAAAAAATTCTATACGTTCAACTTTAAAATTAACCAGACGTTTATAAACTTACCGATTTTCAAAAACCTTTGGATTTCGATATCATCGACAAATTCGTCTGGATGCGAATCCAAAATATTCAAATACAGTGTCAGAATAATAAAAATAATAGGTTATGTTCACAAAAACAACTGATAAGTATATAAAAACATCGTCGGCGGATGGCCAATAGAAAGCAATAATAACTTCATCACAAATATATCTATCCAAGTTGAGAGGGATAAAATATTCTACAGTTTATACCAAGAATACCGACAATTGTAGAACGCAACTTTTGAATGTTAATCTCAGTATGGCTTATTCATGGTATATGCTTTCATTGTAGAACCGACCCTAAGTAATTCAGTTTATATAAAAAAATCCAGTAATTGATTGGACAATGTAAATATACAATAGAAATCCAATAAAAATGATAAACTACACAAGTATCTAGTACTATTATAGGTAAACATATTATGCGAATGTGTAAGTGTAAAAAAAAATGTTTCAATAACAATTTTAATCATTTATTTACAGCTATTGTCATACGGGCGTGAGTATACGTCCATTGCATATCAAGAGCCGTTCATTTCTGGTTTCTGATTTTGCATAATGATAATCATATCTTCTAGTTGTACTCCGAGCTATTGGACCTGCTTAGCATTCGTGAGGTAATAGGATCGATTTCCATTAACGTCTACCCTGCACATCACGTGCGGCTATGCAGGTGAATCCTAGGGTAGTATATTTTCCCTCAGAACTCTAACTCCGTTCCTTCCCATCCCATGCCGATCTCACTTATCCTAGTCCCACCATGCATACATGTATGTTCGGTATCCATCAATGTAGTTGAAGGAGCTTGGAAAGCTCAAACCGCCCGCTCCCCTCTTTGGAGAAGGAATAAAACGTTTGCCTGTTTCTTTTCTTTCGTATGGCATATACCACACGCAAGAAATGCTTGTGACAGCGGAATTTGTTGTACAGTGCCCGAAAGTAATGTGCCCGCTAGTTGTAGGGGTCATGCATTGGATACGCGGGTTGGAACAGACATACAGCGTTACAAACTTAACAAAAGAAAAAAAATTAAGCTGGAAATAATCCTATAATGAAAACCAATATAAGAGAGAATAATTACATAATGTAACAAAATCTGTAACTGTGGATAATTGTAGAATGTAAACAAAACATGTGTATTAACAATTTTAAACTAAAGTGATATTGACTAACCCACTGAAATTAAAGCCAATTCTTCAAGCGATAGTTTCACTACCACAGTAATATGTTATTAATGTAAATAATACGAAAAACAATTTTAAACTAGCAGGAAATGTAAATACACTGAAGTTAGCTACCATTGTAAAACGTAATAAAATAAAAACTTAGACGTTACATACAAACAGAAAAATGAAACGTGTGTCTCACACTTCTTAAGTTTTAGGCTTGTAATGCAATATTACCGATTTTCGGAGGCGCAATCGTATCCAAGCTATATCGAAATCTCAACTCATATTCGAAGGCAATTAAGTATCCACAGTATCAGAAGAGCGCGATACTAGCGCCAGGGATATATAACGAAACTAAAAAACCGATTTGAGGTTACTGAAGATACATTGACACCTCCAGATGTAATTTCGTTTTTAGGATAGTAGAAGAATACCTAGGCCAAATCTATTAGCAAACGTTATTGCCTCCGAAAGCAGAAGTGCTAACATTATATACGAGGTGATAGCGACACTTGTATGTATCGCTTCGGAAGCATTAAGGTACTCTGAATATACAGGGTTGCCCAGTTGCCCATTTACCTTTAATATCAATTTTAGGAGAAAAGGTCACGAGACATTTTTTATTCAGATGTTCCTTGTTTACAACGTAAAAATATTGAGAGCGCTGTACGGCTTCCCGTTTCGTTTGTACAGGACCGTATTCAATTATTTTAAATGGAACACCCTATAAAATTGTGATATTTTTGAAATCCACATTCAATTCTGAGCCACATTTGTTTGACCTTTCACCTACTTAAGTCCGCTAATTTAGGAGAAAATAAATGTTTTAAAAAAATTCTCTCCGAAATCAACATTCTGTAAAATAACAGTTGCCAGCATAGCAACGAAATTTGAGATTATCATAAACAAAAGAGACTTTTATTTATCGATATGCTGATTTGGAACGAAATATGTTGCAAAAGGTCCGTAATCATTTTTTTCTAACGATCACGGAAGAAATAGCAAAAGTAGACTATTTTAAATAGAACACTCTGTCTATTTTTTCGTGAATGAACTGCTTTTTAAGTTGTTTAAGTTTTGTTAGATATGTCTTATGTCTAAAGTTAATAGTTTCCGGAATAATGACCCTAGTTTGAATTATTTTGTTTTTCTCCTAATCTTGTAATGAAATTAAAGGAAATAAACAATAACACTATTTCAACCAGATATTTACTTATTTGCTGATGTATAACATTCCTTACTAAATCAACTTACAAAAAACGAACGGTACAAAACACAAAAAAGTAAACATTAATTTAATATAACCTACCAGTATTTTGTAAACACTGTCTTGCACGATTTGAAAAACTTCCAAGATTTCAGGCGTGAATGATCTGAAAGTTTCACGTACCCTGTTTTTCATATCGTTTGAAGTTGAATTCGGTTCTTGGTATACACGTTCCCCATAGAAAAAAGTCGGATTTGGTTATGTCGGGTGATCGTGGTGGGCAATTTACGCGTTCGCCTCTTCCAATTCATTTTTGAGGATATTCATCGTTAAAAAAGTTTCTTACTCCAATTCCGTAGTGGGTGGGAGCGCCGCTTTGCTGGAACCACATACGTTGACACATTAACATACGGCAAATCATGCCTTGAAGAATCGGAATAAACTGGAGACTTTATCGAAAATGTGGCCCCACTACATGTTGACCAAGAATTCCACCATCAATGCTCACGATCAACTTCCCTTGCCACGTGTGGGTTTACATCAGAATAATAATGGTAGTTGTGAGAGTTCATAAACCCGTCATTCTGGACCTTGATTAGTCCGTGAATGAAACATTATTAAAAAGTGCAAAATTGGCATTGGCCAATTTTGCAATGGCCCAACGACGAAAACCCAAACGACTTAAACGGTCATCCGCAAGAAGTTTCTGGTGCCTTTGAAACCAGTATTGATGAAAATGGACACTTTTAATAGAACGTCAAGCTAATGTCCTGTTAGCTTCTCACATTTCCCCAATTTGTTTAGCACTTCTTGGGTCTTCAACCAAGGCTGTCATTATTATTTCTTTATTCTTCCCACTCAGGACTCATCTTTTACGGTAAGGTTTTGAATATGCTACACTCCCGCCCCTCCCCGACGCCTAGAGCTTTGCAAGAAGATTTTCAAATGCTGCTAT
Organism: Vesta saturnalis; assembly: GCA_036346205.1. Lineage (NCBI taxonomy): Eukaryota > Metazoa > Arthropoda > Insecta > Coleoptera > Lampyridae > Vesta > Vesta saturnalis. Next base: position 2,187,030 of record JARFJB010000114.1, on the reverse strand, counting down.
TTCTGGATGGCGTCTATTGGGATACCTCTCTATGTAGACGCGTAGCCAGTAACGGGTTGCGTAAACACTGATCGAGATCAACCAGTTCGCTATTTGGAAAATGTGACATTTTTGACAAAGTGAAAATACAATCAATTCAAATTAAAACAACATGTGTGGTTTGAGTACTACAATTGTCATAGTTAGTGGAATGGCATCTATGTTAAATATTTTTATGATTAAAGAACAGCATACACTCTGAATAACATTTTTTAATACCGTCGTTTTTTTTATCTTCAAGGATATTAAAATTTATAGGGCGTTCCCTTTGAAATAATTGAGTACAGGCGAAACCGGAAGCCCTGCAGGGCTCACAATATTTGTAGGTTGTAAACAAGGAACATTTGAATAAAAAATGTCTCGTGACCTTTTTTCGTAAAATTAATATTGGTGGTACTATCAAAGAATCTTATACAGAAGAAACTTACATGTTGTGAGGCTGTTAAATAAGCAGCATTACTTTTCTTATAGACTGATTGTCATTCATTAAAGGACAACAAAAAACACAACTTTAATATAAGGTTATAAGTTTTGTTATGAACGAATAAGTTCAAAAGTAAATATGTAATTAAAAATTATATTCCACTAATACAAGTAATTTGATTGTAATCTCATTATATTTGTAATTTACATCAGTTCTACATACATAAACACAAAATTTACATCGATTGGGGCTTGAATATCGATAGCGCAGTTGGTTAGCGTGGTACTCTAACAAAGTACAGGTCGTAGGTTCAAATCTTGCTCGAGGTAAACTTTTTATTTATGAATTTAATAAAATTAATAATAATTTTTAAAATAAGGTTACCTAAATTAGATAGATGTACATCGCCGTATCACTTTATGTTGCTCAAAATTAATCAAGTATAAAAACGAATATCAATTTTATGCATTAAAAATTGTTACCATTAATACTAGAACATGACAGGCAAAAGTTACTTAACAACTGCAATCGTGTATGCAACGAGATAAAATTTGTTTATAAAATACACAGACATTGAGAGAGAAAGATATTTGTGATTAAAAATAGGACAGAGAAATAAACCAATCAAAAAATATTACAATAAAAACGACCAATATGAAAACAATTTTCTATAAAAACAACGTTAGTAACATTAACTGACTGTATAATTTTGACGTGATTATTATCGAACACATGTTTTTCCTTTATACCATGTTCGGCTAAACTTCGCTTTTATGAGAGATAATTCTCCCCGACAAAAAACCGAGCTGGTTGCTTAGAGGTGACACGACCTATATAGCATTCGGGAGGTAACGGGTTTGATTCCCGTTACCGTCTACCTAATATGCGGTTTCTTCAAGGGGTTTTCTCATACATATGTAGCGGCATGGTCACTGCGTATACGCACACCACGTGCGGCTACTTACGCGAATGCTGAGTTAATATTTTCCCCCTCAGAACCCTAACTCCGTTTCTTCCGATCCTATCCACACCACCATGCATACATACGTAGAGAATGTGTGTACACTGGGAATCCCTGATTGTGGCGGAAGGAGCTTGGGAAGTTCAAGCAGCCCGCCTTCCCCCTTGGGGAGGGAATGGAATACGTAACCATTCCTTCTTTTTCTTCCCCGACAAATATCTCAAAGTTTGACATATGTAGACATACTAACAACTCGAACAAGGTATAGCGTAAATACTGTTGGATTTTTATAGTGATGTGAGTGAATTCTAGTATACAAAAGAGCTACAGTTTTGATGTTTCTGGTAGCTGTTTTTAAATCTTTTACGTTTTGAAAAATGTGTATTAATTTTAGGGTCAAGTTTGGAATGAACGGTAAAGTGACATACTCCTTTTCTGAGAATACTTGTGGGTTTCAAAGCCCAATCATCTGATCCAATAATAGCTCTATTTTTCTGTGAATTCGGATGCTCTGAGTTGAAGTCTACATAACGTCCTGACCAAGTATCTTTAGTAAAACATTTTCTTTTGATGTTGTTGCTAACATGAATTAGTGTTAGGTCTAGGAAGTTTATTTCGTTGTTAATTTTTTCTTCTATGGTGAACTGAATATTTGGATGGTAATTGTATTAAGCATAGTGGTTGAACTGTCATTTGGTTGGTATAGCTAATTATACAATCGTCTATGTATCGTTTATAAAACTCAATATGTGTGTTGCATTTGTGTTAATTGCAAGAAATCATATATTGGAAACACTCCACAACTGGCACGCAATAGGTTAAATGGTCATAAGTACACAAAAAACTGTACAACAGCTCTCAGAATACACGAAAACAGCTACAACCATCCATCTAATTACAATAAAACTAAAATTTTCCGTTCCACGGTGAATCTTATTTTAGCATGTAACTGTAGATGTGCTAGAAATTGTTTCTTATTATGACTCCATGTAGCAAAGGTGTAGCCTACACATCGAATCCGTAGCGTAGCTTTATCATTTGCTGATCGTAAAGCTTCCTCCCCAAACTATTGCACAAATAAATTTGCAATTATAGTAGTGATTTTTGCTTATATCGTTGCCCATGATATATATGTGTGTATATATATATATATATATATATATATATAATGTACTATTTAGGCAATGTTTGGCTAATTCTATTATATGTGGCAATGGCCGATATTTTTTTGCGACGTTAAAAGTCTCTTCTGCTGGCGCTTTGGTAAACAGAGAAATCACGGCAACGCTTACAAACAGGTGATCTGGTTCTTTACTTTGTCCTAGTAATATTTCCACAAAATTCTCCGAGTTCTTTATGTAAGATCCTGCTTTTATAACATGTGGTTGTAGCTGTTGTGCTAAGTATCTAGTGAGTTGTGCAGTGGCTATCAGATCGAGCTCACAATTAGTCGTAAGGGAACACCTTCCTTGTGTATTTTCGGTAAACCTTATACCTTTGAACATCTTCATGATTCCTCCTTAACGTTTTTCGCATGCTCACTTATATAAGTGGAACCATAGTTTTCTTCTTCGTGGTTTATTCCATTTATGTAGTAGAATAAGTAGTAATGGCTTAAAATACATTATTTTGAAGTAGTTTTTCCACTTTTTGTTCGTAGTCCTTGTCATCCTTTGTCTTGTTAAGGTCACCAATAACTTGGCATTCTTGCTCGTTATTAGGATTGAACTGTCGTACCCCGATTATATACAGGAGCCGCTTTCTCCACTTTCACTTTTTGTGCGCTCATTATCTTTTTTGCTGTGACCGTTCCGTCATAGTTTTTTTTTAGAATTTACCGTTGCTTTGAGCCTTTGAGCGTCGTCCCGTGTATTAAGATCGTTCGTATCTTTTTCTATTTCCAATGCTTCCCGTATTATATTCCTTATTAGGTGTTCTAGGCCTACTATTCTTGGTGTTCCTTTGAAATTTACTTTGTTTGATGCTTCGTACATGTTAGGATAATGATGAGGTTGTATTATTATTCTTCACTGCTAGTCGATGTTCCTCTAATATTAAAATGATTTGTTAGTTTGGCCTATGTAGACACGATCACAATCTCCACATGGAATTTTGTAAACACCTTGGTCTTCCAAATTAATTATAGTTTTTGGTTTGTCTGTTTTGAATACTGTTTGTATTTTCCGTTTTCGTAGTATTCTGCTGAATAATTTTATAATTTTGCAATCTTCATTATATGCAATATCTCCTAGAATTCGTACGGCTAGACGATATAATGAAAAAAATGCAAGAGGAGTTATAACAATTTGCTCAGGCTACGTTGGATATGTTACTGTTGATAAGTGAGACATAAAACAATTTTAAAGTGGATTTTGAAACGTTTTCAATAAGAGTAAGAGATAAATATTAGTAGAAATCCGTTTGGATATATAATTTGTATGCTCAGAAAAATTGGTCTTCACAACAATGTATATCCTCAGAAACTTAATTCCACAATCATTTCAGTTGTTATGTTTTTGTTTAAGGTGAATCCATTGGAAATCCATTAGAAAATGTTTTGTAATTCTTTGGAATGTTTTGAGCTACATTCAAATTATTACTTCAGGTAATAAGGTAAATGTTACGTCTTGGATATTGAGAAGAAACATAACCAAGGATGAATACCAAGCACTAACACTCAAGAAAAACAAAGATATAATTATTCTACCAGCAGACAAAGGAAACGCGACGGTTGTAATGGATATTGAGGACTATGATAGAAGAATAAAGTATTTACTTCGACATCCGGCATACTAAAAAATCAGTACAGATCCGACAACATATTTGGAAAAAATAACTAAACCAAGAACAAAAAATACCAATGTAATCCAAGAAACGCAAAGAAGAATAACACCCAGAGAAAAATCGTCATAAATTCCAAAATTCTATGGTTTGCGAAAAATCCATAAAACTGGAGCACCCCTGAGACCTATAGAGGGTTCAATCGGATCACCGTTACAAGAGTTAGCAAAATATTTAGCAAAGGAATTACAACCTTACACTGCAAACTCAAGGTCATACCTTAAAATTCAACTCACTTTGTGGATGTAATTTAAAAAGAAAGAATAAAACAGGAAGACCAACTCGTGAGTTTCGACATAGTGTCTCTTAACAAATGTGGCAGTTATGGAAACGTTGGATAGAATTAAAACCAAATATAACTTACCAACGGACATTCTTAACCTAACGGAGCACTGTGTCAAAAATACCCATTTTATATCTGGACACCAAAAGTACAAACAAATAGAAGGGGACCGATGGGTTCACCGTTACTACCGGTTCTATCAAATTTATTTATGAGTGAATTGGAAGATAGAATATTGAAAATGGCGAAATACACCCCAAAATTGTGGTTAAGGTACGTAGACGACATATTCGTCATTTGGACACTTGGGCGAGAATTGGACAAATTTTTGCAATATCTGAACGAATCACATTATAAAGTCAAATTCACAATGGAGATAGAGTAAAATAGAAAGTTGCTGTTCTTAGATGTGTCAGTATATAATAAAGACAATCACCTTGGGCATACAGTATACATGAAAACAATTTACGCTAACAGATAATTGAATGCTAAATCCCACCATCATCGAGCACAACTTCCAGCAGTAGTGAAAACGCAACCAAATCAAAAAGATTAACAGATGAGCAATATTCGACAACGGAGATGGAAACATTAAAAACAGCTTTAGTACAAAATTGCTATACCGAAACACATATGCAAAAACCGCTAAAGTTCACAAGAAATAAAAACAAAGGCGAGGGAGATGATGCAGCTAATCAAATAACTAGACCGTATATCAAGGGAACCACAGATAGAATATGCAATTTTTTAAGGAAGCACAACATAAAAACCATTTCGAAGCCAGATAAGAAGATAGGAACCGTTCTACTGGACCCAAAAACGAAAATAAATCTAGATGACCAGGGTATCAATAAAATCTCCTACGGAGATTGTGATTGAGTATACCAAACTAATAGCCGAATAAGTACAAGTGTTGAGCAACATTGGCTAGCAGAAGTGAAGAACGCCACATCATCTTTGGCGCAACACGTACAGAACACTGCACATAACATCAATTTTGAGCAAATAAAAAGAACAGCATGTGTTGAGGATCTGACGAAAAGGATAAGAGAACTTATTGTAATTGAAAAACATTCAAATAACCTAAATATATACAAGGGATGACATACGCAGATTACTACCGACATGGAAATTAGTATTAAACAAACAATACATCACCGTCTGATAATAAACACAATAGCAGCTACGAAACCAACAAGTCATAAAATTTAAAGTAAAAAGAAAAATCGGAGAAAGTGAAAGCAGAGAAAACCATCAAAAGGGTATATAATCAGGAGACTACATCGGATGTCAGTTCAGTTCGCCTAACGAGAAGCAGAGCTAAAGCCGAGAAGAATTACGATGAAATTTAAAATAATAACGCAACGGTAACTTGGTTAAAATAATTGAAATAATTCGATTTATATTGACTTATATACCGATAACACATCAGCCGGAATAACATTTATGTTAACCTTATTTCTATTTACTATTTTAAATTTCAATTGTTTAGTATTATAAAGTTTTTAGGTTATTCGAACCACATGAACGATCTTAAATTTTTATTCATGTACCGTGACATGTTCACACTTTGACAAATTACAAGAGAGCTATAATAATTTTTGCCACTTGCTTGTATAGGTTCTGAATAACCAACAATCACCTTGGCAAATTTTGTCCATACAAACATAACACTGGTTAATTATGTAAATTATTATTTTTACACATAACATTCTTGTAATTGGAAAGATCTTCAAACATAACTATTTTTGAATTCTATGCAAATTTCCTTTCCACAAATACCTCACATGGCATATTTCCTTTTAAAATTCCTAATTTATCTAAATTTCAACAAATATGAATATTTTTATATACAAATTTACTTATATCTAACTTATCCTACTTCCTACAGAAAAACTATAAACCGAAATGTATTCTATGAACCAAAATACATGAGTATTCACTTTTATGATTTATGTTGAAAAATTATATCTCAATCACTACGATGAAATTCAGCCTAACCTGGTTTCACAACTTTTGTGCTTAAACCACATCTAGAATGTTAATTTAAGTTGTAACACTTCCTAATCACACCATTATCTAACTTTATAACATAATATTTGTTTAATTTCGCTTTTAAACTCAGTTAGTTCTATGAATCTTGTTAAATCTGTTCTGATTTCACAATATTTAACATGTACTTTACTCTTCTTACGTTGATTGATACAATTTATTTTCTTTTTGTTTTAGAATAAAAGGATATTATGGTTCCAGACCAGAATATCCTCATACGAAATGAAATACATGTATTTTATAGATAAAAATTATTATTTTTACTATTCCGAAGATGTTCGGAAACTATTATAATGAAGAAATCTCTTATTCAGCTATGATTACACATTTATAATTATGAAATAATTTGTTCTTATGCAATTTGCCCTTTACATATACGCGTACTCAGTTACAATGCAATTAATTTATGTTTAATGTAGCTTCACTCGTGCGATGATATCTAGCTTAACAAATATCATCCCAATATATATATATATATATATATATATATATATATATATATATATATATATATATATATACAGGGTGACTGGTAACTTATGCAGCTAACTGAAAGTGCTAGTAGAGGACCCTAAACTAAACAACTTTTCTTAGTAAACTAACAGGCGAAACCCAATAATAACTAAACTACAGTATTTTAAAAATGATTGCTCACTTGTGGAAAACCACTGGTACTAGTTCACAATTTTAATTAAAAGATACAATTTTTCAATAAATCAGAGTGCTTGATTGGTATCAGCGATTGTTTCTTGTGTTACAATCTTTGGCACACAAACAAGGGCATGGTGGTGGTTGTGGACTAATTCCGTGGCATCCGCGCAGCCCTGATTTAAATACGGTAGACTTTTTCTTATGGGAATACATCAAAGAGCGCGTGTATGCCACGGAAGTGAAAAATGTAGATGAACTATGTGAACGGATTAACATTGTGTAGAAGATCTACGTTTACATTTTCCACTGTTATCCCAAAACTGGATTAGCCGTGTACAAACCTGTGTCGAAGTGCGCGGTAGACATTTCAAATCTCTACAGTAGAAACGATCGTATCAGCGGTTCTCAAAAACTTTTTATTTTACTGTTACTATTTTGTCTTTTGAGTTTTTCCTAAAAAAAGTTTACAATTAAAAGTTGCTTCTTGAAGCCCTCTTAGTGTCATTTCAACTAACTGCATAAGTTACCAGTAACCCTATATATATATATATATATATATATATATATATATATATATATATATATATATATATAGTGTCACATTTCACAAAAACTGCAGATTCTAGAGCTAATTTTATGTCGATTTAACGTAAATTACCTTAATACAAAAATACTTCCTAAGAGAGCTCGAGCTCTTGGAAGATGGCGCCCTAACATCGGTTTAATTAAAATATCTTCAAAATCTTTAAATTATAGCGTGCTGTACATTTATTTAGTGGAATATGCCCAATCGTATAGCGTGAATATGATTTTTTAGTTGTACTCATAAGCGGCTCGTTTGGGCGGGGGTATTGGACATTGTTATTTATAAGTTTTTGGTTTTTCAAAATTTCGCAATTTTAACATAAAATTAAAAAATTCCGATTCATTCAAAGAATGATACTCTTGTGTGAAGTCGTTACGTCGCACCGTTTTCGAAATAAATCAATTTGAGGTTTTCATAAAATTAACTAACGAATTCATTTAGAATTATGAAAGATAGCTATGGAAAATAAACAAAATAACAATTGCGTGAACTTCAAACTGCTCGCATGTCATAAATTAATTTTGCTTTAGAAAGTTGTTACACGTCCAAACCGCACTAGGCGTCGTGTATGCTTACTAATGTAAGCGGGTTGCCAAGGCAGCTAACGGGGAGACGGGCGTGGTCGAAATAATAAGTAAAATGAATGATTAATACGCTCAAACACCTTACACCTAATATTCAAACAGCTCAGTCCGGGAAAATATGTCTCCAGGCGCCACCACAATCGAAACTTCGCTAAAATAATTGTCTTAAGCTGGGTGTTAATTAACCCTACTTGATTGTGGAAAGTAGGATTGTGCTTACTCAGTAAACTCTCACACGAGGGTTCTAAAACGAACACTCGTCCCAAACAATTCAATTCAAACTCAAATATATTTAGTACTACCCAGGTTATTAGAAACTTTTTGAATACACCTCGTATACCAAAACTTCCAAAACAAAATTTATCACTCAAATTCAACTGCATTCACGTAACCAACAGTTATATTTTCTACGTATCCCTCGTATACATATAAAGTTAAATTTCTACTTATTAATGAATAAATAGTTCTTCATTCAATAATCGATAATTAATTTTTAAAATTCCTAACCAAAAGAAAGCAATGTCATCGGCTTAATAATTGTTACTCCAATATAATAGTGATAAAGTGCTACAAAACAGTCAAACGGGAATAATCCTTGAAGGTTTAATATTCCTAACGTGAACGATATCTTTTAAATTTAATTTAATTTTTATAATACTTCTGAATCGTATTGGACATTCGTAAATATGTAAGTTCTCAAAACTCATCTCTTAGTTATACTTAATGAAATTTTAATTAACAGCTGATCCGTCATTAGTGTACTGCGTTAAAAGAAACTAACATGAAAATTTTTACAATCAACCTAGCAAATATAACCTTTCAGGTTGTTCATTAACCTTGAAACCAAAATATGCAAAATCATTTTAACTTGTCAAAAACTAGGTCACCAATTAAGTAAACGTCACAAATGTATCTCATAACTGGCTAAAAAAAAAGGTAACGATAAATATATATTGTCCTGCATAAAATAATAAACAAAGGTTTACATACACAAAACAGCGTGGTTGAAGAACCACTGTCAATACAAATTTGCATTTCTGCAAAAATTCTTACTACTAATCCAACCCATACAACACAACTCGAGACCGATTATCTTTTTTCTTCAACAATAATTAATTAAATTACCCAACAATACGCAAATTACAATTAAACAAAAAGATAATCGTGCTCTACTAAGTTTTCAAGTTCTTAAATGTAATTCTTACTTAAAATTGTCCATTAATCCTACGCTTTTCTTTCTTCTTTCTTCCCGTAAATCAATTATTTGTAGTCCATTTGTATTCCTTAAATTGCCTGAAGGCATAAAACAAGTACTCCACAATTTCACCACCACTTATTCTTTTCTGCACTCGCGATTAGTCCAACTATGCGAGGTTATTACTCCAATAACGTAATAATCTATACACATTTGGTTGCCTCTTAAAAGTTTCTCGCAACCTTTAGGACAATTTAGTCCTTCCTTAACACAAATAGACTTTTAATGTCATACAAAATTGCTTCAACATTGGCTCAATTTATCATGAACATTTCATTTACTTAAAGATGGTCTCATAAATAATTTTAACTAAATATCGGTACAAGAACACGCGCCACACTTAACACTATAACATAGCAACTGTTATCTTTTATAAATCTGCTTACGAACTTTTTACTTTCTTGAAAATAAACAAACTGATTTTATCTTCAATCTCAATTTAATTAATTGTTTTATTTATGAATGTCTTATACGATTCATCCCCTTTCGGGTTACGCAGTTGTTTAAACAATGACTGCCTTCAATATTATTCACAAATATAACTCCAACTCAACCCATTCTGATTTCATACTTCACCTCGCGCGCGTGTCTCACCGAACTCTCACCAACAGCCAAAAGCTAAAAGCCAAAAAGCTCACGTCAATCTCTGACTTTCCTATTTATACCTTAAGCCATCCATCTTTAAACATGTCCGACTTCCTCGCTATATTCTCCACTCAAACTTTCTTAGTCCCGACTGATGCTACCATCTGTACAACCACGCTTATAACTACAATACATCGCCATATTTGTTTTTACCTGCAAATTTTTCAATTACTTTATGAAGAAGCCATTTCTCGTCATCACATTCATTCAGTAGCCACTCTGGACCATTACACAACTTTCAACGTTTATCTCCCACATGCGCTCGATCTCCTTCCGCAACATTTGCAAAAATAAGTACAGTCTAAGGTCTCAAATTCCATATACATACACGTATTCTTAAAACTTATTGCACAACATTACGAAAACTTTCTATAATCAACAAATAAACACACCAAATCTTTCTCTACATATTTTCTAAAACATTCTACACTTATACATTCACATCTTCTGGCCAAGATTACTCCTTTATCCTCAAACATTCCATTCCTTACAGTAGCAAACATTATCGTCCCATCGACAAATTTCTCTTCACATTTACATTCATCGGAATCTATTTATTCCAACACCAATGTCTCTATAATATTCAAATACACGTATCTACATACTGAATAATATTTCTCCTAAATTTCCAGTGGCGTATCACCCACCCACATACATTATGCATATACACAAAAAAATTTTTTTTTGTTCAAACTCAATACACCCGTACTCAAAACACGTAATACACGTCATTAGAACATCCTACATACAGGGTGCGTCAACGCAACCTTACAAAGTAAGAAATAAACTGTGGTAAAAAATATTTATTTTCATGGCCATCTTTCATAATTGTAAATGAATTCGTTATTTAATTTCATAAAAGTATGATGAACACATGAAAAGTTCAAATCGATTTATTTCGAGAACTCTAGAATCTGCAGTTTTCTTTTGTGAAAGGGTTTGTGGACACCCTGCATATATCCTGGAATGCAGGTATCTATATTTTACTTAAACCGTACACTAAAAGATGTACATTTACTTATCTAGTTTTTAAGAGAAGAGTCATAACTGAACATGCACTATTACCTTTCTAGGTATAGTGGTCAAGTTTCTTATGATTTTTTCACTAATCCTTCCTCCCCACAGATGAATACCTTTACAGTTGAAGAAAAGATGTATCCTGTAATTGCGGTTAGTGCGTCGAAAAAGAGACTTTAGTCATTGATTAAATCGGAAGTTGTAGCCTTGTGTCAACAAAGCAAGTTACAATTCCATCGCCAACACTTAATGGTAGGTACTAAAAATGTAGGCGTAATACAAACATTTGCACAATTTCAGTAGCAGTTTGTTGTTCTCAAATTGTATGCTTTACGTTATTCTGCGTAATTATAATACTGTTTAGTTAAACCTATTATTTGAGAAGTATTCGGAATACCGCTTTTTCACTTTGAACGAAGCATTTTTTTTGTACTTTTCAAATTGAAAATAGCTTAATATGGACTTGAAGGGAACATTCCTATATACAATTATTAAATTTGTAATTTTAAGCTTAACAGTAACATTAACTTAAGCTTTTGAAATAACATTAGGAATTTCCTCTCACAAAATCCGCAAATAGTATATTTTCACGGATTTACCTGTCAGCTTTTCAAATAAAAGATTCGCTCTTGATCTGATTAAAAAGTCACACATTTTATGTAAATGTAAAAATTTAGTATTATTCAGGAAGTTCCTTTAGACAAAGTTTCACGTCAGTTTGTTAGAAAATTAAAGTGAATTTCAGAGAAAATAGAAAAGTAGAGATTCAAAGTAGAGAGGACAGTTTGTCGTAAATGACCCTTCACCTAAGGTTATCGAGATAGCTTGCTCTATTTTGAAATAAATTTGGTCTGTGGTGTAGAATGTTAAAATTTTTTTTTACTGAGTGAAGAAATGGCTATATGAATTAGCTGATTGTGTAAGAGGTTAGTGGGTGATAATAAATGGATTCTGCTGACGTAAGTTATAATAAATATTTCAACGAAATGATGAATTAAATGCTATTCCCTTTAGATAATAAATTATAAATAATGTATAAGACAATGACGGCAGATGGTAGCGGAAAATATTGGACACTGTCCAAGTTCTGAAAGTAATTTTCTATGCCTTTTGTTATATTGGCTATACATCAGAATTGTATGCAACGTAAATGGAGGTTACCGTTATGGATAATGTATGTAAGAATAATATTGCACAAAACAATGCAAATTGTCACACATAAAGTTTTATGACGAATGGGTAAGCTTGAATATATTGCATTTTTATGGAGTTGTTGCAATATTTTCGTGTTATATTTTACTACTTCGCTGACAATTAAGGATTGTAATGCCATAAAAGTTTGTGTTAAATTTTATAACCTTATAAACACAGTTTTTCGATGTAAAATACTTATAAAGGTCTAATCACCGAATCAAAATGCATTATAGGTACTGATCACATTTTTTCAAAAGATACAATTTTTTTTTTGTTTCAGGACTGTTTCACTGTTAATTTTCATTATACATTTTACACCCGACTTGATGGCGAGGCTATGGGAGCTTTCTTAGTCCACTTGTAGCTAACTTTTACATGAAACATTGGCTCTACAAAATTCATCTAAAAAACCTTCACTTTTGATATTTAGACACATCGAGAAGAAGTACTAAATAGATTTTTAGATTTTATAAATGGTATTTACCCAAGCATTCAGTTTACCATGTAGGTAGCGGACCTAGAAAATTATACTATTGTAAAAAAAAAAAATTTAAATGGCAATTGTTATCTCGAAAGAAAAGATGATTAATAGTTGTTAACATCTTGTCAATAAGTGGTAATTTGATAATGATTCTAGGGACATATTGTATTTTATGTATTTTATGTAACTAAGATATTACTGTATGCAATGGCGCGGCTGCATAAAAGATACTTGAACTATTGTTAAGTTGAAGCGAGCTCAAATTGTGAACCGGGTTTATTCAAGTTGCTGTTGTTGAAACGAAGTTTGGCCATCGATCAGTTGGACGATGGATGATCGGAGTTGGTAGGGCTGAGTTTTAGGGTGTCTAGAATTATTACCACCCTTACGATGACATTTGTCATAAATTGATGGAAAATATCTCAAAGTAAACAGATACAATTTTTTTATTTATGTGTGTAGATATATAAAGTTTCTTTCGAATGGGATACGAACCCACGACCTCATGCTATCCAAACATTCGAGAGAAACTGTTTTTGTATATACACACATCCAAATGGTCTAAGGGACAAAGGTAAAAAGTATGTTTGCAAACGTTAATAAAATGTTTTGTTACTATAGCACACAGAGCTTTATTCTGACAATTTCTAGATCCAGTTGGCGACTGCTGTAAATTATTGTAAAAGTACCATTGGGCGCTAGTGGCAGCGTTATCAAGAAACGGGTGATGCAAAAGAAAAACATCCTGACACCAACAGGAAAATGAATGCTGTACAGGATATATTTCTTGGAATCCAAGGTCTTCGTAACCGAAATCTTACGGACAACCAGCTAAAGACTGACCTAAAATTGTCCATCAAGTGGTCTTTAGTGACAGCTGTAAGAAATAGATTGCATGAGGTTGTTCTCCACTCTCAATGCCCTGTTAAAGTTCCGGTGGTTTCACGTGGCAATCGCGCAAGGAATGGGCCAAGGATCACATCAACTGGCAAGAACAACACTGGGCTCACGTGCTCTTCACAGATGAATCCAGATTCGGTTTGAGGCCTGCTTCTAGAAGCCTACGGGTGTGGAGGAGACCTGGAAATGACAATGGTTTGACAACTGTTCAGGAAGTAAATCGGTACCAATGCGGAACAGCTATTGTTTACGCTGGAATTGGAATTGGAGGTAGAACTGAGCTCGTTGTTGTTGAAAGCTTTTTAACCGCAAACGCAATTCTACAACCTGTTATCCCACCACAGGCGGAACATATCGGTCGACAATTGGTACTAATGCAAAACAACGCTCGCCCACACGTTGCAGACACAGACGCAGACGCAGACGCAGATACAGACACAGACACAGACACAGACACAGACACAGACACAGACACAGACGTAGACACAGACACAGACACAGACACAGACACAGACACAGACACAGACACAGACACAGACACAGACACAGACACAGACACAGACACAGACGCAGAAACGTTCACAGACACAGACACAGACACAGACACAGACACAGACACAGACACAGACACAGACACAGACACAGACACAGACACAGACACAGACACAGACACAGACACAGACACAGACACAGACACAGACACAGACACAGACACAGACACAGACACACACACACAGACACAGACACAGACACAGGCACAGACACAGACACAGACTCCGACACAGACACAGACATAGACAGACATAGACACAGACAGATACAAAGACACAGATACAGACACAGACACAGACACAGATACAGACGCAGACACATACACAGACATAGACACAGACACAGACACAGACACAGACACAGACACAGACACAGACACAGACACAGACACAGACACAGACACAGATACAGACGCAGACACATACACAGACACAGATACAGACACAGACACAGACACAGACACAGACATAGACACAGACACAGACACAGACACAGACACAGGCACAGAGACAGACACAGACACAGACACAGACACAGACACAGACACAGATACAGACGCAGACACATACACAGACACAGACACAGACACAGACACAGACACAGACACAGACACAGATACAGACGCAGACACATACACAGACATAGACACAGACACAGACACAGACACAGACACACAGGCACAGGCACATACACAGACACAGACATAGAGATACACAGACACAGACACAGATACAGATACAGACACAGACACAGACAGAGACACAGACACAGACACAGACACAGACACAGACACAGACGCAGAAACGTACACAGACAAAAAACACAGACACAGACACAAACACAGACACAGACACAGACACAGACATAGAGATACACAGACACAGACACAGATACAGATACAGACACAGACACAGACAGAGACACAGACACAGACATAGACACAGACACAGACACAGACGCAGAAACGTACACAGACAAAAAACTCAGACACAGACACAAACACAGACACAGACACAGACACAGACACAGACACAGACACAGACAGACACAGACACAGACACAGACACAGACACAGACACAGACACAGACACAGACACAGACACAGACACAGACACAGACACAGACACAGAAACAGACACAAACACAGACACAGACACAGACACAAACACAGACACAGACAGGCACGGACACGGACATGGACACGGACACGGACACGGACACGGACACGGACACGGACACGGACACGGACACGGACACGGACACGGAAACAGACACGGACACGGACACGGACACGGACACGGACACGGACACATAAACAGACACAGACACAGACACAGACACAGACACAGACACAGACACAAACAAGGACACAGACACCGACACAGACACAGACATAAACAGACACAGGCACAGACACAAACACGACACAGACACAGACACAGACACAGACACAGACACAGACACAGACACAGACACAGACACAGACACAGACACAGACACAGACACAGACAAAGACACAGACACAGATACAGACTCAGACACAGACACAGACACAGACACAGACACAGACACAGATACAGACACAGACACAGACACAGATACAGACGCAGACACAGACACAGACGCAGACACAGACACAGACACAGACACAGACACAGACACACACACGGATACGGAAGCGGACACGGACACGGACACGGACACGGACACGGAAAAGGACACGGACACGGACACGGACACGGACACGGACACGGACACGGGCACGGACACGGACACGGACAAGGACAGGGACACGGACACGGACACCGACACAGACACAGACACAGACACAGACACAGACACAGACACAGACACAGACAGACACACACACAGACACAGACATAGACAGACACAGACACAGACACAGACACAGATACAGACAGAGACACAGACATAGGTACAGACACAGACACAGAAACAGACACAGACACAGACACAGACACAGACACAGACACAGACACAGACACAGACACAGATACAGACGCAGACACATACACAGACATAAACTCAGACACAGACACAGACACAGGCACAGACACAGATACAGACAGAGACACACAGACAAAGACACAGATACAGACACAGACAAAGACACAGACACAGACACAGACACAGAAACAGACAAGGCACAGACACAGACACAGACACAGACACAGACACAGACACAGACACAGACACAGACACAGACACAGACAGACAGACACGACGCAGACGCAGACACAGACGCAGACGCAGACGCAGACGCAGACGAGAACGACGCAGACGCAGACACGAGACGCAGACACAGAACGACAGACGCAGACGCAGACGCAGACACAGACAGCACAGCGGACGCAGACACAGACACAGACAGAGACACAGACGCAGACGCAGACACAGACACAGACACGCAGACACAGACACAGACACAGACACAGACACAGACACAGACACAGACACAGACACAGACAGACAGACACAGACACAGAAACAGAACACAGACACAGACACAGACAGACACAGACACAGACACAGACACAGACACAGACACAGACACAGAAACAGACCAGACGCAGACGCAGACGCAGACGCAGACGCAGACGCAGACGCAGACGCAGACGCAGACGCAGACGCAGACGCAGACGCAGACGCACAGCAGACGCAGACGCAGACAGACAGACGCAGACACAGACACAGACACAGACACAGACACAGACACCAGACACAGACACAGACATAGACCAGACACAGACACAGACAGAGACAGACACAGTTACAGTCACAGACACAGACACAGACACAGACACAGACACAGACACAGACACAGATACAGAAGCAGACACATTCACAGACATAAACACAGACACAGACACAGGCACAGACACAGACATAGAGATACACAGACACAGACACAGACACAGACACAGACACAGACACAGACACAGACAGACACAGACAAAAACACAGATACAGACACAGACACAGACACAGACACAGACACAGACACAGACACAGACACAGAACGACAGACACAGACACAGACATCAGACACAGACACAGACACAGGCACAGACACAGACACAGACAAGAGAACAAGACAAGACACAGATACAGACACAGACACAGACACAGACACAGACACAGACACAGACACAGACACAGAACAGACACAGACACAGACACAGACAGAAACAGACACAGACAAGACACAGACATACACAGACACAGACACAGACACAGACACAGACAGACACGACACAGACACAGACACAGACATAGACACAGACACAGACACAGAAACAGACACAGACACAGACGCAGACACAGACACAGACACAGACACAGACACAGACACAGATACAGACAGACACATACGACAGACACAGACACAGACACAGACACAGACACAGACACAGACACAGAGACACAGACACAGACACAGACACAGAACAGACACAGACACAGACACAGACACAGACACACACACAGACACAGACACAGACACAGACACAGACACAGACACAGACACAGACACCGACACAGACACAGACACAGACACACACAGACACAGACACAGACACAGACACAGACACAGACACAGACCGACACAGACACAGACACAGAACAGACAAGACACAGACAGATACAGACAGACACAGACACAGACACAGACACAGACACAGATACAGACGCAGACACAGACTACACGACACAGACACAGCACAGACACAGACACAGACACAGACACAGACACAGACACAGACACAAACACAGACACAGACACAGACACAAACACAGAAACAGACACAGACACAGACAGAGACACAGACACAGACACATAATAAGACACAGACACAAACACAGACACAGACACAGACACAACACAGACACAGACACAGACACAGACACAGACACAGACACAGACCGACACAGACACAGACAAGACAGACAAGACACAGACAGATACAAAGACACAGAACAGACACAGACACAGACACAGATACAGACGCAGACACATACACAGACATAGACACAGACACAGACAACAGACACAGACACAGACACAGACACAGACACAGACGCAGACACAGACACAGACACAGCACCAGAACAGACACAGAACAGACAGACACAGACACAGACACAGACACAGACACAGACACAGACACAGACACAGACGACCAGACACAGACACAGACACAGACACAGACACAGACACAGACGACAGACACAGACACAGACACAGACACAGACACACAGACACAGACACAGACACAGACACAGACACAGACACAGACACAGACACAACACAGACACAGACACAGACACAGACACAGACACAGACACAGACACAGACACAGATACAGACCAGACACAGAACACAGACACAGACACAGACACAGACACAGACACAGACACAGACACAGACACAGACACAGACGACACAGACACAGACACAGAACAACAGACACAGACACAGACACAGACACAGACACAGACACAGACAGACACAGACACAGACACAGACACAGACACAGACAGACAGACACAGACACAGACACAGACACAGACAGCACAGACACAGACACAGACACAGACACAGACACAGACACAGACACAGACAACAGACACAGACACAGACACAGACACAGACACAGACACAGACACAGACACAGACACAGACACAGACACAGACACAGACAGACACAGACACAGACACAGACACAGACACAGAACAGACACAGACACAGACACAGACAGACACAGACACAGACACAGACACAGACCAGACACAGACACGACACAGACACAGACACAGACACAGACAGACACAGACAAGACAGACACAGACACAGACAGACACAGACACAGACACAGAACGACACAGACACGACACAGACACAGACACAGACACAGACAAACAGACACAGACACAGACACAGACACAGACACAGACACAGACACAGACACAAGACACAGACCAGAAACAGACACAGACACAGACACAGAGCAGAGAACAGACCAGACACAGACACAGACAGACCAG
>JARFJB010000114.1:2112500-2162500 GCA_036346205.1 Vesta saturnalis | reverse complement strand
GACACAGATACAGACGCAGACACATACACAGACATAGACACAGACACAGACACAGACACAGACACAGACGCAAAAACGTACACATACGTAGACGCAGACACAGACACAGACACAGACACAGACACAGACACAGACACAGACACCGACACAGACACAAACACAGACATAGACAGACACAGACAGATACAAAGACACAGATACAGACGCAGACACATACACATACACAGACACAGACACAGACACAGATACAGACGCAGACAAAAGACACATACAGACATACACAGACACAGACACAGACACAGACACAGACACAGACACAGACACAGACACAGACACAGACACAGACACAGACACAGACACAGACACAGACAGACACAGACACAGACACAGACACAGACACCGACACAGACACAGACATAGACAGACACAGACACAGACAGATACAAAGACACAGATACAGACGCAGACACATACACAGACATAGACACAGACACAGACACAGACACAGACATAGACAGACACAGACACAGACAGATACAAAGTCACAGATACAGACGCAGACACATACACAGACATAGACACAGACACAGACACAGACACAGACACAGACACAGGCACAGACACAGACACAGACACAGACACAGACACAGACACAAACACAGACACAGACACAGACGCAGACGCAGAAACGTACATAGACACGGACACGGACACGGACACGGACACGGACACGGACACGGGCACCGACACGGACACGGACAAGGACACGGACACGGACACAGACACAGAAACAGACACAGACACAGACACCGACACAGACACAGCCACAGACACAGACACAGACACAGAACAGACACGACAGCAGACCAGACGCAGACAGCAAGACAAGCCAGACGCAGACGCAGACGCAGACGCAGACGCAGACGCAGTCGCAGACGCACACGTAGACGCAGATGCAGACGCAGAAGCGGACGCGGACGCGGACGCGGACGCAGACGCAGACGCAGACGCAGACACAGACGCAGACGCAGACGCAGACACAGACGCAGACACAGACACAGACACAGACACAGACACAGACACAGACACAGACACAGACACAGACACAGTATTACGTACCAATAAGGCAGAGGCAACAGATTACAGAATGCCGGAGCTCAGTTCGTCGGAGGCACTGGATGCGTGGGTGTGTCTATTATCAAAGGAGACAAAGAAAGAGTTCACTACCCAGCCGTAGGTCTTTAACTACCGCTTGCTCAGAACGGATCGTGCGTAGGGGAATAAGTTTGCAGTAATTTTGGGCGCCAGGAATCGCCCCTCTACGCTAGGCCACACCGTTATCCCGACTCCTGGATACACGGTGGTACAGTGGATGGGTAGGGAACTAAGGAAGAGAAAAAGGAGGAAGAAAACTCACCAAACAAAACTATCAAAGTAACGTAGTAAAAGTAAATTTAATTGCTATCGTTAATTACTTTTTCAAAACGATAGAACTTATTCTCACAGAACAAACAAAATTATATTAACATTGTACAAATTTCGATTATCTCACAGATGTGTCAATTTCTGTTAATAATTAAGGAAAAAAATTATTTGTATTACAATATACTTAATGCAAGAACCGAAGTAGTATTATTGCGAGTCAGAATAACCCCAAATTTGACTCAAATACCCAATAAATAAAACAAAAATGTTTACAGTACTTTAGCAAGTTGCTGGGTAACTATACGCAACCCAAAATCAATTAGTTCTAGAGAAAAGTTTAAATAATTAACTGAAAACGTTTCCTTTGCTTAATGAAAGACCTTTCATTGTATACACCGAAAGAAAACATAGATTCTCGCTACAACAAGCGTTTTAGATAACAAGAGAATGAAACACAGAATAATGACTAATACTTGCCGCAGCTTACACGAATAGCAGAAGTATTCCCTAAAATTATTGTATAGATAAGTAATACTTATTGACATTTACATAAAACACATTAATATTTACATACTTAACCGCCCAATTAAAGCGATTGCTGAAAGAAAATGGGGACGATTCAATTAACCCAAACTTATTTATTTCTGAGAAAAACTAAGTCAATAACCAAATATTTAGGAAGAAAAGAACTAGAAATAAATAATTGAGTAACCAAATCGTTCTGGTAACCTAATTTTGATAACGCAAAGAAATCTTCTATGAGAAAAGAGACATTCAACAATGAAAGTAATACGTTCAGCACAGGTAATTTAGATTCAATGCTACTATTTAGACACATCCAGTTACTTAAATTGTGACGCGCATACTTATATAATGAAACTCGTCTGCCGCGCAGCTGACATTTACATTAAACATAACGGTAGTTTTAATCACTAAGTAAAGCTGTAAATTCTAATATTACCCAGATAATGAAACTAATAGTAAAGTACAGGCTTAAGAAGGTAGTACGATAATAAATCAATCAATGTTAGCTAGAGATTACTGATCATATTTACAGATACAATTAAGGTGAGCAGTTTTATGGTTATTAATCCTAATTGAAATCTATACCTTCATTCGCAGACAATAATGGAAGTAGTACATATAATAATACGGATAAACACCCTGACCTTATTTGATGTCGAGAGTTCTTACTCTAGCGATGGGACAGCCACTAAAGCAGGTGCAGCGCTCCTGATATGATATGTCCAATGGCTTAGGTTAGCGTAGCCAATCCAAATTTCACATTTAAGTTACCGGAAGGTTACAGATGAGGAAAAGTAGGTTCGCAAGAAGAGTAATTTTTCCTTCTAATTGAAGCTAATACCAAACTAATCCACCGTAAAACCAACATAACACCAACATACAACCAGCGTAGAACCAACACAAAACCGCTAAAAAAAGTAAAGGTAGGTAAGCACGAAGATAGAAAGGTTTATGAACTTACCACTATGTTGTAAGACGTGCAATAAATGTTAAGACAGCCCGATAGGTTCGAATCTAAAGCTTTATATTTGTAGATTGTATGTGTTCCGTTCCCTAAGAAGAAAGATTTTAAATTAGTACCAAATGCGAGAACTGTACTTCTTACCCCTATTGGACACGACCAAATTTTGTTTGAAATCCGCAAAGCTTGCGTTCAATAGGAAAATTTGGTAGGAATTCCTATTGTTTTGAAATCTTTTACCATAATCCGAAATAATTTCGTTTAGTAGAGAAAGTGTAAAAGAAATCACAAAATTTTCGTAGCGTCACAAAATGGCGGAGAAGAAAGTGAAAATTTTTGTTATCAAAATCGAATTTGTGATCTAAGTTCAATAAAACAATTTTCTATTGGTTATTTGATACCTTAACCTCGCCCTCTTACGAGAATTTCGTAAACTAACTTAAAGTATTGGTGTTTACAACCATTATGTAGTACAGAGTTTGGCTACACGCCGACAGATGTCATACCTATTTACTTTTAATAGAATTATTAACATGAATCTGATTTTTGCTAAATTACACAATAGAAGACATGTAAAATTACTGTAATGTGTTACACACGAATCGTACGAATAGTGCGTTTAGTACATATAGAGAAGGAGTTAAAGTAGATAATTTTTTAGCAATTACAGAATTATACGCAGATGAATTTTTGTACGTTACAACAGACACCGACACAGACACAGACATAGACAGACACAGAAACAAACACAGACACAGACGACACAGACACAGACACAGACACAGACACAGACACAGACACAGACACAGACACAGACACAGACACAGAAACAGACACATACACAGACATAAACACAGACACAGACACAGACACAGGCACAGACACAGACATAGAGATACACAGACACATACACAGACACAGACACAGACACAGACACAGACATAGAGATACACAGATACAGACACAGACACAGACACAGACACAGACACAGACACAGACAGACACAGACACAGACACAGACACGGTCACAGACGCAGAAACGTACACAGACATAGACACGGACACAGACACAGACACAGACAGAGACATAGACAGACACAGACACAGACAGAGGCACAGACATAGATACAGACACAGACACAGAAACAGACACAGACACAGACACAGACACAGACACAGACACAGATACAGACGCAGACACATACACAGACATAGACTCAGACCCAGACACAGACACTGGCACAGACACAGATACAGACACAGAGACACGCAGACAAAGACACAGATACAGACACAGACACAGACACAGACACAGACACAAACACAGATACAGACACAGACACAGACACAGACACAGACACAGACACAGACACAGACACAGACACAGACACAGACACAGACACAGACACAGACACAGACACAGACACAGACACAGACAAAGACGCAGACAAGGCCACAAACGCAAACACAGTCACGCGGACGCGTGCGTGGGCGCGGGGTCGGTGGCGGGGACGGGGGCGGGCGCCTACGTCGACACCGACACGGACACGGACATGGACACGGACACGGACACGGACATGGACACGGACACGTGCACGGACACGGGTACGGAGACGGACACGGACACGGACACGGCCACGGACACGGACAGGTACACGGACACGGACCCTTATAATGAAAAAATGCCTGTAACTCCGGTTCTGCTTAGTCTATCTTTGCAAACTTAGTCTTGTTGAAAAGAACCTTTTTCCACTAATGTAAGAGTAAAAATTTCGACTCAACCTAGTAAGTAACATGCACGTTAGAGGGCGGTATTTGTTTATTTTTTTAATCTAGTTTTCTTTGCAAAATATTAAATAGGAGTTTGTTGTTTTAATCAAGGATTACAAGATAGACAAAATTTGCAACGGAATGGCGAAAACCGCATGTCGATATCTTTTTCCTATTCCGAGATATCTTAAGAAATGTGTAAAGTGCTTTCCTTTGAAAACAATTTTGAACTTTTTAAAAATTAATTTCCTTGTCCTATAAATAATGATATCAAATACAATTTCAATATTACTGTTACTGTCACGCGGAAACGGCGTTATATATCAAAACAAAAAAATAGAAATTTGCCAAATGTTAGTATATATAGTTACATTTTCCACTGTTATCCCAAAACTGAATTCGCTGTGGACAAACCTGTGTCGAAGTGCGCGGGAGACATTTCGAATCTCTACTTTAGAAACGATCGTATCAGCGGTTCTCAAAAGCTTTTTATTTTACTGTTACTATTTTGTCTTTTTAGTTTTTCCTAAAAAAGGTTTACAGTTAAAAGTTACTTCTTGAAGCCCTCTTAGTGTCATTTCAACTAACTGCATAAGTGTGATATATATATATATATATATATATATATATATATATATATATATATATATATATATATATATCTAAATATTCTCTAACTTCTCTGTAGAAATGCGCCGGATACCTATCGTTCTGGAACAACATGGACCTACGAATTGCTAGGTATATTTTCTAAAGGAAGAAGCAATTTATCCCTTAAAAAATTTAAGTAGCATTCCCCATTAATTGAGTTATCGAAAATAAAGGGTCCAATCATCTGACCATCTAAGATACCACATCATACATTCACCGACCATCGACCCGAATGTTGAACCTCTTCCATCCAGCGTGGATTATTCTGAGACCAATAGTGCATATTGTCTCGGTTTACTATACCATCACTTCTAAAGGTAGCTTCATCTGACCGCAAAATACGGTGAAGTATGGTTCTGCTTATTCACAAGTCTCCAGCTATTGCTCTGATACTTAAATGGGGGGTAAATTGCACATATTCCAAAACATTTATTTCCTCTGAGCAACCTCTGCCGGTTCTTCTATAAACAGGAAGATTTGCATTTTCCGTCGTTCTTAAACGGTGTATGAGTCGACGAAAACTCTACTATCGGGATGACGTTTTGGGGATATTGTATTACATACACCCTAGCCGAAACGGTTGTATTTCTCATGTATTCAAAATAGGTGACTACCATGTCAAATACTTCTTGTTTTGTAATAATCATCTTAGATTTAACTTTTAAAGTAAATTGTATATCGAATTTAATGTTAATAAATCGCAATGAAACGTAAATGAACGAATTACAATGTTTAATAATTTGAATTGGTTGCTTATTGTATTTTATAAATTAGTCTAATTGTTGTTTAGGCTTAACTGCATTGCGAATGCTAATTGAATTACTGTAACTGAAACTACAACACAGGGATCCTTTCTTTCCATTTCTTTCGTTATAAATTTAACTAATTAGTACACCGAATAGCTCGAAATATGGCAGGGTGTACGGGATTTTACAAATTTCAAACCATGCATGTGTCTTATGAAAAAAAACCAATTTTGAGAGTTCTCACACAGGTAACTACAACTATAAACGCTTCGTGATTTTTTGCTTGATAGAATATGTTTTTGAGGGTTTCTTTCAGAATACTACTATCCATTGCAAGCTTCAGATCTTTTAGCGATCATTATTTATATCCAAAGGAATTACTGATTATAATAATTGACCAACATATACGCATGTATCTACTTTGGATTTACTATAGTACCCTTTTAAGGCAATCTAAACAAAACGAACTTTTAATCTCATTATAATTTCTCATGTGAAAATTTTTTAATATAATCAAGAGTAGATAAAAAAAAAACAAATAACGAAATATAACTAAAATAAACATACACGGTAATAAAATGTAGAGAATCAGCTTTTTTCGAGTAATCATAGTATATACAAATACAGTACGAAAACGTTATATCAACATTATATACTTTTAGCTGAAGTCATGATGTTTTCAACCCTATTTTATTACGTAAATTAAAGTACGATCACCCAATTCACACGCGCAAGCACAAACACGTGCAACTCTATGTAAAGTTAGATAAAGATCAACGGTACCTTATTTAAACCAATTCACTGAAACCTCCTCTATTTTTCTTTCATCCCTTCAACATTCCGCTAGACTGAGAAAGTTCTACAATTTTGCATAGAAAATTCTATTTTAACATCATAAAAATATTTATGAAATTTGAATGACTTTAAAGCATTTTCGGGTGCGGAATTTAAACGGGTAGCTGTTTTGCATTTCTGATTATGGCTTCAGTGAGTGTTGTTCATGTTCGATGCTATTATTGAGGAAACGATTTTAAAGTACAAATATAGAGATGGACTTGATTTAAATGTAGATTACTGAATAAACACATTTCACTGTAATTGTTCGGTTTTAAATGCAAATACTATAACTTTTACTAACTATATTCCATTACCAAATCGTTTTCTGAAAGAACACAAAAGCTCTTGCAATTATTGAAAAATGGCAAAACACACAAATTCATAACAACAAAACAATAATGTACGCAACTAACAATTCTCAACGTACCTAAATAAGATATCTCTAAAAATTTTATAGAATATCGTTAAACAAAGCAGGTGGACTTTCTTGCAATTCAGAATATAAGTACATTACTGTCAAACATGTATATGAAAAATTTAAGAAGATTGTATACTAAAGAAGTCTTTTTTAAATAATAGCAATGTTGCTAATCTCTTAATTTTAAATATTTATGAAACGTAAGATGATGATGTATTTTCATAAAATTGAATTTGTTAAATGCAAATTTTGCTTTATACCGTTGTTCGAGTTGACCGTATTTATTTTATGGATATTATTAAGTTCTGGATACGTTTCATTTTTACATAATCTGTTTGTTCTAAGCTTTTGATGGTTCTTTTTGTATTTCGATATAGGCGTGCCGTTTGATCCGCACAAAAGTACAACACAAATAGCTTCGGCGCCACTTTGGACTTTATTACCGATTTAATTCGTTGATTTCTAGGTTTACTTCAGGTTTAATTTGCAAGTTTCAGGGTTAACGAAATTAATGGGTGGTTTATTTCGCGACCTGAAGACATTCAATTGCTAGAAAACCACAATTATTTCGGCAAGAACAATTAGCTTTGAAGAAAGCTGAAATCAAATGCATTCAAATAGTTTATTAGTTTTTGGTGAATGAAACAACCCAGTATTAGAATAACTAAATGCATTCTTTATATTATATGATCTTTTATACAATTTCGTTGTGAACGAGAGTAACACATACATTTGAAAGATTGATAATCACCAAACATGCGTTAAAATAATTATTGTAAAATATGTAGCCCTTAAGCCCATAGTAGACATGATCTAAATTATTTCGCTCTATGCTTTGATATTTTTGGTAACGTTCAAAAGATATTCAGGAATATAGTAAGATTAAGGCAACTATTGACCTAAATCACTAATTGTACTCTTAATTAATGGAGACAATTACGGTTTTTAGTTATTGGTGCCATGGCCTGTGTTTGACATCCCGGTTTTTCCTTTCCACGGATTTGCTTTTGGATTGTACCATAACAAGGCTTTTCTCGATACCTTGGCAATGCGAAACATGTTGCAATGTTACTTTTAAACTGTGTAATGCCCCTGCTTGAGTATTACTTTATTTAATTCCACTTTATAATAAAAATAAAATTGTAATGGTGAGGTAGGTTCAAGAAAATTTAAATGGCCAGTATAATAACAATAAACATAATAATAATAACAAAATGGTGATGTAATTTGTACATTGAATAAACGCCAAATGTAATCTCTAAATACAAATTTTTAACAAATTGAATTACTAACCTTTCACCACTAATTATATGCCGTCTCATCCACAATCGGTTGATTAAATATAGGGAGGGTTCTACTATATTGCTTTGTTAATACACCTGAAATGCGGCTTGTTTCTCACCTGCTTAATTATTTTCCTTCTCTTATTAATAAAAACAATGTATAATTAAATGCATGCTCGAGCGCCATGTTATCTTTGTCCAGGAAAATAACAAAACCCTAAATAATGAACAATAATAATTTTCTATAAATAACAAAAATTAACAATGTGCAATTAAGTTTATTTACCCAATATATGGATGGTTAAGGAGAGGTAAGAAAAGGTTTTAAAGCTAAGCTTAAAAAAAATATAAAATTTACCACATAAATTCCTCAGCATAATGATTTCTATAGACAGCTTCCTGTGTGTAATTATGGATGCGGAACGGTCAATCAGTATGAAAGCATTTCTACATCTTCCTTGCGTATTCTTGTAACAACGCGATCAACTAGGTATTTGAAGAAATTTTCGATCCACTAAACTTATTGTATTCTTGATGTTTTATTGTATTAAAATTGCATTTTAAGATGATATTATTTGAATGAAGAGAAACTTGTGTAAATAAGTAAATTAAGAGCCATTTAAAATATAAATATAAGTACGAGTAAGTAAGTAAGCAAATAAGTGCCTTAAGTGAGTATAAGGGAATAATATAAGTACTATAATGATTGTACGTAAGTGTACGTAAATGTACGTAAGTGCCGGGAGTATCGTAAGTGTACGTAAGTATACGTAAGTATACGTAAGTATACGTAAGTATACGTAAGTGCCTGGAAAGAGCAAATGCTTAAGCTTTAAAATATAAGGAATTGAAAAATAACTTACCACCAAAATTCTGATGGCACCAAAAATAAAAATTAAGTAAAAACCATTATAACAATGACTTCTGCTTCAACATTCAGCAGCAAGTGAAGTAAAAAATAGAGGCTTTCAGAAACGCTTCTGTAAATGCCCCCCCTCAATAGGTGTCACACATTGCGCGAAATACAATGATCGGAGTCCAATTTTTAAAAGAAAGGGAACTATAACTATTTATATAATATTACACCCAAAATATACGTTCTATGAAATGCAATTTAAGTTGCCTTTCTCAATTTTACATGTAAAAGGTTGTTACACACCCCCTTCTAAAATTTGGACTCGGAGATCACCAAAACGGAGATTCCAAACACTAAGCTAATAAATGAAATTATTAAAATTAAAAAAAAATACAAAATGTTAAGCTAATTAAAATATAAGCAATATTGAAAAAATAACAAGAAAATGTACGAAGAAGTACGGAAAATGTGGTGACGTTGGTCAGGAAAGACCCTCGCAACACCAAAAAGCTAATGACGCGCTACCACCCGCACACGCCACTAGCCGAGAATCAAGGACCCGAAACCTTAAATAAAGTAAACATTTTAACTGGTGGGGTTAGTGAAGCAAACCACCATCAGAAGTGCAAAATGAGTATCCGGTAAAAAATTTGATTCTAAGGTAAAAAACGAACGGAAACCGTAACCTACCATGACCTGAAGGGACAGTGGGCAGAGAACCCGGAAACGGTCATCGTACAACTTCATAAAAAATCAAGGCTAAACGCCACTCTACTCGAGAGTATAAAAATAGAAAAAAAATCCTTTCGGACTAACAATAAATAATCGCGAGACTTGAGGTCGAGAGAGAGCGGTTCAATTACCCTACCCCGGTGGTCTCAAACCAAGCCTCCTAGGCACATAACACAACTACCACTGTCACGTTCGATAAGTAAGTCAAAATCGGTAAACCCAAGATACGACTATTTCCTTGGCAAATTAGCTCAGAATGCTTCGTCGTGGAGAACAAGAGAGGCCAATCTACCCTTCACGAGATTCAGGTTTCATGTTGTTCCACAGTCATCGTCCAAGACTCAACATACCCTAACTAACACGCACGTTTTATAAATAAATCGAAATCTAGGTGAGATAGCAAAGAGAAGATGAAGCACTCTTACGAACACAACAACCCCCTCCTAAAACTACCAAAACGTCATAATCAGGAAGTGAACTAATCGAGATTGACACGAGGCGAACCGAAGTCCTCAAGCACCGTCCAAGAATAGTAACACTACACAAATCAAGAAAAATAAAATAATTAAGTCAATCGAAAAATAAAAATGTATAGAAGCATTACTAGTTTTCTTATCCATGGTTATGAGTTTTACACGTCAAATTAACGATCAGAGGTAAACTCAAAATAGTTATCTTCAATTTTACTATTGTAACAATAGCAAATTGTAAATCCAATAAAGGAAGATAATTTGCCTGAGAACTAATGTCCCACAAAGTCGGCAAAACAATCGCACAATGGGATCTAAATATCAACCATCGTGCTAAACAAATGTAGCAAAAATCATGCTAACAAATGTAAAAAAAATAATTAAGTGGTTTGCAAAGCCACAACAATATAAAATAAAATAATGTGCGAAATAAGCACAAAATAAAATTATTTTGAAAAATTATCAAAATAATTAAAAAATATAAATAAGAAAACCAGAATGTAAAAATATTAAAATCGAAAAATGATTAAAAAGAATACTAAAAAAATAAGAACTAATGAGGTTTTAAATCCTTAACATGGAAAACGCCTAAGGGTTTATTATCAATAGGGGTGGCCAATCGGTACGTAGTTGGACCTACCACCTCAATAACTTTTGCTTCAATAAATTTTGGAGCTAACTGTTGACTATAATTTTTAGTCGCATCAGATAAAGTAAAATTCTTTTTCCAAACCAAATCGCCAACATTTAATTTTAACGGACGACGTCGCAAATTGTAAGATTTTGAATTTCTTTCGTAAGCTGCATGTAAATTTTGTTTAACATGTTTAAAAATGGGTGAAAGTTCATTTAAATCTTGAACTAATTGTTCACGGTTAGTAATAAATAAATCATCCTCTTTGAAATCCTTTAGTCGACCATAAAATCTCCAGAAATGGAACTGTCCGACCAAACGCCAAAAAGGAAGGTGAAAATTTCGTAGACTCATGAACAGCGTTACGAATAGCATGCGCAATTTTGTGAATTTCAACATCCCAATCCTTCTGATCATCTTGAATATAAGATCTAATCGCATTACCTACTACTTTATTAACTCTCTCAACAAAATTTACTTGTGGATGATAACTTGCATTAAACCAAACGGATTGAACTTTGTAAGAACTCATTAAATTTTAAATTGTGAATTTTAAATTGAGGACCATTGTCCACCACACAAATTTGAGGAACACCGTATACTAGAAATACATAAATCTCAATATATTGACAAATTCTTTTAGCAGTAGCACTGCGCATAGGGTGAATCAAAGTAAATTTAGTAAACCAATCACAAATAACTAATAAAACTGTGTTTCCACTCTTCGATCTAGGAAAAGGACCCACTAAATCAATAGAAATACATTGAAAAGGATAAGAAACATTTTTCTCTTTACCCATGAAACCATAATGATTAAATTGTGAAGACTTGCTTCGGTTACAAATATTGCAATTCCTAATATATTTCGAAATAGCTGACTTCATTTTTGGCCAGTAATAAAATTCTTTAATTTTTGAAAAAGTTTTGAAAACCCCAAAATGTGATGATGTAGGATCATCATGGAATTTTCGTAAAACATCTTTCCTTAAAGATTTCAGAACAACTAATTTCCATTCCACTAAATTCGATTCGATGTTTAAATCATTAGAAATAAATTTGTAGAGTTTATCATCTTCAACTCTCCAATCAGGAAATAATTCAGGATTTTTAGAAACGTTGGCTAACATTTTCTTATACCAATCGTCTAAATCGACAACAGAAAATTCTAAAGAACTAACTTCCAAAGGTGCTCTAGAAAGTGCATCAGGAACTACATTTAATTTACCTTTACGATGAATAACTTCAAAATCAAATTGTTGAAGTTTAACACTCCATCTGGCTAATCTACCAGAAGGATCTTTTAAATTATTGAGCCAAATCAATGAATGATGATCAGTAATAACTTTAAAATGGGTACCTTCAATATAAGGTCTAAACTTTTGAATACCAAAAATAACTGCAAGTAACTCACGTTCTGTAATAGAATAATTTTGCTCGGCTTTGTTCAAAGTACGAGAACCATAGCAATAACAACTTCCTCCTCTCCTACTCCTTGTGTTAATACACATCCAACTCCACAATTAGATGCATCACATTATAAATAAAATGTTTTAGAAAAATCAGGGCTCGCTAAAATAGGAGCATTAACTAATAAAGATTTAATTTTAAAATGAATCATTCGCTTCGTCATTCCATAAAACTTTCTGAGATTTCTTCTTACCTTTCAATAAATTATTAATCGGAGCTAAAATTGTGGAAAAATCATGAATGAAACGTCTATACCAAGAACACATTCCAATAAAACGTTTAACTTCTGTAAAAGTATGTGGTTGAGGAAATTGAGTAATAGCTTCCACCTTTGAAGGATCGGTGTGAAGACCATTCTTATCAATAACAAAGCCTAAATATGATAAACGAGGTTTACAAAATTCACATTTATCTAAATTAATATTTAACTTGGCTCCTTAAGCCTTTTAAAAACTTCCGTTAAAATATCAACGTGTTCCTTGAAAGTACTTGAAAAGATAATAATATCGTCTAAGTAAACAAAAACTGATTGAGATAAATCATGTCCTAAAATGGAATCCATAAATCGTTGTAATGTACTGGGTGCGTTTGTAAGTCCCATGGGCATAACAGTATACTCAAATAATCCTCTACGTGGAACAGTAAAAGCAGTTTTTTCACAACTCTCAACGTCTAAAGGAATTTGCCAAAAAGCTTTCTTTAAATCAATTGAAGTTAAATAACGAGCATCTCTTAATTTATCCAAAATATCGTTTAAAAAAGGTTAAGGGTAAGCATCTTTTTTTGTAACAGAATTTAATTTCTTAGCATCAAAACAAACTCTAAAATCACCTGACTTCTTCTTAACTAAAACCATTGGAGAATTCCAAGGGGAAAAACTGGGTTTAATAATTCCTTGCTCTAACATATCATCAATTTCTCTGCTCGCATGCTCCAACATAGCAGGAGATAATGGAAAATAACGTTGTTTAATTGGTACTGCATCACCAGTATTAATTGAATGAAAAACTTTATTTGTCTTACCTAACTTTGAAGATGATAAGGTTTTAAAAAGGTAAATAACTAGATTTAATTCAAAAACTTGATTATTATTAAGATCATCAATACTCTTAATCATAGAAAAAGTTGTCTCCGCAGAGTTTGCAACAAAAGAATTTTCACCAAAATCAGCTTTAATTTCAAATAAACGACAAAAATCCACCCCCAAAGTAATTGCAGTAGTAATAAATTCAGAAACAATAACAGAAATAGTTTTAGTAATACCATTAATAGTCAAAGATAAATCAACACTCCCCAAAATGGATTGTGAAGAACCATCAGCAATAACCAATGATGAAAAGGCGAATTCAATTTAATTTTAAATCATATTTATCAATCAAATACAAAGCAGGCTTACCTAAAATTGTTACGGTAGCTCCACTATCTAATAAAGCAATAAAATTCTCATTAAAAATCCTAACATTAATAAAAGGTCTAACATCATCATTCTTCTCAACAAATTTAGAACAATTTTTCGAAGTTCCAAAAAATTCCTTAACAGTAATCAACCATTCGTTAAAAACATGCTTGTCAGCCTCTGAAAAATCATAAGAAATGTGTCGACTAACGGAACACTTTCCTTTTACAAGTTTTTTGAAAATTTACACCTCGGACAATTAGAAAAAGTAACATTGGAATAACCACATCTAAAACAAAAGATTCTATCATCACCCTTATCACAGGTGTGAAAGGTATGACCCAACTGTCTACATTTAAAGCATGTTGTTGAAGACTTAGCTGTATTAATTTTTGTAGCAGTAAAAGTAGAATTCATATTTTTTGGTTTAATACCTGAAAAATGGACCTTAGGTTTAATATTCTGTTTCACTGCCGAAGAAGGCTTATAATCAGATTGTCTTTGTGAATCTGAATAAGAATTAAATTTGAATTTAGAATTCTGAGCTTTCACTTGTTGTAATTTTTTACACAAATCACCTTCCGAAGGAGGAATCTTTAATTGAGAAAATAAATTAACCATTTCAGAAATAAAAAGGGTTGGAATTTCATCAAAAGCCTGTTTACGATTTTTAATATCCTCTAACAAAACTTCGTCATGTCCTTCCGGTAAAAAGTCACTCTTTAATTTAGTAATAAGATCATCCCAAGTATGTAAAAACGGTTTAATTGCCCTATACCAAACTAAACCTTTACCTGCAAATAAATCAACACCTGATAAAAGAATTTCCTTCCTAGAGATATTTCGAGCAATCATTAGCTCCTCACATCTTTGAATAAAAGTAAAAACTTCTTTCTCACTACCATTAAACTTTAAATTTAATTTATATACAGGAACAGAACCTTTTGAAATTTGTAAGTTATTAATTAACGTGGAAAAATCTTGTGTAGGAATATTAACTGAAGTATTAACAGGGTCATTTTGTGACATCGAAATATTAGAAGTATCTAATTTGAAACATCATTATTTAATTCAATATTTTCATTTATAGATTCAATTAATTCTAACGATTCGTTACATAAGGTCAACAATTGATCATGTAAATATAAAAATTCATTATCAAAAGTAATGTAATTCAAGCGCTTCAAAATATGAATTAGACGTGTGTGTAGTCTAAGATATTCTGATTTCGAGGGCTTATGTTTAAAAAGTTTAATTGAAGACTGAATATGATTTAACTTTTCCTTCAATAATTCCAATTCTACTGTTTGATTTATATCGCACTTCGGGTATGAATCAAATAAATTTGGATTGATCTTTTCTGCATTTAATAGTCGTCTTAAAAGTTTACGCTTCTCTTCCACAATTAACGGTTCTGCTCCACTTACATTGCGAAATTTTAGTTCGATTAATAACTCATCATTATATAAAACATCAACTAAATAATTCACAGTTGACATCGTAAAAAATATTATATAACACACTCAATAAAGTTCATTATATAAACACATAAAAGACCAAGCGTAAAACAATAAACCGTAACACTCCTTAAATCTCGGTCAACTCCACAACATAAACAAAATAAACAAACAAGTGAGAATAACTAGCATTAGAGCAAATCAGGTCCCTTTTTCGAGCCCCAGTGTAACATTAACACAAATGTAAATAAAAATCAAATATAAAGTGATTAAAATAACAAGCAATAAATTATTTCAAGTCCCTGCTCGCCCGCGTCAGTATAATAAAGATAAAATTGTAATGGTGAGGTAGGTTTAAGAAAATTTAAATGGCCAGTATAATAACAATAAACATAATAATAATAATAACAAAATGGTGATGTAATTTGTACATTGAATAAACGCCAAATGTAATCTCTAAATACAAATTTTTAACAAATTCAATTACTAACCTTTCACCACTAATTATATGCCGTCTCGTCCACAATCGGTTGATTAAATATAGGGAGGGTTCTACTATATTGCTTTGTTAATACACCTGAAATGCGGCTTGTTTCTCACCTGCTTAATTATTTTCCCTTCTCTTATTAATAAAAAACAATGTATAATTAAATGCATGCTGGAGCGCCATGTTATCTTTGTCCAGGAAAATAACAAAACCCTAAATAATGAACAATAATAATTTTCTATAAATAACAAAAATTAACAATGTGCAATTAAGTTTATTTACCCAATATATGGATGGTTAAGGAGAGGTAAGAAAAGGTTTTAAAGCTAAGCTTAAAAAAATATAAAATTTACCACATAAATTCCTCAGTATAATGATTTCTATAGACAGCTTCCTGTGTTTAATTATGGATGCGGAACGGTCAATCAGTATGAAAGCGTTTCTACATCTTCCTTGCGTATTCTTGTAACAACGCGATCAACTAGGTATTTGAAGGAATTTTCGATCCACTAAACTTATTGTATTCTTGACGTTTTATTGTATTAAAATTGCATTTTAAGATGATATTATTTGAATGAAGAGAAACTTGTGTAAATAAGTAACTTAAGAGTCATTTAAAATATAAATATAAGTACGAGTAAGTAAGTAAGCAAATAAGTGCCTTAAGTGAGTATAAGGGAATAATATAAGTACTATAATGATTGTACGTAAGTGTACATAAGTATACGTAAGTATACGTAAGTATACGTAAGTATACGTAAGTATACGTAAGTATACGTAAGTATACGTAAGTATACGTAAGTATACGTAAGTATACGTAAGTATACGTAAGTGCCTGGAAAGAGCAAATGCTTAAGCTTTAAAATATAAGGAATTGAAAAATAACTTACCACCAAAATTCTGATGGCATCAAAAATAAAAATTAAGTAAAAACCATTATAACAATGACTTCTGCTTTCAATATTCAGCAGCAAGTGAAGTAAAAAATAGAGGCTTCCAGAAACGCTTCTGTAAATGCCCCCCCTCAAGAGGTGTCACACATTGCGCGAAATACAATGATCGGAGTCCAATTTTTAAAAGAAAGGGAACTATAACTATTTATATATTACACCCAAAATATATGTTCTATGAAATGCAATTTAAGTTGCCTTTCTCAATTTTACATGTAAATAATTAAAAACTCCTCTAATTTTACGCCAAATAAATTAATGATCTTAGATTAACGTATTTTGTGATACAACCACAAAAAAAAGGTTGTTACAACTTTAATATGGATTTTGTTATTGTTTAGTCTCATACAACTCTTAATAAGGTATACTAAAAGGATTTTATACATATATCTATAAATCAGTATCCTGGAGTCACAGAATAAATTAACATGAACAATTCTGGAAATGTAGAAATTAATGTTATATAAAATAAAAGTAATACTACAATGGTACATATATTACGTATACACCAATCAATAATTAAACAACTCAAAAATAATTCTGGGATTAGCCTTGGTGCCAGTGGGTAGGCAGCCTTCAATATAGCTGGCCTGGTTGGGTTGTTGGCGAGTCGCTCGCTTTGGCTACGGACTCTCTCGTTGTACTGCAAATACCATAAAAATTTAATATCTTGTTTAATTTTACACAACAATGGCGGTTTGTTTTGTTATGCTAATTTGAAATAGTGGCGAGAGTATATATATATATATATATATATATATATATATATATATATATATATATATATATATACATACACACATAAGCGGGTCTTTTACCAGATTAAATGGATACTTATACTAGAAAGGTAAGTATAATTTTAATTATTATTATACTTAAGTAAGAATACATCATGGTTTGAGGTTAACCTCTTGATACAGAGCTTCCTGATTATATGCATAAGTATTTATTTACGGGTACTATTCTCTAATAAAGTCGGTCTGGATAGGTTACAATGCAACCTTGATATGGGGTTAATGTTGTTATAAAACTAGATCAATGTCAGAAAATATAAATGGCCCAGTTGCTTGCGCAACACAAAGACGGCTTGAATTGCTAAAATTACTGAGATAATTAATTCTTATATACAATACACATAGTAATGGCTAAGAGAACTAAATAAATTAATTAAACCTAAATTATATGTACAGGGTTCGAAACAGTGGGTTGAACACTGAAATATTCAAAATTCAATTTAGTTATGTTTTACTAAACCAGTAAAATATGCAAACAGATGTGGTTTCAATTGATATGCGAATAAGATATTTTGTTTGAATTTATTTATAGAAACAGAGAGGTTAGGTAATACAGGAATGCTTTGCTATTTATTGGAACTGGGTGGTTTCAATTATTACGTTTTAATTGCGTTAAAACGTATAAACAAATTGTTTGTAATTTAACTAATGGATTATTAAATCGTATTCATTTTATGACAAATCCAACCTTGTTTAATTCAATTTTGATTTAATTTCACTTTAGTTGTGTAAACGGAGTGTTTCCGAATTCCGGTTTAACTATGCAGGTAGTTTTTAAGCAGGGCAGAATATATACAGCGGGTTTAATTTTATTATCCCTTGTTGAGCCCCAGAGCTGACCAAAGGTAACGTTATTAGCTGTAGATATTTACAGTCAATACGGCCAACTATAAATGCGTAGAATTTATACACGTCAGGAATTATTTGTACAGACTGGTTTTAATATAAGCCGGATTTACAGAGGGTTTAATTAGTTATCCCTTGTAGCCATGGTTGAACCTCATAGCTGACCAAATGTAGCGTTATTGGTTGAACTGATATTTATAGTCAATACGGTCAACTATAAATACGTTGAAAGGGGTTGGTTCAGGTTTTAATCTAGAGAGTCAGAGGTATTCGCTACAGTTGAACTCCCCAGGAGTGGAATTCAATCCCGTTTACTAGCCAAGAAGCTCCATAATAAATCTAAGCTACCGCCGGTATTACTCAACAAATAGCCCACACTCGGTATAGGTTGCTAGTCCCACTTTTTTTTGGATTTTGGTAACAGAAATCGACTGAGGACTCTGAGAAATCTTGAAAAAAATGTAGAAACGCTGGTCTAGTAATAAATTACTACAGAGAAATGCTTACAGAGAAGTATTCTGCACGAGAAGTGAAGTATTAGCGTCGAATTATAGTAAAACTTCCGGTTCTATACTTCGTACGGAAGTGGGGTTTTGGAAAATTTAGACGCGACGTCTTTTGCACATATATAGAAGGGGCTGGTGGGTACGCATATGTGACGTTTGTTAACTCATCTGGATTCCGAAATTGAATAAATTCTTGTATAAATTATTATCAACATAATTTTAAAATAATAAAAATGTATTCATCTTACTAATCTTTCTGGCTCATTACAAATGAGTGCTGTTTTATGATTAAGGTACGGATAGTGATTTTTTTATCTACTTTTTGATCTGTAAAAAACTTGTCCATATGAGGAAGATGTCTTTAACTAAGATATCACGGACACGTACGTAAAGCTGGCCTAGGAGAATGGTATAAGTGCAGATTACCTTCGAGAGTGTTATTATGTTGTGCAGTCATGCAATTATGATAATCTCCGATAACTTGTCTGTGAATCAAATAACCTTTGAAATGTAGTGCAAACGTTTGGTAATTCGAAAGCTATACACTTGAAGCTATAAACACTTATTTGAGACACGACAGTGTTTCCGTTCACGACTATCTGGTAGAAGTCTGTCTAGAAGTATACCGTATAGATAGAAAAAACTTCAAAAACACACGTATTTGTAGAAAAATAAAGTTTTCTGTGGTAGTCAAAAGGTTAAAGCGGGGATGGTCGACATAATCGGACTGAATAAACAAGAACGAGGGCCTACTTGGCGAACCCTGCAGCGCCATCTGATGTCGTTTTGATCTAGCACGAATAGGAGTTAAGTTTTCATAACATCTTGTTTCATAGGTAAAAAGATAATCTGTATAAAAATTTGGCCGTATTTATAAAGTGTCACGTATGAGGTGAGTTTTCCCTTTCAAACTAACGTCGCTCAACATACTTTCTACGCGTGATTAAAATAGTGTTTCGTCTCTAGATTGAAATTGTCGTCCTCCAGTAGCTCTTCTGTACTGATCATCTTTAACTACCTTGTCATTGGCAACGTACAGCGTCAATTCAGGGAAGAAGTTATTAGAGAGAATTATGGATTTGCACAATGCCTCAGAACCTACTTTTTCTTTACGCAAGGTTTGCTTTTAGATTGTAAAAGGGGACAAAGTTATTATCGATATCTCGGCAATGCGTAACTCGTTGCATGATGCCACTTATGAGTTTGGTGTCATTATCAATTCCGTGAGGGATGCACTACCCTAAGAATATTTCTGCAATTAGAAATCGGATAGAGATCGTTTCAAAACTAAAGAAGAAGAAAGGTGAACGTCGGATAATTCGAAATTTGACGATTATGCGAAATAAATTCTAACTAAAAATATCAGCTGTATTAAACGCCGTATGAAAAGTGCAAACGTTTTTGGTTTCTGCGCAACCATTCTTTAGTGTTGCAGTGATCTCTACCGGTGTTCCTATCTGTTTTTTGATATGCAAAGAGCTTAACCTATACGAAGAAAATGTATTTAAGCTATGACACCTCACGGAGCCGGAAGAGAAACTGGTATATTCTCAGTAAGAGAATAATGTTAGTAAGGATGTCATTCGAGAGCACTATTATGTCATTATGTTAGTTATGCACTAATGATAGTAACGGGTGTCTATTAATGATTGAAACTGACGTCATCTAGCAAATTTTGGCTAAGTTGGTACCACTACACTACATATCGGTCGCAACGATTGACATTAGCGTCCCATGGGGCAATCACCTCTGATGTATTTATAAATATTGTTTATTAAAATTAAACAGAATACCCCTACTTTGGAAATGTTTATTGCCAATATTTGCTAATTACAAATATTTAATAAAATAAATTTTAAAATTATTATAACAAAAGTACAAACATTCTTCATTAAACTAATATAATTACAAAAAATGTTGAAAATGCAATATTGTCTTTAATCTTTTCAAGTTATGAAATTAACAGATTGCGAATATAACGAAAAATTAATACAGGAATGAAGAATGAACGGAAAAATTATAATAAAAGCTAATAATAATAATAATAATAATAATAATAATAATAATAGGGGAGTAAAGTCGAACCAGCACCTCCACGTGGTACTCCCCGGGTAACGCTAACGCTGGTCGCATTCCGTTTGTCTTCGTTTCTTTGCTTGTCTTGGTCCTATGTCATTTGTTTCGTGTCTTGGGGACCTAACCCCGTTAACAAAAGCGTAATCCAAGGTGTAATACGTACCGTGCCGAGGGATGAGTGGCCATACGTTAGTTGGTCGCGAACGGTGTCTGTTGGGTACCTGGCAGCCCCCAACAGTATTCTTTGCCTTGCTGCGGTATGGACCACTGCCGTAGTGGACTTCTATTTGTTCCCTACTCGTGGGATTTTTATGAGTAAAAACACTAATTTAATGATGTTCTGGCCTCCCAATCAGACGCGAGGTAGTCGCGTAATAAACCCAACATTATGAGCAAGAAAAGGAGGATCTACCCCGGTTCCTTCTCATAAAAAGCATGGAAGGAGATTTCAGTAAGACATCGCCGTTTTTAATCGCCAAAAGTTTATATGGAATAGCTGGACAAACTAAGTCAGTTAAAAAAGTAAGAGACGGTCTGCTAATAGAAACCGTAAGTAATTTACAATCGAAAAAGCTATTAAGTACCGCTCGGCTTTGTAACATGAACGTGGAGATCACACCACATGACACTTTAAACAAAAGCAAAGGCGTTGTATTCTGTAGAGACTTCCTGAACTGTGCTGTTGATAAGATATTAGAAGAATTAAAAAGTGAAAGGGTTATAGATGTTCAGAGGATTCAAACGAAAAAGAATGGTATTATGGTAGATACTCCGAATCACATCCTCACCTTCAACTCTCCTACTTTGCCCCAACGCATAACCGGAGGAATCTACATTTTACCAGTGAGAATGTATATACCAACTCCAATGAGGTGCATGAAATGTCAAAGGTTTGGACACTCTGCTGCGAATTGTAGGAATGTATCTAGGTGTGTGTGCGGGAACGAAGTTCAGAATGCACCAATATTATTTGCATTAACTGTGGTGAGGGACACCTAAGCAGATCTCGGGATTGTCCAAAATTTAAAGAAGAAATTGCCATCCAAGAAATAAAGACCACAAAAAAGTTATCTTACTTCGAAGCCAAAGAAGAACTCAAACTTTCACGTCTTGTCCAAAAAGACATACGCGAACGTAGCAGCAAAATCAAATACAGATGTTGCCAATGAGGTGATAAGTGCGCTTTTACCCGCCATCGAAAAAATTATAGATAATGGGATTAAAAAACACCTTCTTTCGTAGGTTGCACACAAAAAGACAGACACATTTTTAAGACCTAGTGAGATAACTTTATCTCCGCAAACCTCATCTCTGACAACAAAACCATCGATGTCATCAGTAAGGGCTACAGCTGGGGAAGACAAATCCTCAGATGAAATGGAGATAGAGGAATTAGAAGTATCTGGATTGAAACGCCAGCTCAGTCCCGTTACTCCCACTGACGAATTACAGAATTTTGATGGTAGACCCGTTTTTACAAACAAAAATAAAATTAAAAAACGACCTAAAGGTTGGCCAAAAGGAAAATTAAGAAAACCTAAACCTAATTCAA
The DNA here is from genome assembly GCA_036346205.1 of Vesta saturnalis. NCBI lineage: Eukaryota > Metazoa > Arthropoda > Insecta > Coleoptera > Lampyridae > Vesta > Vesta saturnalis. Next base: position 2,139,661 of record JARFJB010000114.1, on the reverse strand, counting down.
AAGACGGATCTGACAGTAGTAACTCGGCCAGTACTTCAGTTTCAGGGGAAAGAGCCCCATCAACTGAACTGTTTTGTGATAAATAAACTGTGATAAATAATCTGCGATAGATAGTTGGTGATAGATAATCTGTGATAATAAATGTTTTTGTTTGTCTCAAATATGTTCACGTTTGTCCACTTTACCAATAGATATTTATTTATTTATATGTTATTTATTTGTTAACGTGATTGTAATTTTATTTATACCTTTATTTATTTATTTATTTAATAAAATTAATAGTTAGTGATAATTTAAAACACTACTATTTTAAAACAATGGCTCTATTAGAAAGTATACTACAATATAACTGTAACGGTGCACATTAAAGAAAATATTCCCCACAAAGCTATACCATTAAACACCAATCTACAAGCAGTAGCTATACAGGTTACATATCCTCTTAAGTTAACAATATGTAGTATATACTTGCCACATTTTACATGGAATGCTGAGAGCATTCACCTTCTTAAGAGTCAACTGAGGGCCCCATACTTAATAGTGGGAGACTTTAACTCGCATAATACGATATGGGGATCTCAGAAGACATACTTACCGGGACGGTTAATCGAACAATTCATCGATGAAAGTAATCTAGTTATTTTAAATAATGGAGGAGGTACTTACCTTAACTCGGCGACTAACAACTTGTCGGCAATTGATCTGTCTTTATTATCCGCCCAGGTAGCTCCACTTTAGACATTACTATAACAGATCATTTTCCAATTCAAATTGAATTCGCAGACCGCACCCGGTCCTTGACAATAACAGAAAAATGGCAACTTCATAAAGCGGATTGGCTTAAATTCGATAGACTGACATCTACACCTAAAACAGGAAATAAACTTGGTATTCAGGAGATTGTACAAAAACTCACAACTATGATCTTGGAAGCCGCTTCATCAGCAGTTCCGTTTATAAAAAGAGAAGCGTCTGGTTTCACTAACATTCCATGGTGGAACGAGGAAGTGAAAGAATCCATTAAAAAGAAAAAGAAAGCGTTAACAGTATTCAAGCGTCATCCATCGTCCGAAAAGATGATTGAATTTAAAAGAGCTCGAGCAATAGCAAAAATGGCGATAGAAAAATCAAAAAGAGCAAGCTGGGAAAGATATGTAGGTTCCCTCTCGCCAGATACACCAGTTTCTACAATGTGGAATAAAATTCGGTCCATCATTGGGAGAAATTTTAGACAGCAAACACCAGTATTAAATAAAAATAATATTCCGATTTACGAGCCCAAAGAGTTAGCCGAGTGTATGGCAGATCATTTTGAGGATGACAACTACAATCTTAAATTCAGTTTACGTAAAGACAAAGAAGAATTAAACGAAATTTTAGTAACCCATTCAGATGAATATTACAATACATTCTTCTCTCACCAGGATTTAGAAACTGCTTTAAAAAATGTAAAGTCCAAGTCCTGGGGTTCAGACAACGTGCCTTATGTTTTTATAAAACAATCAAATCTAATGTACAAAAATAGGTTATTAGAGCTATACAATATAATTTGGGAACAAGGAACCTTTCTAGACAAATGGAAAGAGGCGTTAGTAGTTCCAATTCCCAAAAATAAAAAGGACTTGGACAACCCCGTAAACTATCGCCCTATTTGCTTAACTAGCTGTTTGGGTAAACTATTAGAAAAGATGGTCGCATCCAGACTAATGTGGCATTTAGAGGCTAACAACCTTTTAAGTAAGTATCAAATTGGTTTTAGGAAAGGCAGGTCCACAATTGACCAACTAACGGCTTTAGAAAATTACGTACAAGACGCATTTGCCAATCAAATACAGAGTAAAATTTGCAAACTCTATCTCGTCACTTCGATTGCAAGAGAATGGGATACCACAAGGTTCCTCTCTTAGTGTTGTACTGTTTGCTATAGCAATTAATACGTTAACAGCTGATATTGAACTAACAGTAGGTAAAAGTATATATGTTGACGACCTAATAATTTTCTATGCCTCCAAGGATATGAAACAAATAGAACAACAGGTACAAATAAATCTGAACAGATTGTTGCATCAAGCAAATAAAGTAGGCTTCAGCTTCTCCAATACAAAGACAGTGAGTATGCACTTCTGTCGTTTAAGAAAATGCAATCAAGAACCCAACCTGAAAATAGGAGGAAAACAAATAAAAAATGTATCGTCAATAAAACATTTAGGACTAGTATTAGATGAAAAGTTGCTATGGAAACCACACATAGAACAATTGACTAACAAGTGCAAACAATTTCTAAATATAATGCGTTCCATATCAAACCTTAAATGGGGCGCACATAGAAGTATCTTAATAAAATTCTACAACGTTTTGATACAAAGCAGAATAAATTATGGGAGTATCATCTACTCTGCAGCTAGGCCTACATACCTAAAAAAACTAGATTCAATACAGCTTGAAGGATTACGAATTGCAACTGGAGCCTTTCGTACAAGTCCGTATTCATCTGTATGTTGTGAGAGCGGAGTTTTACGTGTACAAAATCAAATAAACTGGAACCTACTTAAATACGCGCTGAAAATATGGATACAAAAAAATCACCCCTTAAAGGAATTATTATTCGAACCAAATGCAACAGACTTAATCTATGAAAATAAACCCACCATTACTAAGCCAACTAGGATAAGAATAAAATATGTTATAGCAAATTACAAAATTAACCTACCAGACATGTACCAACATCCAAATGTGGAAACTCCTCCGTGGTTCTACAAAATCCCAACAGTTCACTTAGAATGCAGCGCGTATAAAAAGGGAAATAGTAATAACAAAATTTATAAAAATGTATTAAACAGCGTAGTAGACATGTACCAAAATGCTACCGTACTATATTCGGACGGGGCGAAAACTAAAGATGGTACAGCTTCCGCTATTTATGCAGACAGAGATTGCCATTCTTGGACCTTACCACGCACTTCCGGAATCTTTACAGCAGAACTATTTGCTATATGGATGGCACTAAGGTACATAGAATACAACAATGATAGTACATTTTTAATATGTACTGAGTCAATGAGTGCCTTGGGTAGTATATCAGATGTATTCAATACAGATCCATTCGTACAAATAATACAAAATGTGCTATACTTTTTAGTAAACATAAAAAAAATTTTGTATGGATCCCTAGCCATTCTGGTATACAGGGCAATGAAATTGTTGATGAAAAGGCCAAACTAGCAACAAAACAGGAAACATGCAAAGGTATACCATCGCGATACGACGATATTTGAAGTGACATAAAAACTAAAATAAAACAAACCTGGCAAAGACAGTGGATAAATGACATAACTAAACTAAAAGAAATTAAAACTAATATCAATAAGTATGAATACCATCCGTCATTAAGTAGAAAGGAACAAACAGTGATAACCAGATTAAGGATAGGACATACCAGGTTAACTTCTTCCAGTATAACCAGAACCAGGCAAAAACATTATGATCTTTGTGATAGTACTCTCACAGTGAAACACTTTTTATGCGAATGTGAAAGATATAGCAATATACGTAATCAAATAGGATTGTCAAACAAAATAGCAGAGTGTCTAGCATTAGATATAAAATCTGAAGAAAAGGTTATTGAGTTTTTAAGACATTAATTTATATAATGATATCTAATGGCAAGAGTAAGGCGCCAATAGCCAATGTAGCTGACTCGCAAAAAAAAAATAAAGAATTTAATACCCAACCGATTGATCGAATTACAGCAGTAGCGAGAAAAAGAGGAAATACAATAGGAATGACGCTATTAAAATAAAATAAAATACTTTACCTATTACATGTTTCTAAATGTTTAAATCTAAAACCAAGTTAAATTATCACTGGAATGCGCAATTAGACTACTATGCTAACTAATAAAAATTCTATCACTGATCTTAATCTTATAACTAGCGAGAGAAGTTTTTGATTCCAGTAATAGTGCACAAACATCTGAAATATTGTTGACGTTACTTAAGTAGAAGATTAGTATTTGCCGTAGGACAGTTAAAGGTAACTAAAGGTCGAGACGAGAAACGTGGAACATGAAACTGAAGAGAAGATAATAGAAACGGGCAATTAATTGTTCCATGTAAAAGTTTGTACAAGAATGTAATGTTGCTGACCACCCTCCTCTTTTCTAATGATTCTACATCATATTTTTCCAGTAAGATGTTTTGTTCAATACCAATTTCCGGATCAGCTCCATCAACTTTGTACGATAAATATTTGAGAAACCTTCTTTGTGCTGTTTCTAATGATGCTTTTTGATTGTGTACAAAGATTTCAATACCACTGTGCTAGTAAATGAGCGACAATTACGAATTAAAAATTCAAGAGTTTTAAAAGCAGAACTACATATAGAAGAGAGTTACATTCATGTGGATAGTATATAAGTCGGAGTTTTTTGGAATAGGTAACCACTTTGCATTTATCCATGATAAGTTGTAATCCATTACTAATACACCATTTATATAGTTCCACGATTTGCATTCGAAGTATATCGCAATCATTCATAGAATTAACAATAGAATACATTTTTAAATCATCAGCGTACATCAAAACATTGCAGGACAACAATTGAGGCAGACTGTTAACAAATAACAAAAATAAAAGAGGACCTAAATTAGATCTCTGTGGGACTCCCGACGTAACTAGTGAAGTGTCCGATTTAAAATTATTATATTGTACATATGAGTATCTGTCTGTTAGATAGGATTTAAACAATTTTTTTAGAGAATCTGAAAATCCAATGCTATATAACTTATTAATAATGATCGCATGATCAATTTTGTCAAAAGCTTTGGAAAAATCCGTGTAAAGCACGTCTACTTGCTGATGATTGTCCAAGGCTTGAGAAACAAATTGGGTAAAAGAAGCAAGGTTGGTCACAGTGTAACATTAAAGCAGTATAAACACTAAAACTGGGCCAACTTATAATGTTAAAACAAAAGCGATGATGTAATAAATTGATCAAATAATTTTAATTAATAAAAATAATTACCAAATGATTATCGCTACTGCCGTCGGCTCATCGGTTGATTAAGATGGGAGGGTTCAATTAACGCACCTGAAATAATGCATGCTTTTCATCAGCTTAATTATTTTCACTTATCCTTAATTCAAAACAAATGTTATCTAAAAATTATGAAAAAATGATAAATTCTCGAGCGCCATGTTGTCTTTTTTTTATATATCTATCTAGAAACAACAAAACCTAGTTATTGAATACTATAAACAAATTAACACAAATGAAAATAAAATAACAAGTTATACATAAGTTTATTTAATATGTTTGAAAACGCAAAAAAAATTCAGAAGTCATAAACTATACTAAATTATAAAAAAAACTTTACCTTTTAACGGTTCTGTATATACACTGTGACAGGTACTATGAAGCAGAATGGTTCATATGGTGAGGTCAATGTCTTGCTGAGTTATCCTTAAAATATGGAATTTCCTTGAAGTTTAATTCGCCAAATTTATTTGTAAAAGTATGTAGAACTTGCGTTGTAAAGGTAACTCAAGTAAAACTTGCCATTTAAAATAATAGTACAGTAAAATATTGACTTATACGTGCCATTAAAGATTATTAGTCAAATAGGAGTGCAAATAAGTGCAATCTAAGTGTACAAATTAAGTATACAAATTAAGTGATTAAAAGGTAATTAAAAAGTGCGTACTTAAAAAGTAAGTACTTAAAAAAGTAAGTACTTAAAAAGTGCCTAAAAAAAAGCAAAGGCTTTAGTTTTAAATATCATGAGAAAAAAAATAACTTACCACCAAAATTTTGATGGCACCAAAATATAAAAAAATAAGTAAAAATCATGCTTATTGCTGTTAACATTCAGCATTAAGTGAATTAAAAAAAAGCTTTCAGAATAACTCAAGTGTATTTCCCCTAAAAGTCTTCACGCTTGCGCGAATACAATAATATAAATCCAATTTTTTTTAAGAAAGGGAACTAAAATGAACGATCCTTAAATTAATGTACTTTTTAATACAACCACAAAAAAAAAGGTTGTTACACACCCCCTTCTAAAATTTGTACTCGGAGATCACCAAAGCTGAGATTCCAAACACTAAGCTAATAAATGAAATTATTAAAATTTAAAAAAATACAAAATGTTAAGCTAATTAAAATATAAGCAATATTGAAAAAATAACAAGAAAATGTACGAAGAAGTACGGAAAATGTGGTGACGTTGGTCAGGAAAGACCCCTCGCAACACCAAAAAAGCTAATGACGCGCTACCACCCGCACACGCCACTAGTCGAGAATCAAGGACCCGAAACCTTAAATAAAGTAAAACTTTAACTGGTGGGGTTAGTGCAGCAAACCACCATCAGAAGAGCAAAATGAGTATCCGGTAAAAAATTTGAATCTAAGGTAAAAAACGAACGGAAACCGTAACCTACCATGACCTGAAGGGACAGTGGGCAGAGAACCCGGAAACGGTCATCGTGCAACTTTATAAAAAATCAAGGCTAAACGCCACTCGACTCGAGAGTATAAAAATAGAAAAAAAATCCTTTCGGACTAACAATAAATAATCGCGAGACTTGAGGTCGAGAGAGAGCGGTTCAATTACCCTACCCCGGTGGTCTCAAACCAAGCCTCCTACGTACATAACACAACTACCACTGTCACGTTCGATAAGTGAGTCAAAATCGGTAAACCCAAGATACGACTATTTTCATGGCAAATTAGCTCAGGATGCTTCATCGTGGAGAACAAGAGAGGCCACTCTACCCTTCACGAGATTCAGGTTTCATGTTGTTCCACAGTCATCGTCTAAGACTCAACATACCCCTAACACGCACATTTTATAAATAAATCGAAATCTAGGTGAGATTGCAAAGAGAAAGATGATGCACTCTTACGAACACAACAACCCCCTCCTAAAACTACCAAAACGTCATAATCAGGAAGTGAACTAATCGAGGTTGACACGAGGCGAACCGAAGTCCTCAAGCACCGTCCAAGAATAGTAACACTACACAAATCAGGAAAAATAAAATAATTAAATCAATAAAAAAATAAAAATGTATAGAAGCATTACTAGTTTTCTTATCCATGGTTATGAGTTTTACACGTCAAATTAACGATCAGAGGTAAACTCAAAATATTTATCTTCAATTTTACTATTGTAACAATAGCAAATTGTAAATCCAATAAAGGAAGATAATCTGCCTGAGAACTAATGTCCCACAAAGTCGGCAATTCAATCGCACAATGGGATCTAAATATCAACCATCGTGCTAAACAAATGTAGCAAAATCATGCTAACAAATGTAAAAAAATAATAAGTGGTTTGCAAAGCCACAACAATATAAAATAAAATAATGTGCGAAATAAGCACAAAATAAAATTATTTTGAAAATTATCAAAATAATTAAAAATATAAATAAGAAAACCAGAATGTAAAAATACTAAAATCGAAAAATAATTAAAAGAATACTAAAAATAAGAACTAATGAGGTTTTAAATCCTTAACATGAAAAAAGCCTAAGGGTTTATTATCAATAGGGGTGGTCAATCGGTACGTAGTTGGACCTACCACCTCAATAACTTTTGCTTCAATAAATTTTGGAGCTAACTTTTGACTATAATTTTTAGTCGCATCAGATAAAGTAAAATTCTTGTTCCAAACCAAATCGCTAACATTTAATTTCAACGGACTACGTCACAAATTGTAAGATTTTGAATTTCTTTCGTAAGCTGCATGTAAATTTTGTTTAACATGTTTAAAAATGGGTGAAAGTTCATTTAAATCTTGAAGTAATTGTTCACGGTTAGTAATAAATAAATCATCCTCTTTGAAATCCTTTAGTCGACCATAAAAATCTCCAGAAATAGGAACTGTCCGACCAAACGCCAAAAAGGAAGGTGAAAATTTCGTAGACTCATGAACAGCGTTACGAATTCAATTAAAAACAATTCAACAGAGAAGAAGTACAATTTAAGAAAATACAAAATGGAATTTACACACAAATAACACAAAAATATGTTAAACGGTCGCATCTAAACTACTACCATTAAATTTTAAATTTAAAAACATGAACAGAACAAATTTGTAAATTATCAATTAATTTGGAAAAAATCTTAAGCAGGAATACTAACTAAAGTATTAATATTGTCATTATGTGACAAAGAAATAAAATAATCTAAATTTGTAATTCATTATTCATTTCAAAGTTTTCGTTAAATGGATTCAATAATTTCTAATAAATTTAATCGTATAAATATAAAAATTCATTATCAATAGTAATGTATTTCAAGCGTTTCAAAATTTAAATAAATGTATTAACAATTGAATGTTATGAAGTTTATCAATAACAAAACTTAAATATGATAATTGAGATTTACAAAATTCACCTTTATCTTTTAATTAATATTTAACTTGGCATCATTTAGCCTTTTAAAAACTTTCTTAAAATATCAACATGTTCCTTAAAAGTACTTGAAAAAATAATAATATCGTCTAAATAAACAAAAACTGATTGAGATAAATCATGTCCTAAAATGGAATCCATAAATCGTTGTAATGTATCATAATCAAAGATTGAATGCATTTTTTAATAACTCCTGTTACATAAAATGTAATCAAATCAATTTGAATTAATGCTTTTAAATTTAATTTACGTCTCTCACCTAATGTCAACCCTTCTGCTCCATTTACAATTGAAAAAATTTTAATTCGATTAATAACTCATCAATATATAAAACATCAACTAAACAATTAAAATTTCACATCGTAAAAATATTATATAACACAATCAATAAAGAAACACATAAAAGTACCAAGCGTAACCTAAATCGTAACACTCCTTAAAATTCTGTCTACTCTTAACATAAAATAAAAATAAACAAACACAAGTGAGAATAACTAGCATTGAAATAACAGCATATCCCTTTTTCTGGCCCCACAGTAATATTAACACAAATGTAAATAAAATATCAAATAAGCAATAAATTTTGAAGTAATAAATCTGAATGTAATAAATTTCAATGTAATAAAAATCAAGGTCCCTGCTCGGGCGCCAAATTGTAACACTAAAACAGTATAAACACTAAAACTGGGCCAACTTATAATGTTAAAACAAAAGCGATGATGTAATAAATTGATCAAATAATTTTAATTAATAAAAATAATTACCAAATGATTATCGCTACTGCCGTCGGCTCATCGGTTGATTAAGATGGGAGGGTTCAATTAACGCACTTGAAATACTGCATGTTTTCATCAGCTTAATTATTTTCACTTATCCTTAATTCAAAACAAATGTTATCTAAAAATTATGAAAAAATGATAAATTCTCGAGCGTCATGTTGTCTTTTTTTTTATATATCTATCTAGGAACAACAAAACCTAGTTATTGAATACTATAAACAAATTAACACAAATCAAAATAAAATAACAAGTTATACATAAGTTTATTTAATATATGTTTGAAAACGTAAAAAAAATTCAGAAGTCGTAAACTATAGTAAATTATAAAAAAACTTTATACCTTTTAACGGTTCTGTACATACACTGTGACAGGTACTATGAAGCAGAATGGTTCATATGGTGAGGTCAATGTCTTGCTTAGTTATCCTTAAAATATGGAATTTCCTTGAAGTTTAATTCGCCAAATTTATTTGTAAAAGTATGTAGAACTTGCGTTGTAAAGGTAACTCAAGTAAAACTTGCCATTTAAAATAATAGTACAGTAAAATATTGACTTATACGTGCCATTAAAGATTATTAGTCAAATAGGAGTGCAAATAAGTGCAATCTAAGTGTACAAATTAAGTATACAAATTAAGTGATTAAAAGGTAATTAAAAGTGCGTACTTAAAAAGTAAGTACTTAAAAAGTAAGTACTTAAAAAGTGCCTAAAAAAAGCAAAGGCTTTAGTTTTAAATATAATGAGAAAAAAAATAACTTACCACCAAAATTCTGATGGCACCAAAATATAAAAAATTAAGTAAAAATCATGCTTATTGCTGTTAACATTCAGCATTAAGTGAATTAAAAAAGCTTTCAGAATAACTCAAGTGTATTTCCCCTAAAAGTCTTCACGCTTGCGCGAATACAATAATATAAATCCAATTTTTTAAGAAAGGGAACTAAAACTATTTAAGTAATATTACACCCAAAAGATTTGTTCTAGGAAATGCCAATTAAATTGCCATTCTCAATTCTACATATTAATAATTAAAAACTTTTGTAATACTACGCCAAATAAATGAACGGTCCTTAAATTAATGTGCTTTTTAATACAACCACAAAAAAAAGGCTGTTACAGCAGTAGAGCGATGTTTTATGAAGCCATGCTGGGAAAAAGAAATGCACTGACACACTTTACGGTAGATGCGTGTATATAGTATAATTTCCAATATTTTTGCAAATTTGGAAACTATGCTAATCGGTCTATAATTACATATCTTTGTAGAATCACCACATTTAAATACTGGACAAATCCGCGCTAATTTCCAGTAATCATGAAATAAGTATGGGAGAAAGATATTTAGTAATACAGCTAGGGATTTTGTTTGGCCCTGAGGTTAACTTATACTTTAATTTATGGAGAGCTAACTCAACTTCATCTGCAGTTATAACAGAAATATTTATTATTGGCATATTGTGCAATGAATGTATAATGTGTAATGAAAAACAGACACGTGCGACTATGGCAAAAAAGGTAGAAACCGATTGATTTTACAATATAATTCTCAGTGTTGCAAATACTAAGAAAAGAAATTTCCTAGCTTTGACATGACGTCAGCTTCAATCATTAATAGACACGTGTTATCAGCTAAGTTGCCTGTGAACCTGTAAAATAACTTTTGAAATGTGCTGAAGGCGTATTGTATGTGAAGGTTAGTTTTTTACGCTTCTCGCCGCTAACGAGTGATTAAATAATTAGTAGGATAAATTAAAATTCAGTAAACGTTGCGTATTTAATAACAAAAACCGAAACCAAATACGTGGATTAACTAATATACACACCGCAAATGTGGATACTCACAATAAAATTGTTGATGACAAACAGAAACTAAAATGATCTAAAAGATTGCCGTTAACTACAAACACAAATTTTCTTTTTAAATCCCGAAATTAAAGCTTGACAAATAATAAATTATTTTGTACTAAAATTACACTCAAAACCTTTTATATTAATATTAGTTAGAAATTAGTTAGAAACTACACCTAAGCATTCGAACATATAATTTGAAACCCGATAAATATAAGTAACAGAGTCCCAAATTAACATAGTAATTAATAACTAACACCGTACTTGAATATTTATTCATTTATTTCTTAGAATTGCATTTTTAAATAATAGAAATTTTGCCCGTTTGCGTAAGACATTGTATTTGAAAGAAAACACCTGTCAACCTCGAATATGATAGCATAATTTTACCTCTGCAAATACAGTCTAGAAACAAATTAAATTTTGTGATTATAGAGAAAGCAAAGTAAGATAGTAATCTTTAGAATGTAATCTACTTGCGATTGTATAAAATTTTATATATTTTAAATAATGTAAACGCCGACAGATATGTAAAAAGTAACTATCTTCTATAATTTAGTGATTTTGATTAGATAGAAGTCTAATTAATTACTAATTAACCCGTTATATAGGACATGTATTCTTTCCTGGTAGAAAGTGGCAATAGATCTTGTTTAATGTTATATAGGAAAGTAGCGCGGCCGGTCCGTTACCTTTTTCGTTCTCACTGCTTTATTGCATAGTCGAAGTTGCATTTTATTAATGAGTATGAGGTAAAAAGTAGTTTGAATTGATTAATCTAATTTAAGTTAATACGTACGTATTTCATCTGTTTTAATACTAGCAGTAAAAGTTGCTTTGCTACTGATAACCGCTCACATTTAAACCCTAACCGTTGGAATTTAAATACACTAAAACAGCTCATATTTGTTGAATCGACATCATTCATTCATCATAAATCATTGGTGAAGGATCTTGTTTGTCAAGGGAATCTGTGACATTTGTCAGCTTCCGTATTCGCCGTGCGTTAGAATTAATTTTGTGTTAGATACATCTTCCAGCGCTGGGAGTACCCTGAATATTTCCTCCACTGTAGCACCTGGAACAGCCGTTTGGAATCCGTATAAATTCAGGATTGGACCGAAAGACCGCCCGGACTGTCCGCAACCCGTCCAGGAGTGGTCCCACAAAATAACAAAATAATACCGTAAATTATAATTAGAATGAATAAAACATTTTGAAACGAGTCTTAATATTTTTTCCACGGCTGTTTTCCCGTAGTCTGTCTGGAGGTATATCGTACCGATAACAAAAGGTTAAGAGACACTCATGTGGCCTATTTGTAGAGAGAAAGAAATTTCTGGAGTAGTAAAGGCATTCAAGCGGCGATAGTCCACGTGTACTCGGATTGAAGAGTTTGGTGTTGGCACCAAAATCAATTCAGCAGAACATTTTGATCACTGTCTAGTTCAGTGTGACTGTGCGTGTGTCTTTATAATCTCTAATTGGTAGGTGAAAAGTTAATTTGTATAGAGGCTTACTGATAAGACGACATTTCGAAGTATTTATGAAGTGTTTCAAGGTTGGTTGTCCATCCTCATCAAACGTCGCTTAATCCTTCGCGGGAATGAGTCAATTGGTTGTTTTTCCTTCAAGTCCAGTTCTTCGTCTTCCACCTGGAGCTAGAAATCACCATAACTTTCCTCACGGAGGGGCAGGCATGTTAAACTTATGGTATGGGGTTCACCATTAACTAATCTGATATCGTCGAACGTCAATTCGGGGAAAAAGTTATCGGAAAAATGGATGCTTTTTCTACTTACTGGTACAATGACCCGTCTTTGAAATACCGATTCATTTTCCACAAAGCTCACTTTTGGATTTTTCAATGAGACAAGGGTTTTCTCGATATTTCGGCAATGCGTAATATGTGGCATAATTCACTTATAACCTGTGTGCCGCTATCACGGGTTATTCCGCGAGGGGTTCCATACGTAAGAATATTTCTGCGATTAGAATTCCGATTCCAGTTTTCCGCTGCTTTCGAAATTCACATCGTTTTACCCATGTAAATAATGCGTGTTTAATTAAGACACCACGGACCAGAAAGAACAACTCGTCCATTGTTTTTTATAGAGTACTATTATGTTGTCTAGTTATACAATTATGATAAGACCCGATGAGTTCTCGGTAAACCCACCAAATAACCTTTGAACTATAGGGAAAGCATTTCGTAATTCGAAAATCATATGCTTGAAACAATAAACACATCAGTTCTTTTAACGACTATTTGCCAGCAGTCTGGTTGAAATGTATAGTAGAGACAGGAAAGACTTGAAAACACTCATATAGCCTATTCGTAGAGAAATAGATATTTCTGGAGTAGTAAATGCTCGGACTGAATAGTTGTTGAAAACCAGAACCAACTTGGCCTGTCTTGCAGCAATGTATGATGCCTTTTGAACTTACACGGGTAGGAGTTATTTTCAAAACCTTTCATTTGATGAGTGAGACATAATCTGTAGGAAGGCTTACTGATAGGCAGCACTTGAGAGTATTAATGAAGTATCGCGTATAAGGTTGATTCTGTATCTAAAGCAAACGTCGCTCAACACGTTTTGTGGACGTGATTAAATTGGTATCTTTCCTCTAAGGTTAAATTTTCGTCGCCCGTGCAGAAATAAAGATTATTGTGATTCTCCTCATTCACAGTCGTGTCTAAGATTCTATTTTCATTAAAAAAAGGTGGTGGCGGTAAAACAGGAAGTGAGGCAGCGGGGATGCATCGATTGCGATGCTAAATAAGTTCTCATAAAGGTGAGCAAACCAAGCCGGCCAGTTGGGTGCTGATAGTGACAAGAACGGAGAAGCAATAATGAAATGGATCGTAATTGAACAGGTGACGGTCGATGTAATTGCTTCCGCAAAGATTATGATTGGTAATCGATCGCTCTTTAGAGAATCGCGAAATGTTCAGCTCTTTGCCTGAAAATTTCTGCACAACGTGTGTCCTGGTTTTTTTTACTTTAAACACCGGTTTCGAAGTACAGTTGCACTACCACATCTGATACACAGAGGTTCTGAGAGCGTGCTTATGTTGGTTTCTATTATATGGGAGGTTTCTACCCCATCACTCAAGCCGTCGGATTTATCCTTATTTCGGCATTTGTCCTTGTGGACTGGACGTTTTCCATAGGCGCAGTTAGGTGTTCGGGAACTATGTTCTTCTGAAAAGGATAAACTGATTGGTAAATAATTTCTTTGGGAAGTGGTCGGGTTAGTCAGTAGGGTGGTGCCAAAATATTCAAGTTATGAATTCATAGTTGCTGTAGTGCGGAAAAGTTGCGATCGGTGCATAAAAGGAAAACAAACAAAAAATTTGAAATCGAACTTTATCTTCCGATCGCGTAATCGGCCCAAAAGTTTCGTAAGATAAGTGAAAATCTTAATTTTTTCATAAATTTATTTTAATTCTTTGTTTTGACATTTTTACTTCCTATAGCAAAATTTTTTACATCAAGCATTGAAAAATAGCAAAAAACACTATTTTTGTCTTATAAAATTAGTGAAAATCGTATTCATTCATCTGGCCGCCACCGAACACGTTGCAAAACAGCGCTAGTGTTTCCGACGGGAATCTGCTGCGCGCACATCGCTGGGTACACCGGCACAGACAGTTGTCACTCTTTGTGTTAGTGGGCGCCACTAATTATTTACGTTTTGTTCGTGACTTTAATGTTTGTGTTAAGTTTCGTCACCGAAATGGATACATCATTGACTAAGAGAATGACTAGACGGTGCCTTATATTTAGTGATCTAAGAGAATTTCCGACGACCATTCTTCCAAGCTATGGAGATGTGCTTCGATGTCGCTTCGAAGAACAGTTTGTGCTGGCAAGTAAGTTTAACAACACTAAAATTAGCTTATCAGCTGTCAGAAACACTTTTGCACATAATGATATTTATTTACCAGAAAGCGTCAATCAGTACTGTTACTTGTTGTAGGACTATTCAGATAATCTCAACTGGTTGATGTCTCAGCGTGCAAGTGTGAAATGCATTTAGATTGTTCCTGTACAAAAACCCCAGATCTTTGTGATTGTAAGATTGAAATAAACTGTTTGTGTCAGCAGCCTAACAAAACTCCAGTCATTGAACACAGAGAAAGTACAGGATGGGAAAATCGGTACTATTGATCAAAAGGAGACCAAAATTCTTAGCAACAGGCTCGAACGACAAAGGTATACGCTAAAAAGACAAACTCCTAAATCAAAAAACTGAAATTGAGGAAAATAATGATTTAATTACAGCTCAGGGCAGCTTGTCTGATTGTGAAACAACTGATCAGAATGATGATGAGTACAAAGCTCACATCTCTACAAAGAAGAAATCTCCTTGGCAGATAAAAGTTAAGCTAAAAACTACTACATTACACTGTGACCGTTGCAGTGTATTAGATCGGGCAGCTGCTGCCATAGCAACAAGTGTTTTGGAGGATATTGGTTTAGTGAATTAAACAGATATCTATAATGTAGCTGATCGATACAAAATAAGAAGGGTGAAGAGCCGCTGTAGGAAGAAATTGCCAGAAGATGAACCACATGTTGAACCACATGGTGTATATTTTGATGGGCGCGGTCACACGCAAGCCGTCGAAAGGTAAGTGAAACTGATAACTGAAACTTCGATCAAGGTGTGTGGGCCCCAATCAAGAGATGGTTGCATGAGTGCCACACTAGAATCTAAATCAGCAATACCCAGTTTTGAAAGCAAATCACAACACAGAGCGGCTTCTAAACCAAGTACAAGTAGGGGAAGGTGGGGTAAGATGACGACGTTAACAAGAAAAATCATTTTTGGGCAAAGTAACTTTAATAATTTTAAATAATGGTGACTACTACATACACTGGTTATCTACTTTTGAATTTAATATGATTTTAAACTAATCACAAGTTCCAATATTAGTTTAAAAAAATATAAACAAAAAGTGGCATTTTAGCCATTTTACCCCATAGTGCGGGTAAGATGACGAGCATAATGGGGTAAGTTGACGCTTACAGATTGCAAATAAATTCTATTTGCCCAGCGTAACTGGAACAGTCTTCGTGACACCACTTTTGACATTTGAAACACTTTATCCAATCTTCTACTGGTGGTTCTTCGTAAAGTTCGTCGCAGATTACACAAAAACAGGATGACGACTTGGATGCCTGTTCAGTCTTTTTGTTAGGTTTGTTAGGCCCTGATTTTCGTGTCTTCTTATTTTGTTCTTTTCTTCTACTTCTTTTGCTAACCTATCTTTCTCTTCAATCTGGTCTTTCATGAGAGTGCCAGAAATTACGCTTGCCGAAAGCTTTTTACGCTTGTTTTGAATAGGGCGATTAATAGTTGGTAAGTGTTTGATTTTCCAAAGTGAGTTGTAACTTTTAGACTGTGATTTTGAGCAGCAAGGACCTGGTTCATTTGCGAAGTAAAATAAATTGCATGATATAGGTTGAAGCGCTGAAATCCTTGATGATTCTCCATCATGTTTCCTAGGTGTAACCAAACCAAATGTTCTTATTTGCGTTAACGGAATGTTATCATCTGATGAAAAGTTTGAATTTTCTGGGTTTTCAATAGTAATCTCACTACCAATCATATCAATCCCATCATTAGTATGTCTTTCGCTTGTAACCGCTGGGGCAAAATCGCAAAACATTGGTTCAAAATTGCGGTCAGTTATCGGAGTACCTGGTTGATTAACCATCATTGAATCACATGCTTGACTATAAAAGGTTTTAAATGGACCAAAAAAAGCGACGTGAAGAGGTTGGAGCCTGTGTGTTGTGTGGATCTACAAAAGTAAATGACATCAAACGAGATATGAGAACTGTGGTTCTCCACGATGAGTAAAATCGGACGTTCTGCAGAAGGCTTGGCATGGTGTGCAAAATGTCTGAAATACTTAACGAAACTCTCAGTTTTCATCCATTCAGAGGGTTTGGCGATGGCGATTATACGCGGAGGAGTACCATTTAGAAGATCTGACTTCATTCTCTTTCGAGAAAAAATAAAAAAAGGTGGAATATAAACACCAACTGCACTCATAGCGCATACAACAGTAGTGTTTTGGCTCCTTTCTGATGAGACTCTACGATCACAAGTGGGTGTTAAAGTTTTGGGTAGTTTTGTTGGGACAGTGGAGACGCCTGATTTATCTGCGTTGAATATTTCATCTTCAGAAACAATATATTTCGTCCGGACATCTCTTATACAAGATTGAAAAATTGGCTAACGGCGACTCTGTTGAATCCCATAAATCGGCGTATAGACGTGGCTTCTGCTTTTCGGAGACTGAGTCTATTGGCTTTCGTAAATTCCAGGAACCAGTCCTCGCCAGCAGACTTACTTTGGTGGTTGAATCTATGTTCGATATTGTTTTTTTTGGCTAATTTTTTAAACTGAACTCTGGTAAGGCCTAGACCCCGGTTGCTAAATTCTTTCACATAAGTTACAAATTCAGTAGTTTGTTGGGCATTAAAGGATTTGTGATATCTTCCTGAGTGTTCAGGTAAATCTTTGCTCTCTTTCGATTTTTCATGTAACGCCGAAGTGTTGCTTGAGGTATTTCATAGTTTGCTGCAGGATAGGGTTCCCTCCCCAACATCGTGCATAGCCGCTATCATTGCGTCTTGCGATCAATTTCCACGATTGGTTTTCCGTTTATAGGTTCTTGGCATTATTACCTACATGTATTAAAAACTCATTAATAAAGAATAATGCATTTGGTTACTGAGATAAAATTACGGGGTAAGATGACGATCGACATCTTACCCCCGTAATCTTACCACCACTACAGATTAAAAGGAGTTAGGGTAGAACCGACAACAAAAATCTTTCTTACCTGTACTTTTCGAATAAAACGCTAAACACAGATATACAATTTTACAACCAAACATGAGATTACAAACATGTGCTTTGCACGAGAAAACTACAAACTCCACCAGAATTTGACCGTATAAAATCAATTCACCTATTAACCACTAGATGTTAGCAGCATGAAAGAATTTTAAATTGTTTATGGTGTTTCGTTAAAAACCATTCGTCATCTTACCCCGTTCGTCATCTTACCCCACCTTCCCCTACAGAGTAAAAAAGGTACAATAAAATAGATCTACGTAGAAAGACTAAACTAAAGTAAGTACCAAACATGTAAGTAATGTAAATTGCACACACCCTTATTAGTTGGATGGATGGAAAAGGTGTGGGTGGAACTCGAAGCGAGTTCTGTTTTTTTTTGATATTCTTAATATCTAAAGATGTGTGTTGATTTTCTTAATATCTAAACAAGCGAAGAGCTACACAATTGGCATGCAACTCAAGATCAAAAACCTTTTGACCTGACAAGATTATTTTCCAAACGTACTAAATGTGTCGAAAATGGCGAATTTCATTATATCTTTATGAACTTGCGCGATCGGAAAATATACTCCGAGACAAAAAAATGTTTTTACTATTTTTCAATGCTTGATGTAAAAAAATTGCTATAGGAACTAAAACATCAAAAGAAAAATTTTAAATAAATTTATGAAGAAATTACGATTTTTACTTATTTTATGAAACTTTCGGCAGATTGCCCGATCGAAAGATAAAGTCCGATTTCAAAAACTTTTTTTTCTTCTATGTACCAATCGCAATTTTTCTGCACTATAGCAACAATGAATTTTTCGCACCACCCTATTAGTTAGTCCAAATGTGTGACTATTTCAGGTCGGCTTTTGTTATCGACCAATGCGTTTATGAACCGTTGGCATAACTGAGTGACCTAATCATTTCTTGTAACACGTTAGTTGTGATGTGAATATTGGTGTCGCTCGCTGGCTAGTTGATTTTTACTGTGGCAAGTGTCGTTGGCGGCGTTATTTCAACTGTAAGGTTTAAGGTTTAGTTGAGTGGAGTCATGACAGATAGTCAATCCTCAAAGTCTTTTATCCGAAAGTTATACTTAAATACAAATGGTAAACATAATAAACAAAAAATTTCAAACCATTGAAGCTAAACAAAACATTATAATCAAAAGTTGCATAAGAGTGAATAACAGAAAATACACACAAACCCTTTCACCTCATAATTAATGACTGTGAAGTGAGCGGTGTCGCCGCTTCACTAGATAATTAGGAAACTATGCTATGCTTTTGCAGATAGAAGCATTTACTACTGAACCCGTTTCCTTGATTTCTGTGTGAATATATAAGTATCTTGAGAAGCAGCAGTAATTGGACTAGTGGTCAAAACCATGCTGTGGCGCCATGGGTTACCTCAATTCAATATTTTAGTACTACTAGTTGTTTTTAGCGTTATAATAGGGCATACAATGCTTTAATATGTATTAAATTGTTAATTGTATACCTGATATCCTTTACTAATAAACAACCTATTATTGTTCCTGTGATTGTGATACAAATAGTTACTCTTTCCCGTTCCAGTTATCCTGTTAGACATACAATCTTTTACATATGATAAGAGTTAAAATATTACAAAATTTGTGAATATTAAAAATAACTTTGTTTTTAGATCTCTTAAAAGCAAGGCGAGAAAAACCTTGACACAAATTTAAAAATTGAAATGGTCAAGCGCGCGGTAATGTACCAGTTAAGAGATTTTGTGTTAAACATTTTTTTATTTTAAAACTTCTTAATATTTACGCTGTTTAAGGCCGACTTTTTCACACACATATAAACCTACCCACCTACACACTCATGCACGAGCACACACCCTCCGCCGTCACACATTTACGCGCACGCACACCAACCCGCGTACACACACGTACATGCACACGCTTAGGAACACATACATGCATACAAACGTTAATTAATACATTATATGGTTTTTGTTTAATAATGACCTGCATGCATGTATTTCATTCCAACACGAGAGGTTTATAACCGACAAAACAATTTGATTAATACTGTTACACGTCCAAAACGCACTAGGCGTCGTGCATGCTCACTAATGTAAGCGGGTTGCCAAGCCAGCTAACAGGGAGATGGGCGTGGTCGAAATAATAAGTAAAATGAATGATTAATATGCTCAAACACCTTACACCTACATTCAAACAGCTCAGTCCGGGAAAATATGTCTCTAGGCGCCACCACAATCGAAACTTTGCTAATATAATTGTCTTAAGCTGGATGTTAATTAACCCTACTTGATTGTCGAAAGTAGGATTGTGCTTACTTGGTAAACTCTTACACGAGGGCTCTAAAACAACACTCGTCCAAAACAATTCAACTCAAACTCAATATATTTAGTACTACCCAGGTTATTAAAACTTTTGAATACACCTCGTATACCAAAACTTCCAAAATAAAATTTATCACTCAAATTCATTCAATGAACGGTAATTAATTTTTAAATTCTTAACATGAACGATATCTTTTAAATTTAATTTACTTTTTAAAACACTTCTGAATCGTATTGACATTCGTAAAAATTTAAGATTTCAAAACTCCAACTTTTTATTATACTTAATGAAATTTAAACTAACAGCTGATCCGTTAATTGTGCATTGCGCTAATGAAACTAACGTGAAAATTTTGCAATCAACCTGGCAAATATAAACTTTCAGGTTGTTCCTTAAATCTGAAAATTAAAATATGCAAAGCTTACTTTTAAAATTGTCAAAACAAGATCACCAGTTAAGTAAATGTTACAACTGTGTTTCATACCTGGTTAAATAAACAACAGAATAACAATCAACGGTAAATACATATATTGTCCTGTACAAAATAAAACAAAACACAAATATCTACATAAATTACATCAGCGTGGTTGAAGTTAAACCACCAACTACCACTTTGCATTCTTACTACTAAAACAAACCATATAATAAGACTCAAGAACGATTATCTCTTCCTTTCAAAACTACTTAATAATTTAAACAAGCATACGCAAGTAAACTAACCAAAAGATAATGGGGCTTAAATGAGTTCATAAAATTCCTAAATCTAATTTCTTACTTAAAATTGTCCATAAATCCTTGGATTTTCTTTTTCTTTCTTCCGTAAATCAATTATGTGTAGTCCATTTGTAATCCTTAAATTGCATGAACGCACATTACAAAGGCTCAACAAAACTTATTCCTCTGTGCACTCGCGAATAGTTCACTATGCGAGGTTATTACTCCCACAAACATGTAATAACGGTAAACCTTTGGTTGCCTCTTAAAAGAAAATTCTAGCAACCTTTACACCAATCTAGTCCCTTATACAAATAAACTTTCAATGTCAAATAACGTTACTTAAACTTTAGCTTAATATACAACGAACACTTCGTTCACTTAACAGGCGGTCTCATAAATACTTTTAGCTGAATCTCGTTACAAGAACACGCGCTGCACTTAACACTTTAACATAACAGCTGTTATCTTTTATAAATCTGCTTACGCACTTATTATTTTCTTGAAGAAAAACACAAACTAATTTTATCTTCAATCTCAATTTTATTATCGTTTTATTTATGAATGTCTTTACGATTCACCCCGGTTCGGGTTACGCAGTTGTTTAAACAATTACTGCCTCATTAAAATTCACAAATATAGCCAACACCATTCCATTCTATCACACTACCTCGCGTGCGTCTCTCACCAAAAGCCAAAAGTTAACCCTCACTAACTCACTCGTCAATCTCTGACTTTCCTATTTATAACTTCAGTGATCCATCTTTAAACATGTCTTCCTTCCGCGTTATATTCTCCAATAGTATTCATTCAAAATTCCATAGTTCCAATCGATGCTACCCTCTATACAAGCACGCGTGTAATTACAATACATCGCCATATTTGTTCTTACTTACAAATTTTACAATTACTTCATGAAGAAATCATTTTTCGTCACCACATCCATTCAGTAGCCACTCTGGGCCATTAGGCAACTTTTAACACTTATCTCCAACTTGCGCTCAATCTCGTTCCGCAACATTTGCAAAAATAAGCACCGTCTAAGGTCTCAAATTCCATATACATACACATATTCTCAAAACAATTGCACAACATTACAAAAACTTTCTGAAATTAACACTTAAACACACCAATCTTTCTCTACATATTTTCTAAAACATTTTACACTTATTCTTCACATTTTCTGACCAAAATAACTCCTCTATCTTCCAACATTCCGATTCTAACGGTAGCAAAACATTAGCAATACAGTGATAAGTATTATCGTCCCATCGACAAATTTCTCTTCACATTTACATTCATCAGAATCTAATTATTCCAACACTAATGTCTTTACAACATTCAAATACACGTATCTACATACTGAATTATATTTCTCCTAAATTTCCAGTGGCGTATCATACACCCACATACATTATACATATACACAAAATTTTTTTTTTCGTTCAGACTCAATACACTCGCACTCAAAACACGTCATACACGTCATTATAACATCCTACATACAGGGTGCGTCAACGCAACCTGACAATACACAAGCCTTAGTAATTTCCTTTTCAAGACTAGGTGCGATTATCAGTACACTACTGTGCGTGTTCCTTACGAATTTATCCTTCGATTGAATTCTATTAGTAACTAAAATGGACATTAACCTGTACAAATTAATTGTCTTACTTAATACTGTAACATCTCGGGGTAGTTCAGGTATTTGGCGTAGTTAGAGGGGTGTGATCTTAAATCAAGATGTTTATATGGGGGAAAGGAAACAATGAATAGTAATGAATGACTAGTTAATAACTGACTAACAGTAATTATTAATAACATAAGTCACTATAACAGCCTAAGAATAATACTCTAACAAGAATTGGAATAAAATAGTAGATCTAGCACTCTTTCTGCTCTTATTTATAAGCAATGATAATTGACGTACTAGTTTCCTATCGCTTCTTAACTAGGAAAAATACTTCCCATTTGGACATCGGTTAATGTGAGAAAAGGGTCATTTGTGGTTATCAGCTCCAAATTCTAGAAAATTAATAGGATTTCTACGTGAGATATTTCTCGAGTAAGAAAAAGTCCGCACTTCCATGACATTTCGGGGGCTTATTTTAGGATATTTGGCGTAGCAAGAGAGATGCTCAAATCAGGAGTGGGGAAGTGGGGGGGGGGGGGCGAGACAGAAAAAGAGAGAACGAGAGTGATTTTTACTTTAACTAGCACATGGTAAAAAGGAAAATATACATAAACATGTAAAATAATAATAAAAAAAAGTGTATTCCGTCTGTTTGTACTTAATGAACTCTAGGTATTCTTGAACAATGTCACGCTGCCTAAGAAAAATTTAAAGTAGATACGCCCCTTTTTCCCAAAGTGAGAGCGTAAAGTGTGTTGTCTAACAACAGGTATAAGGATCCCAAACTCTTACTAACAAAATTCTGTTTCTCAAGTTACACGTTACAAACGACACAGCTTATGTTTAGGTTTATAGGAGACCATTTCCTTAGCACTAACGTGAAACCACTAATATTTTGTTACAGTAAAAGCTGGAAATTAAGGTAATATATTTACGCTAAAATTCCTGCAGTGTACGTAATTCACGTAAAATCTAAAAAAAACTTAAAAGGAATATAGAATAACCCACCTGCTGTGTGGTAACGGCACAGAAGGTGCAGAAAATGATAGACTATCAAAAGATGGTCATTTCGATTCTAAAATTAAGGCCAGGTAAAGTTACGACAATACTAAAAGTATGAGTTGTAGTCAAGCAACCTGGAGCTTCATCTGTCATGAATAAGTATTTCCGGTACGTTTTATTACCAACTGATTACATTATATTTCGGTAAAAAAAGTTACGTCGATGGTTGCACGGAGGTACTGTTGCCTATAGTAACTAGAGCTTGTTGCATCATAGCCTGTAACTAAGCTGGCATATTAAAAACAGCTATAACGAATAAAAAATTAGGTGTGAGTGATTGGCATATTAAAAAAGTAAATTGCACCACGATCTAGCTCAGAAAGGTACAATACTTATGAAACTTACTCTAGGTTGAGAAATCATTTATTTTTAGGTGTGAGGGAGGTAGACATGTGTCCATAGATATAATCAGTAGTGCATTTGTTTGTTTTTTCCAGTTAGACGCCACTCAATTTTATAGGTTTAATAATTGAAATACAACAAAAATTGAGAAAGTTGTACATTAATAGAATAGGTAATCTAAATAACAGTAAACAGCTGTATTTATATGTATATTTAATTAAACCAAAATTTAATTTCAGCATAAAATAACTAAAATGGTATTTCTCGTAAAGATTTAGGATTTTAAATAATTACTAAATTCAATATAACTATATAAGCTTATAATATACCTTTACTTAAAATTCAAAATGAAATACGATCAACACGGTGTTTAATAATAAAACGTATACTTAGCTTATGTCAACAACATTACAGTTAATAGGTTATGCACTCAAATGTTTTTATCTTACAAACATAAATCATTTGTTACATTACAACCGTATCAAATCAACACTATACTGATTTGTTGTTCCCCTAAACGTATTGCATTAAAAGGATACGTACTACTTACGTGTACTCAAAGTAAATATATTAACTTCGTCTTAAAACAAACGGTAGCTTGAAAATTTTATTTCTCATTCATAAGATAGACGTGGTAATGTAATTTTCATTGTTCAATAGACCATATATGAAGGTAACGTAATTTTCATAAAATCTTCCACATGCAATAATGGAAACGTAGATCTAGTACAAAACCAGGCTCCAAAAACAACAAACGCTGGCATTAAGCGACGAAAGAAGAATAGCAGCATGCGTTATTTAGGAAAAACAAAGGTATCTCCTTTATAATTCGTGAAGATGACATTGCATTTATCACCCCCGCCATTTTATGCATTTTTTCATGAAGTCATCCAGCACGCCTTTGCAATGATACGAAGTCAATTCACATAAGAGCCTTATCCTAATATAAACGGTTTTCCTTAATGTGGAGGCGTACCCTTGTTCCCTTTCTTTGTTTCCTATTAAATATAATATATACAAAAATGTAGTAGAGACTTTACGTACCTTATACAAGGGAGTAAAACTGAAAACAGATGACGTATTAAACTGGACTGAATTGTAGAAGAAACTAAATGCATTAAGTGGGTTATGTTCGCATTTGCGCACAAAACTTAGATCATAACAAATGTACAGGGACGTTCGTAATTAAGTACACCAAAGAGAAAGTATGGAAATATAACAAAATTTAATTATTCAAAAAAAAAGGAATGCCTAAAGATACCAATGTAATGTATATATATTTATCAATAACAGTACAAACTCAAAACTTAAATTAAGGTAACGATAGACAAGAATTGGTACGTTACACAGCTAGCCCATAGAATAGCTGATTATCTGTTTCTTTCTTTCCTGAACAGTGTAACTGTCTACCTGTGTACCTCACCCGCAGTATCTGTTAGTTAGTATTATGGATAACATAGGAAATGAAAACTAATAAAACGCAACAAAGGTGTACTCAAGTTAGAGTGTAAGGTATGCGATACGATAAAGACGTGACTGTCTAGTCGTAGAGCAAGTCCTTTAAACTAAAACATTCAAAGCTCGTAGTTGAGCACCAGATTTGGATGATCGGATATCAACATTAAATTAAAAAAAGATTAAAAATAAAAGAACGAAAGTATCTCAGCGTCGTAAACTAAAAAACTGTAAGGTTTAGTATCTTAGCAAAAAGTTTAACAATAAATTTTCAGTAGTAATATCATAAGAGAGTGAGAATAAATTGAAAATATGGAGAATTATTTTCTAATTTGTCGAACTCTCGTGTGGTATTCGTTGGATTATTTTTGAGACAAATCGAAAAATACATTGCCATTCAATAAAAACAAAATACTTAAAATTATTCTCGCGGAAATAATGTAGTTAGATTATTTCCACTATAATAATGTTTTGATTGGCTAAAACGTACACACATAACTGAAATTGAAAGTTTCTATTGGTTCTTAGAAACGTCAAAAAATAATCATTAAAATACATACAATAAGTTTCGTTTCATTTCTGTACGCAAAAATCAAGTAGGTAAATTAAATACAAGAACATAATTTTAAACAACAATTTTCATCTCATTTTCTAAACTGTATTTACAAGTTTTGTCTTATTTAAATTAATTAAATTACATCCCAGAATATCAGAGAGTAATAAATCATCTTGACAGAGACAGACCAGAGACATACTTATTAAAGGCGTATACTATAAGGTTTGTAACATATATTGACCTTTCGGTTTCTTATGTTCGTAAAAAATATTTTAGAAATATATACTTGTAACTGTAATTATGACCTTTTAATACATACGAAAAGAAAAAAAATTAAGTGTTTTAATATCCAAGTCTTTGTCTAAGTAACCTGCAATTTTTTTGTCAAACCAAACAATGTTTGTTAACGTGATTTAATCAGAGGTAAGTTTCAGCGAAGAAACCGTTTTTGACGTCATTATCATGTTTTCGTTTTAAATTTAGGTAAATTAATGTCATTTAATAAGAAACGAAGCGACAGCCCTATCTTTGTTAATTAGGTACAAATTGTTTGAGATTGCATTAGTTAAACGTCATCTTTACATAGGCAGATAGTACATTATTATGCAGGGTAACGATGATCATCTCAAATTCCAAGAAAAGTTGTATAAGTTTTCAAAGTACTCATTCCACTATTACCTAGTTATGTGTAAATTAGAGATATAGCTCAATTAATGGGGATGCGTTCCACATTTGTTATTTCAAAACAAGTACTTTAAAATTCTTAGTTATTTTCGAGTTTTGGTTGAAAACAGTAGTGAAAATGGCATCTTCCGATTTTTCTCCAGCAAAACGTTTTAAAGCTCACTCTCACGAAATAAAAAAATTATCAATCTTAATGTACATAATGCCTTAACGTATCAAAATAAAAAAATGGTGTTGTGAAAAAGGATTCTAATATGACGGGAGTGGGAAAGTCAACAGTATACAGATTATTAAAAGAACAAATAGAGGGTGCCCTGAAAGAACCGGCTTGCACAACAGGAAGAAAAAACAACGTTCAAGTGAAGAAGAACAATCCATTCCTTCTACTTCAATAAAGAAATTCCTGCCCTTAACAAAATAGTAGCAGTACCAAAGGAATTGTCTCGGTCGACACTGCACAGGACACT
>JARFJB010000114.1:2060000-2107500 GCA_036346205.1 Vesta saturnalis | reverse complement strand
ATCGCCCAAATTCTAAAATTTATTCTATGGAATGCCAACGGCTTGTGCCAGCATGTGTTAAAAATATATTTGCAGTTACATAATATTGACATAGCATTAATTACTGAGCACACACTTTACCGCAAAGAGTCACATTCACATACCAAGTTACACCATACATGATACAAAGTATCCTGATGGTACTGGTGGCAGTGCTATAATAGTTAACAACAAAATTAATCATCATGAAATTGATAAATATAGGCATGATTATTTACAAGCAACCAACATCGCTATAGAAGATTATCAAGGTCCACTTACCATCTCGTCTAATTATTGTCCACCCAAACGCAACATTAAAAGATCACAATACGATAACTTCTTCAAAACGTTAGGAAACCGATTTATTGCCGGCGGAGACTACAACTCGAAAAACGTACAATGGAGTCAAGAACAATAACAATCAAAGGAAGGCAACTGCTAGAAACGATAAGATCAAATAGTTTTAACTATCTGATCACTGGACAACCTTCCTACTGGCCCACAGATCCTGAGAAAGTACCAGATCTACTAGACTTTTATGTTACAAAAGATACTGGTAGAAAACATACAAGAATTTTATCGTGTCTGGAATTATTTCATGACCAGTCCGCAGTTGTATTAACCATTCGTGCAGAAATTGTTAAAAAAGTAAAGCAGCCTACAGTTTATACCAGGAAAACTGATTGGAATATTTTTAATTGTCTTAGAGATTCCCCTGCAATCAGAAATGCAAATAGATGACGCTGTACATAAACTGACTCAATCAATTCAAAAAGCAGCTTGGCAAGCCACACCTGACAGTAATGAACCAAACGTAACAGAAAATTGTCCACTCGTAGTAAAAGAAATGATTGCAAATAAACGCAGATTGTGAGAGAAATGGAAAAGGGAGAGAGCAACAGGGAACAAAAGAAAGCTTAATAGGGTAATCAAAGAATTGAATGAACTGTTACTCAATTTTAAGAATCAATGAATCCAAGAATACCTATCTAGGTATTCTGATAAACCATCTGGTTTATCAGCTACAGGAGCTACCGACCACGCACTATGGAAAGCAACTAGGAGAATAAAAAGACCTCAACAACCCGTACCACCAGTTAAAGACATCGACGGAAAATGGTGTAGGAATGACAAAGAAAAGACAAATGCCTTCGATGAACACCTCTCTGAAGTATTCAAGCCACATCATACTGAACAAAGACGTGGTGAGGAAGAAGAAATACTAGCATTTCTATAAATGCCCTTTCAAATGGAGCTCCCTATTCAAAATTTCAAATTTAAGGAAGTGAAGGGAGTCACCACAAAAGAACTGAATGCAAAGAAAGCTCCAGGCTATGATACAATAACAGGGAAAGTACTACAAGAAATAACTGACAAATGCTTAAAACTTATACGGAGGATAGCTAATACCATTTTGAGATTAGCATACTTTCCTAACCAGTGGAAGGTTGCACAGATCATTGTATTACCTAAACCCGGAAAAAATTTAAATGAAATAACTGCATACAGGCCTATTAGTCTCTTACTGTTGTTATCCAAAGTACTAGAAAAACTGCTACTAAAAAGACTTCTACCCATAATAGAGGAAAAACAACTAATTCCCAAACACCAGTTTGGATTCCGAAACAAGCATGGCACCATTGAACAGGTGCATAGGATAGTGAATCAAATAATTAGGGATTTTGAAGGCCAAAGATAATGCTCTGCTGGCTTCATTGACATAAGCCAGGCATTCGACAAAATCTGGCATACTGGGCTGTGCTATAGACTAAAAACGAACTTACCACATCACCACTACCAAATCCTACAGTTATACCTAAACAACAGACATTTTATTGTGAAACACTAAAGCAAATACACGGATCTGCATGATATAAATGCTGGAGTACCCCAGGGGAGTCTTTTGGGGCCCATACTTTATTATACACCGCCGATCTACCAACCACTAGAGTAACCACAGTTGCAACCTTCGCAGACCTTCTTCACCTTTAAATCCAGAATTTGCATCTCAAAATCTGCAAGCAAACTTAACTAAAAATCAAAATTGGATGAAAACTTGGAAAATAAAAGCCAATGAGACAAAATCAACGCAAGTAACTTTTACATTGCGGAGAGAAACTTGTCCTCCCACAAGCAGATAATGTAAAGTACTTAGGGCTACACTTAGAACGAAGGCTAAAATTGCGAAAACATATATTCGGGAAAAGAAAACAACTAAGCCTGAAACTCCGCCATATGTATTGGATAATGGGACGCAACTCGCAACTCTTATTGAAAAATAAACTTCTAATTTATAAAGCCATATTAAAACCAGTATGGACATTCGTAATACAGCTCTTGGGGGACTACAAGCAAATCTAATATCAATATACTACAAAGGACTACAAAGGTTTCAAAACATAGTCTTTAGAATTATTGTGAATGCTCCATGGTATGTACCAAACTTTTTCATCGAGCAAGATCTGCAAGTATCTTCTATCAGCGAAAAAATAAAAAAATATTGTGTAGTATACCAAAACAGACTTAAAGTGACCTCAATGATTCATCCAATAAATTAATAGACACTGCTAGTGAGGTGATGCGGTTAAAACAATTTAAACCTATGGACTTAAGCACTAGATTTAATTAGGATCTAACTATTCCTAATTTCATGCCACACAATGAATCATGAATGAATCAAAGTTAATTAATTAATTTTACAATTAGTTAATATTCGAAGAATAGGATATGATCACTGGATCAATCCCTACAAGTCATGTATTCTAACAACACATTTACCGAATGTTCTTTAACCGAACAGATTGTAAAAATTAATAAACAAAAAAAATTCTTTTAATTTTGTGAGTTAGTATCTAGATTATTGATCTCTGTGTCACATGAAGTTTTAAACGTCTAATTGGCATAGATTTATTGTTTTTGTTTTTACAATGTTGCCTATTTTCGTAATGAACTTATTGTAAATAATTTCCATTTTGAAGGTAGGAGGGTCGTGTGTGTTCCACGCTAGAAACGTATCATGTACCTATTGTGCTAATTTTATAGTATGTGGAACATGTAATCACAAATAGACTTTTTCTCACATGGAAAAGCTTTTCCCAGTTAGACGCGCCGCGGCAGGAAACAAATATGTAAATATCATTCTTTATAAATAGGAGCAGAAAGTGTCCTAGACTAGAAAGGGTATTAAACTTATAGTATTATGGTGACTCTCTTATTGATTGATTATTGTTGTAAATGAATTATTGACTAGTCAGTTATACTACTACTACAACATGAATATCAATAATTAACGTACCTATTATAAAAATCATAGCTGTGTAACGATAGATAACGTATTAAAGATCGTACTATTAAGTGTGATCCCTTGAAGGCATAATGTATAAAAAACTATTCTTAAAAATTATTGTTACGTACATTTTTGCATTAAACCTTCTTTGTTATTTATTATTCAAAGCAATGAAATACGATGAAATGCGCGAAATGCGATGAAACGCGATAAAATCTACGAATATGATAAAAGGCAACAAAATAAAATGAAATTCAATGAAATGAATCAATATATTACGGTAGATGGGTAATCTGCAATGCACTATGCTTTTGTAAAAGTTTTTACTTATACTTGGGTACACCATTAACAATTTTTTGATTATTTAAACAGATACGTATTCATTCCCGTTGTGTTGTAACAATAGCTTACTTTGTATTTTCCTTTGTAAATTTAGTTGTAACATGAATATACGTACGTTATTTTGCAGAACTTCAAACCTTTTGGTAGTGTAATAGTAACAGTTTCGCACTCCATATTGGTTAGCATTTGAATGACGTCTTGGAAGGCGACTTACCTGAAAAAGAAAAGAATATGTTAGAAAAATACTATGGGTATTCTAAAACACTAATTTCTGTGCTGTTTTTTGGGCAGTCTTATTTCACCTTTTACTTTGTTATGGAAAAGCAAGTAAAGATGCCTACTTGTTCGAAAACTTCCTATTACGGTATCTGTTATTAAGATTCGCACTAGCTGACATAATGTCTATTTAATATTGAATATTATATTTGGTTAATTTATTAGCGTAAATGACATAATTACACAACCATGACCGAAAACTGATGGTTTCTTGTCAAAACATTTTATCTCTCCTTACATAAAAGTATAACTTTACATTTACTTGTGAAAGCTAGAAAAAAAGAAAATTTGTGTTTACAGAGACCGCTTTCTGAAAAAAAGTCCTTCTTCACGTAGGTGGCGAAGTTTAGTGAAGGAAGAAGCTGAGAAAAGAACTCCACTGCATTTAATAGTTTTTTCAAGCAGGCAATTGAATAAGCCATTACAAAATAGTCGTTTCATTGTCGGAGATGTTGCAGAGGTAAGTTACTAGACACAAACGTCTTACACTGATGCAAAAAACGAGAATATCAAAGTTCTGTGCAAAGGTGTTTCTAAAAATTTTTTATTGTATGTTTGATAATATGATTGCAAATCCTACACTTACGAGTGCAAAAGAAGTAGTGAAACAAAAATAACCAATTAAGCAACGGACAACAAAATTCAGGCTGTCAAACTCTCTAATTAGACCATAATGGAGTTTCCTTAAATTGTACTGTAATGATCGTTAGCCAATTGTAATATTGTTTTTGACCATAAAAATGTTTTCTCCTGCCCAGGTGAAATAAAACAGTGTCGCGGCTAGCAAGGGTGAAGATTAGCTTTTCTCGCTTCCGTAGCAGCCAGTAATTACCATAAAATTGCTAACATTAATTGTATACAACTCTCAACACATCGTAGAAATTGTGATCGCTTAATTGCATAACATGGAAAAATGTGGAAACGTTTGATGTTATGTGTTAAAACCCAAACATAGAAGTAAAATTATCCACTTACAAATAATTACTCCGAAATTAAGTCCATGAATTAACTAATACCTACGTAAAAATAAATAAATTTTTTGTTAAGTAATGATAGGTGTTCAATAAGAGAATTCAAATAATTGACCCGTGTAGTGTAACATAATTAATTACGAAAGGAAAGTAATTTCAAATATGTTTTGTTTGAAATAAAATTTTCATAATAAACAAACTTGAAATATTAAAAAGGTTACACCGTTAGGTGTGACTACCGATTTTCATTCATTATTTCTCAATTAAAGATAAGATGAATGTTCGCATAGGGTAACGTGTTTAGTATTATAATGTACATCTTGAATATAACAGTTACAAAAAAATTTGTTTGTTTAATTTAGAAATAGGTAAACGCCTGAATTCAAACCGACAAATAATATTAACGAATACTTAATTAGCAAGATACTTAGAACTTGAACCGTACACGAAAATCCATTAATTTACATTGTAAGAGTTGTATCCTGTATGATAGAAATTTAACCATAAAATACGTTTTTGTGAATAAGTTTTATTTCAGTCACATGTCAATCTAAAAGGTGACATTACCATATTTTCTAGCCGTCCACTACTACTGTTACGTATAAATATAATAATTTTCATAAGAATTGTAGTTAATGAATTCTGTCAATACACACAACATGAGTTTCAATCCATCGCTTTCAATATTGAAACTAATCTAACAAACGTGTTGTACAACTTGTATAAAGTATACTAAGACAACTCTACGGCAGTACAAGTGAAATTTGCCTGATAATCTGACAATTTTTTCTTGCAACCTACAAATACATATGTAGGTATAAATGGTTATGCAATCGACATTTTTCACCATCACTAAATAAGTCATGGACAACTTTTTGCCAATATATATATATATATATATATATATATATATATATATATATATATATATATATATGTATGTATGTGTGTGTGTGCGTGTGTGTGTGTGTGTGTGCGTGTGTGTATGCATGTGCGTGTGTGTATGTGTGTATGTGCGCGCGCGTGCGTGTGTGTAGGTTTTTGTGTGGATGTATGTTAATATACATGATAACTCCAGAACGACAATGCGTACGTACCTGAAATTTCATATTTAAGTTTTGTTTCCCCCGGAGCTGATTAGATCTTGAAAGAAATCCAGCGACAGAGTATATTTGGAGCTTTTTTGGTATTTACCAAATATTTCAGAGATAATACCAGTGTATAAATTTTAAAGCTACAAATTAATCATATTCTATGCAATTTGTGTGTGCGCGCGCGCGTGCGTATGTGTAGGTGTCTGTGTTTGTGTGGATGTATGTTAGTATCCATGATAACTCCAGAACGACAATGCGTACGCACCTGAAGTTTCGTTTCTCCTGGAGTTGGTTAGATCTTAAAAGAAATTCAGCAGCAGAGAGGGGGTTATATTTGGAGCCTTTTTTGGTTTTTATCAAATATTTCAGAGATATTAAAATACCAGTGTATAAATTAAAAGGTACAGGTTAATCATATTCTATGCAATTTTTTGATGTGACGCGTAATTTCCTAAGGTGGAATTTACGGATATCTGAACAACGCTCAACTTTACAAGAAAATGTGTAAACATATTTTTAAAGATAATTCAGTTCAACATCAGATAGTTTTTATTCCGATCCCTACGCTGTGACATGAGAAATAAATGTAACGTAGTGATATAATCAAAATATTGTAATTAAAACAAACTCTGACGCTGCTGTCTGAACGCAAGGTCAATAGGAATTTCTCAATATCACACTACTACTAATGTCACCAAGGTTACATTAGCAGGCTGCCCACGTATTCTGTCATCTGTTTGCGTTTACACCTAATGTCAGAAATTTCGTAATGAATTAACATAGTATTTTGAATTGTCTACTTGGATCAACTTAGTAGATACTTAATCAAAAATTAATTAGAAAGTGATTTAAATTAATATTTGTAGTGAAAATTGATAGCTGCTGAAAAAACGTCATTTCTAAATTTTAACTGCATAAGCATAGTTGAACTAAAGAGAAAGTGTACTTATTAAAAATCATTGTCATTAGAGGACCCATGTTAGTAGTGAGAGAAACTGACCTTTGTCTAACTCCCTAATCGCCCTTCTGTTCGAAATAATTCTGTTGCGCTTAACTCATATATACACTTGACAACAATTTCTGAGATTGAAGGCTTAACTGAAGTGCTTAAATTTTATCCCTGAATTTAATAATCTAAAGGTTTAGACAACAAAAATTATAAAATTTGAAAATTTACCCTTCAAATCAAAGTTGTGGAAATTTGATATTTACAACCAACCAAGTCTGTACAGACGGAGAAATAGAATTGCAACTCATGTAATACTCTATTATATGGTAATACAGCAATTAGGATTTAATGTTTAAATCTGTGTGAAGTACCTTGTTAAAGGTATAAATTCTAGACAAATAAAATATCAGCTAAGGTTTGCTGTACTATTTTAATGTAATGTAATCCTTTATGCTTTCTTAAGTTGTCTACGAAACTAAACGATCCCAACTGACGAGTAAAACTCCATAAGCTTATTAGAAAAGTTGCATGGTATGAAAACACTAGCGCGTTCCAAAAGCTTTACTTCAAATATGTTAACCAAACCTTTGCTTAAAAAGTAGAAACGTATGCACCTTTACAAAATTTGAAACCTTCTGAATTGAATTGTCTATTGTCTCAATCACCAAAATTTAGTTTTGTAAACCGAAGTTGTGTCTTCTATCACTTTTCAAACTAGTTTACTAGTTTATAAAAGGTAAATATCAAGTTCTCAACCCTCTCAAGTTTATGATGAATAATCAATTTTTATTTATACAAAAGTAAGGTTGTTAATTCAATATTTACGTACGTATCAAGCGATATAAAAGGCGTTTTTGAATATTAAATATTTCTTTTCTGTTAAACAAAATGCTAAACTGAATGGTCCGATACTTATCCAGCATACCGCATGTCAGAGGTGGTACTGTAGTAGGATGTGTCAAAAGCTCAACAACCACTAGTTATAAATGAAAATAGTGACTTTGGTCAGGTTAATTTAATTATCCATATTAAAGAAGATATTGCTTAGTTAGAAAAGTTAGGTAACCACACGAAACAAACAATATAGTTCAAGCAGTGCGACTGAGACTTATAAATTAATCAACATACGTATATATATATATATATATATATATATATATATATATATATATATATGTATTGGGAAAAGGTTTCCTTGCGTTTAGACGTTTATTCAAAACGTTATTCATAGTAGATGCAAGGCCGTATGCCTAGTTCAGCCAAACTAAGTTGTATTGCTAAAAGTGAGTGACAATGTAACCCGATGCTGAATTTAAAATAGTAATTGTCTCCAATAAGTAGAATTCATATACCACTTTTAAAACCTAAGCCTAACCTAACGCAAATCTGGGTATCCTTCTCTAGCCACCCTTTGTCCTCGATGATTACCCCAATCTCCATATATACGGCGCATAAGTTGCCGGATATCTCCATAGATGAACATCTCTGTTTTGCTACATAGATAATTGGACAAACTTTAGTAGAAATAATATACCCTCTGACGTTAATAATTCCGATCTGCCCATTACTTGCCCAGAACAAAAACTAAGCATCCATCCATAAACCTGATTGTTCAGTCTCACCTTGAGTCAGATCGCCAGAATATGGCATCTTAAACTTATTATTGCAACTTAGCACTCATGTTTTTTGGTAGTTCAAAAGTCACTCGCCGACTAGGCTAAACTCTGCGGCGGTAGAGTGGTAAGCTCTGCTGAATAGGTTTCTCTTATACCTCCTAACCAGATCAGTTGGTAGGCTAAATGTGAGCAGAAGAGCGGTTTGTCTACATCATCCTCTGAATTATATATAATATAGTGTAAGATAAATATGTATCTCTCACCTGCGCAGCTAACATCCAACTATTAAATATGCCACTGTATCCATGCCACTTGACCAGGTATTGTTTATGTCGACCACGACCCTTCTCTACTAAAATCTTATTAACTTTGAATATGGTTGCTTTATCAACCGTAACAACAGTAACGTTATTAAGATCGATTATTCGGTAAACTGGAGGTCTTATTTTTATCACTTCACTATTTGTGAAAACTTCCTCATTCTAATTCGTTTCATATCCCTTCTTAAAGGTGTACTTAGTTCTGACGATTTTGACATGCCACCGACTTTATATTTAGGGTTACATGATGTACCTAAGCCTATCGCATACAGGTTATTCCACAGTTTCAAAATACATTTACACCACATTCACCTCTTACAGCGTTAGCTAAAGGTGTTGCACTCGAAAACACTGCCGGAAGCGAGCGATCATAGTATACGGTATTCATGTTACGTTCGCGATGTATCCCAGTCTAGTGAAAGTCTTCTTCTTCGAGAGGTCCTTTTTGGTGCTTCACGCGATCCACTATCGACATAGTAATTTTCACCTACAGCCGTAAAGGTCCATTAAACGTTAGGTGATGCAGCATCACACCTTCGAGTATTTCCGATAATCTCTAGTTGTATATTTATTTCTTTAATGTACGCCGAAAATTGTTGCCAATAATCATCTTCTTCAGGTTGTTGTCTATAGATATTGAAACAATTTACCCAGAATACCGTCATGCAATGGTCCTAACAGAAGTGGTATAAGTGCACCGCCCTTTTGTACAAGAAACCGTTTCTTCCTTTTTATAGATTCGCCTCTCTGCGCCAAGCGTCTTAAAGTGTGCTTATGTTGAGGGAGTCGCTGATTCTGATCACTTGACGAAGGTCAAATGTTGTGTGCACACCAGCAGATACATTCAACCTGCTTACTATCAAAACATTTTAATAAAGCGACAGTTTGAATTTTACTTAATCTCGCTAATGCGTGAAGATGTATAGGTGTTTTTGATTAAAACGTCAGCCATAATATATGATGTAATCTTGATGACTGTGAGGCTTAATTAACCCTGCTGTTACCTTCGGGTCTATATGACTCGAAGTCAAATTGTTTGTTTATTAATATCTAAACTTCGTAGTTAATGACATTGCTTCTAATCCATTGAAGAATGAGGTGGCTTGTTTGTTTTAATAATTTTTTTTCCTTACTTTTTTAAACATGATTTTTACATTGATGTCATTATGACCCGAGGCTGTAATACATTAGTAGGACGTATAAATTTGTATTTCCAATTATTTTATAATGAAATTTGAGGATAGATAATATGCATATCATCACATGCTCGTTCAAATGTACCTACCTATGCGAGTTACTACAGCGTTTTCGGCAGGTCTGTAGCCGCGTGTGCAAGTCGAAACAGGAACAGACTTGCAACTTGCAGCAGGAATAAATATCATATCGCAGTTTTTTTTTTGTTACGTTGTAGAGTAAAGTGCGGTTTGTTGTACGTACTACTGGTTCTTCTAAAGTGCTGAAATAACAATAATGGCAAAAAAATATCTTACTGGTGAAGACTTAGAAAAACTTATCGATAATTTGAGTGACAATAGTGACGAAGAAGCTTCTGAAGAGGAAGATCATATCAGTGAAGATATGGATTATGTACAGTCAGACGATGATTTCTTCGACGATGCTGGACGGACAAATCCTACACAATTAATGCCACCTGTTCAATCGGTTCAATCTAAAGATAATGCCATGACTTGGATGTTAGATCCATTTCCTCAATCAGGGCGTGTAACTAGTGCAAATAAAAGTCGCTCCAGGTCCAACTAGATACAGCAATGCACGAGTCCAGGATGTAAAATCTACATTTCAGCTATTTTTCAATCGTTCTCTGGTAAACATAATTTTGAAAATGACCGACATCGAAGGTCGTTGAGTGTACGGTCACAAGTGGTAAGAATTAGATGACATTACGTTGCAGGCGTACATAGGTTTGTTACTGTTAGGAGGAGTTTACAGATCGCATGATGAGTCTACCAGAAGTGTGTGGAATGCAGAAACAGGCAGAGCTCTTTTTCGCGCAACAATGTCGTTGAAACAATTTTATTATGTATCCCGCGTGTTACGGTTTGATAATAAAGAAGATCGTCAAGAAAGAAGGCTACGGGATAAGTTGGCTCCTATTAGAGAATTTTGGGACAAATGGGCTGAAATACTACCAAAATTGTACAATCCTGGGCAAAACGTAACTGTGGACGAGCAGCTTGTTGCATTTAGAGGTCGTTATACATTCGAGCAGTATATACCAAGCAAGCCAGCAAAATATGGCATCAAAATATGGACGCTTTGTGATAGTGCAAGTTCTTATGCTTTAGAAGTTCAAGTATATACGGGAAAACCACCTGAGGGAAAACCTGAGAAGGATCAGGGGCTGCTGAGAGTAGTTTTAAACCTTACTTATGGACTAAGAGATGAGGACATAGCTTGTGACAATTTCTTTACATCGTATAAATTGAGTCAAATGCTTCTCAAAAGAAATCTTACTATGTTAGGGACTGTCAGGAAAAGCAAGCCTGAGCTACCTATCATGGAAGTAAATAACGTTGTGCATAGTTCCAAATGCTATTTTACTAGTCTTAGTGTCTTATATTCCAAAAAAATACAAGAAGGTCATTCTAATGAGTACGTTTCATAACCAGAAACAAATAAGCCACAGAGAAGACAAAAAACCACAAATTATACTTGATTATAAATCTACCAAAGGAGCAGTTGACACATTAGATCACCTAATCGGTGCATACACATGCAAACGAAAAAGAAATGATTGACCCATAATCTTATTGTACAACATTTTAGATACCAGTGCCTATAATGCTTTCGTCTTATGGCGCGAAATAAATCCAGACTGGAATAAAAATGTTTTGTTCAAAAGAAGACTGTTTTTGGAACAACTGGGCAAACAATGGGTAAATCCTTACATTTTGTCCAGAAAACATCTACCGCATAATGAACAAGCACCTGAAATTGTAACAGCTATTCAACAACCATTGGTGGAAAATTCTACCGCACTTCTTCCTGGAATTAGCAACAAAAACAAACGAGCACGCTGCAAATGTTGCACTTCTAAATGTGATAACAAAACTAATATGACCTGCATTAAGTGTAAGAAATATTAGTGTAAAGAACACGTGACCCATTATTATCCCGACTGTAAGAAGTAGTGGATCATATCAATTATTAGACATTTTTTATTCAGTTTTCTTTTTTTTATTTAAATTTGGTTGAATTTGTTGTAAGTTTCACGTTTCATATAAAAAATATTGCGTTAGAGAAATAAAGTTAATAAATGTATAAAAATTGTTATTTTGGTTTTAATTCATATTTCTGTAGTTCGGGTCATTATGACCCGAAGAAATACAAGTGTATAGTCTTGTCGAGGAGAACAGCAGGGTTAAATCCTTTTTTCGTTATATATACTTATCAAAAACCATGCGACCCAAATAGGTTTATTCTATATCGTAGTACGTATTCTTCTTTAAATCGAACAATAAATACTCATATGGATTTGAAGTGGCATCGTCTAAAAATTCCGGCTTTTCAGGTGAAATCAGTCTTGATAAATGTTGTATTTGACCTCTGGAACGTGGATTATTAAACAATATTATGTAATGAGCGTTAAGCGAAATGTCTCTCTGTCCTTGGTGAAATATATTTTTTTTTGTTAAGAAAAACACGCTCCTACGATGACAACCCTTTGTTAAAATATCCACCACCGGACCGTTAGTTTCTCGCATATCAGGTAAACCCTTCTGAAATTCCACCAAGAGATCATTGAATAACGGCTGCCGCTCGCTGCAGAAACAAATAATTTTTTTTAACAGTTGTATCGCAGATAGTTTCGATATTTTTTAGAAAATCCCACAATCCGATGGCGCCGCAACTATTGCTGAAAAGGGGTGCTTAAACTGGCCCGACATCTTGATTCTCGAAACGACACTAACGGTCGCTCTGCCGTCATCCTCTTTTAATACCAAATGAAAAATCTGTAATGTACCGATCAACAGTATATTTTACTCTTATCTTGCATATCTTTTAATATCAAAACGGCGTTTTTGTTTTCTAGAACGCAAACATCAAAATTGGAAATTAATGTCAACTTGTTTGCTTTTATGTAATTAGCTAATTAGGGTGTTTTTCCCAGACATCTTAGAGGTATTTGAATAGTGAAACGTTGTTATTGTGGTTACGTAACCGTGATAATTAGGGAGTGACGGCCCTAAATTCATCATTAAGAGGGTGAAAATGCCATCAAGGGGTTTAAAATGGCTCTGGAAAAGAAGACGACAAAAAAGGTGCGGGCCATGTGATGAACGTAGGCGTGACCTATGACGTCATCCAATTATCCTCAACCCTTCGCATTCCACTTTTGTTCTATTAATCCGTAAATTTAGGTAATTATATGAAAGAACTGTTAAACGTCATATAAGGACACTGTTACTATTCACTAAATAGTATTTTTTTTAGGAAAGTGAAGTATGTAATGAAATAACATAGGAAGGACCATTTATCGAAGGTGCATGAGACTTACACGTTCAGTGGATTTAATAATGTTAGTGAAATAATGACAGCTTGTACAATTTGCTAATTGTATTTCAAAGAAACACTCACAGAAACTTAGGAAGTATCGAATATGACTTGTTTTAAAGTAGGGTAAACTACCCAGTTATTGGCACCCGTAAGGTAACTCAACGCTATTAATTTGTGATATTCAATATTTAATTACATTCTGGGAAGGTAAAACAAACCGCTCGTTGAAAAACATTTTGGTTGAACTCTCAAAATTTTTACTTACTCAAAATCTCACTTACTAAACTTCATAATTAAGATTTTATTCTCAATTGTACATTTACCAGTAATTGGCATAGAAGAACCAGTTATTGACATCCCCAACTATTGGCACACAAAACTAAGTTGGATGAGCTGAGTTGGGTCTTATTCTTGTATTTATTATGCAATGATGCCCTTGTTGAAGATGTTTCCACAAAGTGAAAGGAGAAAATAATAATAGTTTATGTCTACTGTCAGTTACATATGGGAATATGGTATTCGTTGATATAAAAGAATTCATATTTTAGAAAGACAATAAAATAAATATTTCAAGTACAAGACTTGCACACAAAATGTTCAATGTTCCCATTTTTTCTTTGCAGACAGATTATATGGTATTGCCTTCCGTAACACTTCAAACACCTGAGACCTGGTTTTTGAGCTGTTATGTTAAAGGTGCAAAGGTAACAAAGGCCACTTACAACACGGTTCTTGGAAAATTGGATGTCACATTCAGCAGGCTCGGCAAATAAGTTTCTTTTGCAGATATCTTCAGGGTTGGTCAGTATATTTAAAATAACATTGACGCTTTCAACAGGAATTTTCTCTACATAATCAAAGTAAAGACCATTCCCATTTAGGGCTTCTTCACCATTATTCAAGTTTTCATTGTTCTGATTCAAGGACTTTTTGCAAGTGGTATGTTTGGGAATAGTCGATACCAGTTTCTTCTTCAGCTTTTCTTTCTTTCGCCTCTCTGTTTCATTATCTTTTTGTTCTTTAGCCGCAAGTCTAGCAATTTTCCTTTTATTTTTCTCTTCTTGTTCTTTATCTTTGCGTTCCCTGCCTTCTATGCGCATTTTTTTCCAACCTGTGCATGTAATTACAAACGGAGCTCGCTTTGCCTGGCGGATATTTTTCCTTTGTGGAGTCTTCGACCATTCTAAGAACGAGTCAAACGTTGTTTGATCATGACAATGAAGATTTTCTGAATCGAGACTTCTATTTTCCCTTTCACTCATTCGAATTGCAGAATTTTCTGAAATATTCATTTTTATGTAATCGTTCATGATTCCAGTTGTTTCTTCGGGAACTTCACTGTCTACAGACACCTTTCCTTGTAATATTATCTGGCGATCCACTACATTCGTACTATCACCATAATCTGTTTCTGTAATTGGTGTGTTCTGAATGTGGCAGGGAACTTCTCCTGGAGTGAGGTTTTCTGAAATATTCATTTTTATGCAATCGTTCATGATTCTGGTTGTTTCTTCGTGAATTTCACTATCTTCAGACACTTTTTCTTGTAATATTCTCTGGTCACCTACCACATTCATACTATCAACATCATCTATTTCTGTAAATAATGTGTTCTGAATGTAGCAGGGACCTTCTCCTAGAGTGAGGTTTCCTGAAAGGTTGCCTTGTCCAAAACCTTTAGATACATAATCTGCAACAAGTTGCTCGTAAGTGACTACGGGTATATTTTCTATATTCAATATATCAGTGCTGATTTCATCAGATTTATTTTCAATAGCCGAATTCTTTTTGAAATATTCCCAAATTTTGAAAAGCATACGGAAATGATCAGTGCTACAGTCATCATCTTCGTTATAGTTTTCAAATTTCTTTAAGTTTTCAGGTCCTATAATATTCAAAAAGACATCGTAACTTAGACTACTTGAGGGCTTACCGTTTTTAACCAAAACTTCAACATGTTTGTTCTCATAACTTTTACCCAGACACTTACTTATATCAACTGCATGAAAATCAAAGGGATAGAGGCCTGTAGTACGAAAACCGTTAATTATAGTTGAAGACTTGATAGATTCTTCAACATTCTTCATAATGGAGCGAATTTTTCTTTGTTCAAGAGTTCATTTGGGTTTTCTCCATTGCAAGACAGCATTTTTCCAGAAAGTTTTCACTGGTTTGAAAACAGCTACGTCGCAAGGTTGGAGAATCCTGGTAGCATTAGGATAAAGGGCTATCAGAATTATTTCTAACTTCTCACACAATTCGCTTACTTGCAAAGTGAGGTGAGACTTGTGCCCATCCACGAATAGAATGATAGGAAACTCACAGCCAATTTTCAAAACGGACGGATAGAAGACTTTACTTATGTATTCATAGAAGTTTCGCGGATTTCATCCAACCGTTACTACTCAGCCCTATTCCCCAATCCTTGGGTACTGAATTTCCAACAGCTTGCGGTAATAGTTTGTAGGGGTAAATAAACATTGGCCAAGTTGTCAACCCCGACGCTGAGAAAGTAAACATAACAGTAAGGTTTTCTTTTGCGACAGCTCTGTCTATTTCATATACGTTTTTGCTACCTTTCGGAGCTATAACTTTTGTCTCCTTAGGCCCAAGTAAAAAATAGGTTTCGTCGCCGTTGAATACTCTATTCGGATCTTTTAGAATTGAGTCGTAAACCTTACTTTTCAAATAATCATGGATGCCATCAAACCATTTCTTCAAATCCAGAGGAGAAATGGAAGCACTGCTTGGTGTTACTGCTTCAGCTGTTCTTTCAGCTAAACCGGAGTGGCGTCTCAGGAAAGATTCGTACCAGTGATTACCAGGCATGTTTGCCTTGAAAGGTGTTTCTCTCGAATTTTTGTCAAGGAAAGT
Source organism: Vesta saturnalis (assembly GCA_036346205.1). Lineage (NCBI taxonomy): Eukaryota > Metazoa > Arthropoda > Insecta > Coleoptera > Lampyridae > Vesta > Vesta saturnalis. The sequence continues at coordinate 2,091,233 of JARFJB010000114.1, read as the reverse complement.
CTTCACTGAAGTTTGAATGTCTCCTTTCCTGCGAGGAAATCCTTTCATATGAGATTCAGTTATCCATTTCACTAGAATTTTTTCCTCTGCAGGGTTTAAGATGGGTGACGGGCCATGAGTACTTTTTGTAAACTTGTTGGATAGCCGAAACTGTATTGTAGCTCTTAGAATACCGTACAGTTTAGATGCTTGTTTCTTAGACATCCCATTCTTATAAGCATCAATGGCTAACTGCAAATCTTTTTTCTTGTATGGCTTACTTTTTTGGACTTTGGGCATACTTACAAAATATTTGAGCCTGAAATGAAGATTTTGATTCGTGTCAATAAGGCATACCTACAGGTAGATTATTTCAATATTGTAATGATTAAGTTGCTCAACGTGCTTACGAGTATGGTAATCAAAAAGGTAGATATGACATCAGTAGCTATTCTAATTAAATAAATTGAAGAGCCGCCTTCCTACTGCACTTGAAAGTGCTTCCTGATGCTCACATAACGTGGTGACAATAACTGTGTGTGAAGAAACGTATCATAATCTAGTGATTGGCACCAGTGCCAATCATTGGATTAGGCAGTATTTCTCATCCTAGTTATTGGCACCGCCGTAAATTAATTAAACTGCGCATTTTGAGGTTAGAAAATAGTTCATAATGAATCTGTGAGTATCTTTTATGAACGACATAAATTTAATGTGTTAATAGAATACGATAAGAGCTTGAAAAAACAGCATAATTAAAGTCACTTACCTTATAAAAATCGCTAAAAATCGACGAAAACAGGACAACGTTTTTAGTCACTTCATTTACGCAACTAGCCGGCAAATTATTTCACATAATGGAGCATGTTGCCAGATTGCCTTATTCACATTGAAATTCTAGACTTCCCCGCTCTTCTACTGAATAATAAGGTTTTAAGTATGTGGTGCCAATTACTGGGTGGGGTGCCAACAACTGGGTCTTTTACCCTATGTAAATTTTACATTAAACATTATATTTGATAATGCATTTGTGCTTGCTGTTGAGTTGAAGAGATACTTATTTAGGTAGGTTAAAACAGATATTGAAAAATATAGTATTTCTGCAAATTATTTTGAAAAACATGTAAATAAGCAGGTCTCCCTACTTTTGCTGCATTAATTATTTATAATATTATTCATTATACGTCGTTTTTGTAACTTTTTATTATATTAATAGTTTTGCAAAATGAAACCAGGTTATATCACTCATACTGCCCACTATTGATTCTAGAACTAATTTGAATAATACACAAACTCAATTCGTAATTTTACAATAAAGAACCATATTGCATTGGATCCTTCTTGCGAAATATCTGATTTGTCGTGGTGTAGAGATGGAACCAAGGGAGGTTGGTCCTGTTTTAAAAAACTTGTTCTAGAGAAGCGATCGTGGTTTGCCTACATGTGTTTAGTGCGCTCTGTTAAAAAGTGATTATACTATAAAAATAAATGATGACGAGTAGAGGGAGGTTATTAATCTATTTAGTGTTACAAAAATCCCATAATACATTACACATAATAAAATTATTCCTCAAACTCAGTATTAAATTTAGTTTTACTCCTTTATAAACTGATCCAAATCAAACTGTTAATAGCAACGTGTCAGACGTTCGTTGTAATAATCGCGACAATGGCACGCTATCAACCCCCAGTGTATCAGTAAGTGATTACTATAGTTTTTAGTGATAACTAATTTTTGGTTCCATATTGCATAAATGAAAGGACATAGCACTGAATATATTCAATCCTGTGGTTCGTTAGGATGTTTTATTGTTTGGATTTATGACTCAATATACATTCTTTCTGGCTCTACATGGAGTGTAAAAAATTCGATCTAGGTTTGAATTTTTTTATACCTTCTTATACGGATCAAAAGCAACCTTAGTTGATATAATTAGATGACGTCATGTCTAGTTACATATAACGTTATTACTGTTTAGATAAACATGTCAGCCAGTTAATCGAGAGAATCGTGTTAATATTAAAAATTCTGTATGATCAGTGAAATAACGTGTACTGTAATATGCGCTTAAGCAAAAGTCTCCTCCCTGGATCTCTCGAATGATATAACTACAAGCTAAAATTTTCTTGACGAACTATAGGGTTGCATGTATCTAATACCATGTCCTTTAACATTAACTAGTTTTGTTCTGCAAAGACTATCAATGTGAATCAGAGGAAATTTCTTCTTCAGATTCCGATTTCCAAGACGTACAGCGACAGGCGGAAGACACAGAACATGCGTAAGACGTAGAAGAGCATGGTGAAGTCGTTCCAAAGGTAGACCAAAAGAGGGTCGGAAAGGAAAATACAAGGACCGAGATAGGGAGATAAGAAGAATAAACAAGAATAGTAATGAAAATTATCATTCTGTCAAAGGAAAGCTTGTTGGTTCAAAACTATTCCTAGATTTTTACTGCTACGTAAGAACGATTATTACACCAAGGTGTCCGCTGAAGAGAGGAAGCAGTTTTTTACACACTACTGGAGGTTGGCCGACTATAATGTTCAGACTAAGTTCATATCAGCATGCTTTAGAGAAGACGGTATAAAACGCAAGATATTCTGTAATTTTATTTTGATGCACCGTGTTGTGTAGTATTTAGATAACATATGTAACGTGTTTTGAATGTAGCTGAAGTGAGTTTGAATGAAAAGAGTTTTTTTTTATATGCGTAATGTAAGTTGGTGTAATTGATTCGCCAGTAGAATTTAGTGAGACATTGGTTATCGTGGGAAGAAATAGTTGAATGCTGTAGGAAGTTGTTCGTGTTGAAAGCGTTAAATTTGGTTGAGAAATAATGTTTTGAGTACAGTTTTATTGATACGGCACTGGTAAAACTACTGTTTTTTGCTACTATGTATGGAGGAATTTGGACTAAAGTAATGGTTGTAAACGTATGAGTCAGTGAGTTTATGATATATTGATATTTTATTAACGTGCAGCAAGGAACATGTATGCATATTTTTGTTTGTAGAAATTTTTTTGATATTGCTCAATAGGAAAATTTAATGCATGTTCAAGAATGAATTTGATAGAATGTGAGGGAGTTCGCTAAATTGTGCGGAAATAAGATTCGCCCACATGTGAGATTTGCACAGAAAGTTAAGATATAATCTGGTTAACCTACAGTGTGAATGTAATTGCAATTTATGATTTCTTCGGAAAGTTTTTAGTGAATGCACAAAGTAATTCAAGATGGCTACGTTTATGTCGCATCGTTAGCGTCTTCTTCCACGTTGGAGCCTTCGACGCTGCAAAGAAACGCACGAAATACTCAATTGTGATAGGTAAATTTTGATCTTAGCGCGAATTTATTGTGGCGTATTGGCAATGTGGCGGGCAGAAGGTATATAAGTGTCAAATTTGAGGGGTTGGTTAGAGATTTCCAGTAAAGGTCGCCCACGCGTGATAACCATAAGAATGGTTATTGTTGCAGTTTATTTGTGAAAATTATAGTTTAGCAGAGCAAGTATAGCGACTGCATTAACCCATAGGGGGATAAATCATATAGGCATTCACAAATAAATAATTTAATATACTGTGAGTTGAAGAAAAACATTAGTGATTATCAAGGATAAAAAGTCCGTAGGCAGATTAGAAGTTAACACAACAAATATTTTGTTATTATTGTTCAATCGTGGGACGCGTGACCTAATATTATTATAAAGAGAGGCGAAGGTAACCGTTTAAGTGACCGAAAGAAAAGTTTGTAAAATTTAGTTAAGCTATTCGTGGTCATCATTGGCAGTGAATGTGTACAATCCTTAGCAATACCAAATTGGTTGTATAAAAGCAAATAGGAACTTTAATGGCATTTTTCATTGTGGAAAACGTTTTGAAAAGGCAAACATCACAGCAGGTGATGTGCCGTTAGGCTAACAAGCCCCTATATCGGGTATGCGAGTGAACAAACCATAGACACTGCGTTAGTGAGTACGACAGCCACGTGCGTAGGGCGAATACGGCTACCTCTTGTTTTTTGGGCATAGTGCATCTAAGGATTTAAAAAGGATTACCGAAAGCAGATCATATAACTACCGCACCGAAAAATGATTAGTTAATGTAATACGTAAGAATTACATTTAAATTTTATTGAACCAAGACAAGTACCATTATTATCTTTTAAGCACATTTTGTTTGTTAGTGTTGCGTTAATTACGGTTGATCCAAAGAAAAAAAAGGTAATCGAACTTTAGTTATTTTGTTGGTTTTAGTTAGAATCGGGGAATTTTAGTCTTAATGTGCGAATTTGTCAATATATATGTTTAATTTATGTTGTCGTTTACTTGTGTCAATTGTGTGCCTAACTGGTTACACCTTCTGATAAATGAAATTAGTCTTTGCATGTTTTCGAATTTAAGGATCGATTGAAAATTGCATAATGAGTCAGATACGTAAGTATACACGACGCCTAGTGTGCTTTGGACGTGTAACAACTCAAGGCAGCCAATCAAAGCAAACGAAAGCTTTGGCGTGTATATTTGATCAAGCAGGTTGTTATATGTAGATAGATGTTTGTTAAAACTTTGGGAATATCTTCAAAACGCGTCAATAATTCACTTTTTAAATTGAGGATCCTTTAGGTATCTGACAAGCGAGGTGTGGTCGGTGAACACAAGAGCAGAGGAACACAATTATAAGTCATATCAACAAATTTCCATGATACAAGTCACACTATTGCAGGGAACAAGGAAACAGTCAAGAATTCTGACCTATAGGAGTGACAGTGCCACTTATGTACAAACTGTATAAAGAAGAAAATGCAAACATTGTTAGTCTGTCAGCTTACAGAAAGATGTTTTTAACCGAATTTAATCTAACAACTAAAACCACCAAAATAGATATTGTAAACCGTTAGTAGAGTTATGCAAAAAAGAGCCAGGTGTTTTTTTTTGTGTAACTCAACTAATTTAGTCATATATTTTGAAAGAAATCTTTTGTGTTCAGTTTATTCTAAATAAATATAAAAAAAGAAATTGAAAAATTTATTGGAACAACTAAATTGCTGATTTTCAAATTAAAAAACCTTCGAACTTGTTTTACTCAAGGCTTGAATTTTACCACTTGGTTCCTTATTGCAGAAGGGGGTGCAATTATAACACAACTAACTTTCAATAAGTTAGTAATCTCATAAATTAAATTCACTGTATTTATTAAAAAAGGCACATTAAACATACTTTTAATTGTAATGTAACAAGATATTCACTACATTTAGGACATTTTAACTTGTACCATTACTTCCGCCACCATTCTAATCGATCCAAGAGGGGTCTGCTGCCTTTTGAGGCACATGAAGGTCATAAAATGTAGCAGAAAGTTATATTGACAATTCTGTATTTAATAAAAGCTTCGACTGCCACTACATTTTAGTACATATAATATATTGCAATCATTGAACTTTAACGTACCATTTATGATTAAGGGTCTTCATCAACGACATTAAATTTCGTATATGTATGTGTGTCATTTACTTCAGTGCCAAAAAGCAAAGTCCAATATCGAAAACTGTAAAATTTTTCAACAAATTTCAATAGTTTGAAATACAGAAATATATTAGTAAAGTAGTTACAAAACGACGTGGCACTCGAGATGTGCGGTGCGATTTTCTTCAATTTGAAAAACTTAAACGATGTTACAATCAGGAAACTTCGGTAGCAAAAATGCCATCCTAAAATATACGGCAAATGAATAAATTTAGTAATTATCGATTTTTTTAACGATTGATATCGTAACTGAATACATTTTTATTGAATGATCATTTGTAATAATTTCAATTTAGGTATGTTTAGTTAGTAAACATAACCTAATCTGTTCAATATTAGCTGTTTTTATACAGGATTTGAAAAAATGAAGTTCAACGTTTTATAAACTATTAATTACAGCCAACAGAAATTAAGAATAACTTCTGATAATATTTTTGGTTGTTAATCTTAGTATCAGTACCGTATGGGAGTGAGACATGAGTATGTCAAAAAAAGTACGAAAGAAAAATAAATGCCGTGGGAATGAGATTCCTGAGAAGCGAATGTGGTAAAACGAGAAGCGGTGAGATAAGGAATGAATGCATAATGAAGGAGTGTGGCGAGGAAAAGACGATGATGGATAGATATAAAAGCAATATACTACGTAGGTTTGGTCAGATTGAGAGAATGAACAACGCAAGACTAACGAAGCAAATATATGTGGGTGAGGTTAGAGGAAAGCCCGGGTCTGGTAGGCCGCGTAAAACTGGACTGAATGCAGTAGAATGTATGATGAAGGAAAGAAAGTTAAGGAGTTTTAAAAATAAAAGTGCATGTCAGAGACAATGTATGAAGCTTGCGGAAGCTAGGGAGGTATGCGGAGATAGGAAAGCATGGAGAAAGATTGTGAATGAAAAACAAATAAGAGGCAGGGATTGTTTTGCTTATCCCGAAAGGGAATGGCGTGAAGGTTAAGTTAAGTTAAGTTAAGTTAAGTTAAGTTAAGTTAAGTTAAGTTAAGTTAAGTTAAGTTAAGTTAAGTTAAGTTAAGTTAAGTTAATCTTAGCAATCATCGTTGATCGCAGGTCTAAATATTTATATTCTTAAGAACCAACAACAGGAATCAATCAATTAGCGTCATTACATTAAAATATGTGTCAGAAAGAGTTATTACAAATACGACAAGTATTTATTCAGTTCACACTATGTTTATTGTACCGACAGACAATGTGAGAAATTATTTGTTCGATAATTTTTAGATTATAGGTGTAAATGTGTACTATAAAAACTTGATTGAAGCTTCTCAATGTGACTACAATATTATAACTTGAAATACTTCTAGTAGGAGGACAGAACACAAATGTTGAAATAACTGCTAAGTACGTTTCACATCAGTATGCAACTTAATGGATTGGAAAACATTTTTGTACAAGCATTTTAAATTATTATACCAATATGTAAAGTAAATCACAAATTGATAAAACATTTTAAAATGTAATTTTATTAAGATACAATAATAAATAACTACAGAAGTTTAATTGGTTAGAATCTACTTTATTGTCGCTGCCTTTGTCCCTACTGCTGTAATCAATTTCTTCATCACTTTTACCTGTATTTTCAGTAAAAATCAGCTCTTCGACTTCATCAATAAAACCTTTTTCTATATATTCTTGTTAAATCTTTTCTGTATGTTTGCACACAGCTTCCCATTCTTCACGACCAATTGATTTAAATTTATTCTCTGCTAGTTTCCACCCATCGTCAAAAAACGTGATATTATTACTCCGTACATAATTTTTAACTTGAGCCCACATATTTTCAATTGGATTTAGCTCTGGATAGTAGGGTGGCAACCTTACCACAGAATGACCATGTTCAGCCATCAACTTATCGATTAAATAATTTTTATGAACTGGTCGATGAAGTTTAATTTTCTCGCATTGTTCGGGTTTTGTCTTACTTTGTTCGAATACAATCCCACGTTCGTTTAACCACTTCTGCATTTCATCTTTTTTCCAGGTACATGTTAGATTAGGATCGGTAGATATGTTGTGGTAAGATGCATTATCAACCACTAACACAGAATTAGGGTCGAGATTGGGAATAAGTTCTTCAGTCAACCATTTAATATAATTCTTAGAATTTATGTCGTTATGATAATCTCCTGACTTTAATCCCGATTTAAACATCAACAATGCGTTTGATACAAATCCTTTAGCACCAACACAATGTACTACTATTAAGCGTTGTCATTTTGAAACAGGTGCTTTCACTCTCTTGTCATTGCTGTCATACCATCGATGTGAACTCGTATGTGACCTGTGCAGTATGATTAGTCTCTATAAATGATGTTTCTGCCCTCTTCTTTGTGCTTTCTCATTTTTATTAAAAATGTGGCTCTTTTCGCCCTTTTTGCGGAAGTTTCCACCAAGATCTTGCTGTTGTCTTTAGTCTTCTTCCATTTGAAGCCCATCCTTTTCACAATCGATCGAAAGCTGCTTAATTTTCCTCTTAAATGTATCCCTTCTCCTTGGACGGTTGCGAACACATTTTGCATTGTTGGTTTTTGATTTTGGATATACACAAAATTGTAAATTATTCTTCTAACAACTTTTGCATCACGCTTGTCAATGGTTAATCTAGGTGCTGGTTTGTTTATTGTTTTACGATGTGAACCAAATGCGTTTAATTGTTCTTCCGGATATGTCTGTTACTTCTGCTAATCTTTAATACACACGATCGACAGGGATAATAAACACTGTTGATTCTTTTTCTCGCTTCATAAATTCATACAATTTATAAATATTGTCACGAGCTTGACTGTGAACAACTACTCCATTCATGTTCAAAACGTTTACTTGGCAGTTTGGACAACAAATAACGATGAAATAATAATAAGTGTCTTGAAAAAGACAGATTTAGTATAAAACAGAGGAATAAGCTCAAGCGGCAACGTACGAATACAACGTGAAGTAAATAAAGCGAATGACTACATTCAAAAGTTGAATAGTAGCATATTCGTCGAATACTTTCGACGTGTTTGAATCATATGCGCATGGAGGGGCGAGTGCCACGACATTTGGAACTACTCTACCAATTTTAACTCACAATTGTAGTATATTTAACTTTACTGTTCCTTTAGACTCTTTAGAACAATAGCTTCCGTTAATAAAATAACTGTTCATACCATCATTAACCATACGTGAAGTGGGGTTAATTTCATTTAAATTCCAAGGTAAATAACAAAACTAGTGCGTCACTGCTTCTATTACATAAAATCATGTAAAGCATTTATACAGTAATTTATCTATAGGATTGTTCATTACAACATTAGGTACGTGTATAAAACGTTCAATGGTCATAATAATCTTACTGAGTGGTAGTTACAAATTACTCATTCGTCACTTCACTTATACTGTATAGTAGTAGAAAAAGCATAGTACACAACTCGGGTGTAAATGCTTAATACGTACTCGTTTAAATCACGACACTGCGTAATAGGCTACTTGCCACCCTTAATATGTAATACACTATTATTGTGCACATTATTAATGATTAACGATTAATTTTTTGTTTATGCAACAATTCCATCCTTGTTATAAGTAGTTTTAATTACGTTTTGTGTCTTGAATTATACAGACTTCAATGAGAAGACAACACAGTATGCATCTCATGCTTTGTACCTGTTCATTGAGTCCTAATACTTTAATACATTTAAACACTTGAAAGCGAAGTTGGTTTTGTTTTAAATTCTGTATTAATCACATTTAATGCCATTAGCATCATTTACGGACTATTACAGAACACAAAAATGTCTGGCAATTTTAAGGAGAAAAAGATTAACTGAAGAAACTTAATCATTGAATAATTTAGCAAAATATCCAGCCATTGTTCTCATTATGACATTGTACTAATAAAATTATTTCAATACAAAGAGTGTTGTAATGCACACAGCGTCGCACTGATATCAAAGAATATTAAAAATTTTACTCAGCGTAGACTAAAAACTATTTCATTTTTAACAAAGCAAAGCATCTGTATTGACTAATTTAATAAAATTTCCCCTTTTATACAAAATAATATAGAGAAGTTTATGAGCTAATGGACATAAATGGTCTACGAGGACGTATTTGGCACACGGACTGCAATGTTTTAGTGGTTGAGGTAGAAATTAGGGATGCATGCCGTAAACACTTTGAACCTGCACAAATTAGCAAACATATACTTAGCTTAAAATTAAACTATAGCAACAACTTTAGGTGCTCTAATTGGCCAATATTGAAGTTTACAGGCTTCAATCCATTTAATTGTGAATCAAACTTTGAACATCTATTATTTTAATGCTTGAAGCATCGATAGTTGGAATTTTGGTTAATTTTTTACTTTATTAGAAGTTCAAATAGATTTTTAATTGAATCGTTTAGAGTAGTTGTATAACTTCATTATTAGACGGTTGTGGAACTAATTGATGTTATTTCCTTTTTTTGAGTATGCTTCTTATTTCTAACCGCCCATAAGGAATTTCATAAAATTTTGTTCACTCCTGGTACTTCAATAATTTTTTGTTCTAAATTATAACTGAACACAGGTACAAGAAGGCGGGTTCTTTGTTATTCTAAATGTGATATCTCCTATTTGCTTAACAACGATTTATCATAGAAGATTAATTAATTTTGAAAGACATCTGAAAATATATACAGGGTGTCCCAATAGTGCGTATTCGGTAAATAGCTCCTTAGCCATTAAGATAAGTTTAAATACGAAACTTGTCTATTTTTATAAGCTGCATGATCTAAAAATCGTTTGGTTTCTACAGGGTGTAATATAAAAGCGGAACAATATAGAACTTTTGATTTTTAAGTAGAACACCCTATATATTATTTTATTTTTCGATTCTCCTTATAATTTTACATCTTTTTATAAGAATTACTTACAAGCTAAATCTGACAGTTTTGAGATATTTTCAAAGTTAACTAAAATTGACATTTTTATGTAGTAATTCAAGTAGGCGTATCTCAGTTATTTTTAAAGATAAAAAATAATCTTTGGTATAGAATTTATTCATACATGAGCTTACTTTAATCTATTGTCAAAATTGTCAATATACACGGTGATCACAAAATTAATTCAATAACATAAATTTGAAAATGCTATATCTTCATTTTTTAAATGGCACACCTTATATTTTTAATACCTTGTCTTCGTTTATTAGTCGTCTTTCATTTCTGTTAAATATGTTCTATACCTATCTCTAATAGTTTCGGAGATATTTAAGTTTGTTCAATTTTTTCGTTGATAGCACTGAAGAAGAGTAACATTAGTCGGTCAAAGCAAGCTATCAATACATAAGAAACTAAAAACATATTAACTAAAATACAAACACTTAAAATTATAATAAATGTTCAATGTGACCATCATTTTGTTGCCGGCAAACCTGAAGTTTTGAATAAACGACAAATTTCTTGCCTTCATATCATCTACAGTCATTGGAGGAGTTTGACAGACTTTTTCTTTAATCCAACCCCAAAGGAAAAAGTCCAGTTTTGTCATGTCAGGCGATCTTGCGGGCCATGAGATCGGCCCTCCTCTTCCAATCCATTTGTTTTGAAACTGGATATTTAAATAACTTCTAACGTTTCTGCTAAAATGCGGAGGAGCACCATCTAATTGCAGCCACATTTCTCTAAGGGTTTGTAAAGGTAAATCTTCAATAAAAGTTTCAAATTAGTTGCGCAAGAAGTTTAAAAATGATCTCCATTGACCGTGTGCAAGTTGGACATGGTATGGATGATATTTATATTTTTTTATAATTCTATAAACTGATGTTTTTGAAACTCCAACTTCTAATTCCAATTGTCGGCAAGAAACGTTAGGATTTTCAAGCACGGATTGAAGAACTAAATTTTCATTACCTTCGTTAATTGCGGTTTTTTCTCGTTCTAAATTGTCTTCGTAATGAATACTGCCTGTTTGCTCCAAACTCTCTTTCAATCTTGCAAATGGTGAAACTTGCGGGTGTCGTTCATTTGGAAATTTTTGCTTATAAATTCGATGAGCTGAAAGACAATTTTTATCGCTTTCGTTAAGAATGTAAATCATATTAACAAGTTCTTCTTTCGAAAAATTCATTTTGTAATTTAGGGAGTAAGTATACAATACTACAAAAATATTAGCACGGTTTGACAAGTTTGATTTCTTCATTTGTTTTCGTTCATCTTTTGTTTGCGCTCTTTTGATTAAATTGTTTAATTTTACGATGAATCGTTTAAAAACGTCTCAAATATCTCTTAAAAGTGGTGGTTTCATACAATATTTATTATAATTACAATTTATGTATTTCAGTTAATATTTTTTAGTTTCTTATGTATCCACAGCTTGCTTTGACCGACTAATGTCATCAGTGTTATCAACGAAAAAAATTGAACAAACTTAACCCTTAAGTAGGCGCTATAGTGTAAAAAGTACACTGTGGCTTTTCAAACGGCTGTATTATTGTTCTAAAGTGTATCCCCCCACTGGCCGTGCTATGTAACCCCAAAGTCATCATTTCTCTTGATGTTCAGTTCAATTTCAGGTAGCGTGGGATTTTTGTGCAGAATTTGTTACAGTTGATAGCGGATAAATACATTGACCGTGTACTTAATACACATAGCGATTAACCATGTAAGTAATTTTTTTATTTTTTATACATAAGGTGTTTGAAAATTTGTCACTATTTTAATCAATTATGCATTTTTAGAGACCGGATTCATATTAAAAATCCAAATAAGTTGACACAGGAAAAACTGGAACTTATTGCGCAGGCGATTGCCGAGGATTCAGAGGAGGAAATCGTTGGAGGTTCTGATGATGATGCTTCAGATGAAAATATTGCTGTAAGTGAACATGATACGAGTTCGGAGGAGGAAGCGGAAGACAGTTACAGCGAAATAATACAGCTCAATAAACCACCAACCAGAGGACTATGTTTTTTTGGTAAAGATACTGAAACTGTGTGAAGGAAACATTCCGCAAAAAGTAAGTTTGCAAAACATGCTCATAAAAACGTGGTAAAAATTTTTCCTCGCCCTTTGCTAAACCGACAAGAAATAATAAATCCAGAGACAGTGTTTATCAAATTTATTACACCTGCAATGTTAGAAGAAATTTTAAGATGTACAAATACATTCATTAGACAAAAACAAGAAGCATTTGCCAGAATTAGGGATGCCAAAGAAGCTACAATGGAAGAAATGTTAGCATTTGTAGGGACCTTATATTTCTTGGGACTTAAAAAACAGAGCCATACCGACTTCCGGGAAGTTTGGGACGCCGATACAGGCAACATAATTTCTAGAGCTTTTATGAGCGCCAAGAGATTTTTATTTTTGCTTTCAGCAATTCGTTTTGATGACAAAGCCAGCAGGGAAGAAAGAAGGCAAACAGATAAACTTACTCCAATTAGAATAATTTTAGATACCTTTATATCTAATTGCAGAAATAATTACGTTCTGGGTGAATATATGACTGTCGATGAGATGTTAATACCATACAGGGGCCGGTGTAGCTTTATCCAGTACATTCCCAATAAACCGGCCAAATATGGTCTAAAAATGTTCGCGTTATGCGACTCAAAGACATTTTATGTTGCCAATCTGGAATTGTACTGTGGTAAACAACCTGATGGCCCATACGCGCAATCAAATACTCCTTCTGAGATAGTGTTCAGGTTAGTTGATCCATATAAAGGGAAAAATAGAAACCTGACGTATGATAACTGGTACACCAGTTATCCTTTAGCTAAAGAATTACTGAAGCGAAAAATCACACTAGTCGGTACGATAAAAAAAAATAAAAGGGAGATTCCGATTGAACTTCAGCCCAATAAAAGTTCCATCATCGATATTTGCATTCCAAGACGATGTAACACTGGTTTCTTTCAGCAACAAAAAGAATAAAGCTGTCGTCTTGCTGTCGACTATACATACTGACAGTGAGGATTTAGTAGATCGAAATACTTCAAAGCCCGATATCGTCCTATTTTACAACTCGACTAAAGGGGGAATAGATAGTGTGGATCAAAAGTGTGCCAATTACACAGTCCAAAGAAGAACAAGAAGATGGCCCCTTGTATTTTTTCAAATTTTGAATATAGCAGGGCTAAATTCTAATATAGTATACAGCCTTTTATTTCCGGAAAATAAGGACAATAATAGGCGAAGAATTTTTCTAAAAATTTAGCTCTGTTGCTGATGAAGCCACATCTACAAATGAGAGCTAAAATCCCAAACCTGCCATGAGACGTGAAACAATATTTGTGCAAATACAAAAATCAAGAAGATACTAATAAAGGAGAAACGGCAGCGATAAGAGGAAAATGTTCCTTTTGTGGATGGACGAAAAATAGGGTGACTACCATAAGGTGTAATCTGTGCCACAAATTGGCGTGTAAGGAACATGTCATCACTGTACATACATGCCAAGCCTGTCAAGAACAACCAGAACAAGAAGAGAGCCCATCAAAGGGTTATGATTATGTTTGGTTTTATTGTGATTTATTATTTTTGAATAATACTTATAATATTACTTTCAAAGACATTTTATAACATTTAGAGGTAACTGATTATTTTGTAGATTATTTTTGTTAGTTATATAAAAAATGGCTGAAATATATTTTGTAAAATTTATTGTATACTTTTACTTATATTGCATTAGGCGGTAGACAGGAATTATCACAAAAGAAACAAGAAATTAAACCTTGGGAAATAAGTTAGATGTCTATTCAATTCCACAGTGTACAAAATACACGCAGCGACTACTTGTTCAAAAATCTTTGTAGCGCCTACCAGAGGGTTAAATATCTCCGAAACTATTAGAGATAGGTATAGAACATATTTAATAAAAATTAAATAATAGACGAAGACAAGGCGTTAAAAAATCTAGGGTGTGCTATTTAAAAAAATGAAGATATAGCATTTTCAAATTTACATTGTTGAATTAATTTTTGTGATTACCCGTTTATTCAAAGACTTCATGTTTTCCAGCAACAAAATGGTGGTCACATTGACCATTTATTATAGTTTTAAGTGTTTGTATTTCAGTTAATATGTTTTTTAGTTTCTTATGTATTCATAGTTTGCTTTGACCGACTAATTTTACTCTTCTTCAGTGTTATCAACGAAAAAAATTAAACAAACTTAAATATCTCCGAAACTATTAGAGATAGGTATAGAACAGATTTAACCCTTAACTACAGATATGAATTTACTTACATCATTACAGACAAGAGTCAAACTGACTCGACTATTTTCTATATCTCTAGTATCACTAATAAGTAATCTTAAAAATTATTATTTAAATTCAAATAGCAGTATTTAGTAATAATTTGCATTCATTTTAAAATGAACAATAAAATGTTTTATAAAAAAAGTCTAAAAAACTAAAAGTGAAGAATGACGTTTACTATATAAGACATTAATTTTTAAAAAAAGATATTACACACTATATCTAATATAAAAATCAAAAATAAGAAAAAAAAACTTTGAAATTTATTCACAACTTGAGCATATTGAATGTGAACATTTTCCGCAAATAGGTCTTTTGCACTTTAAGCATAACGTAGATGTTTTCCTTTTCAAATTTTTTGGACAAATTGAACAATATTTTCTTATATTTAACTTATCTTCTAATTTATGTTTTCCCAGAAAGATGAGAATTGATCATCGAATTTCTTGATGAATACGCGTATTATGTTATCTTCTTTCAAGTTCATCAAAAATTGGCTGTTTTGCCAATTATTTCATAAAGTCTAATCTTGAAACACTCTTTGATGTATTAACTGCCGCAGTGAACATAATATACACATTTCTTTTCCGTAGCTCCTCTTATACTTGTAAAGAGCTGAAGCAATTGTCAGCTGTAATGTTTCTATTGGACCCTATTATAGGTTTCACTAACCGTAAAACTGCTTGAGTTGGAATCTGCATTTTTCGTTCCTCTTCCGAAAGAGTTAGGCCATCAGAATTTTTACCACAGTAAATGTAGCCATTATAGAAATATGTGGTCCTCGCCATGATTTTCAATCCACACTACGCTGGTTTTTTTGGATTATAAATCTTGAACCGCGATCTTCCTCGAAAACTTACAAGCATCTCATCAATGCAGGTTGAAGAACCTAGATAATACATATCGACAATTATGCAAAAATTTATTAAAAATTTCCGATATAGCAGCTGCTGGACCATCTTTCTTCCTGACGTCTCTCGTGGACCCATCATCAAATCTGAGACAGTGTAACAAACTTACAAATCTATTAAAGTTCATAACACAACGAAATATGTTGCGGCCGGTACCGTCAGTAGCAAAGAATGATCTAATGTTTTCGTGATTAGACCGGAAATTAGTAACCCCAAAAATCCACGTAATTCAACTAAATCTATATCACTAAGATCGGATTTTGTTGGATCCTTATATTTCTGGCGTTCTTCCAACAACTCTATATTTGTATATTTTATTATAATACTTAAATATCATCAGAAAACGAACAAGACCAAGTCTCCTTTTCAGTTCTCGGCTGCTGATGTTTTGGTCGCATTCCAGGTAGTTTTATTATATTATGCGGCGGTGATTTAGCATATTTGCTGGCAAGTGGCATTCTAGACCACTTAAAACTTTTACGTTTATTATAGTAGATGTTTGAATCATTACCTTCGGGTGTTTCATCTTGATCATCTTCATCTTGACTACTCAAACTTGATACTTCACTATCACTGCTAAGTTCTGAACAAATTGCATGAGCATTGCTGTCTGCTGGATCATCATCTCCCTCTGATTCAGCATTGAACCACTCAAGAAGAACTTCTTCAAAATTTGGATCGAATGGACGAACTTTCTTAGGTAGCGGATGGGACATATTTATCTAAAACTGAATAAAATGCTCATGTAACAATTTCTAATATTGTAATATTTGCAATACACCATTATTTGACGTTTTCTTTCTAAAAAATTAAAAGGATTTAATATAAATTAGCTATGAAAACCAAAATAAATTTCTTACCTGTTGACCCAGACAAGAGTCAATTTGACTCCGACGCGTACTACTTTATGAACTTTTACTAAAAAAATATATATAAAGTAAATGTTTCTTCCTCAAACCCTGTAACGTACTGATGAACGCCTCGTTATAGGATACTAAGAATACGGTGGGTGAAAAGTGAACTAATAAAAAAAAATTGATGCGACATAAGCAAAAGGAGTCAGTGTGACTCCCATCTGTTCTTAAGGGTTAATAGAGATGAAAGCCGATTAATAGACGAAGGCAAGGCATTAAAAAAATATAGGGTACACCATTCAAAAAAGCATTTTCAAATTTATGTTATTGTTTGTGCAAGAGATTGATAAAAAATAATAAAAAAATATTGTTTTAATAGTAGACTGTATATATGAATTATATACTTTAAAAATTGTCAAATATGTTATCATACAGAACTAAGAAAAAAAAAACAAAGCGCTTACCTTTACTTGGTAGTACAGGCTACTTCTGGTGGAAGGGGGCCCCCGTTAATACACCACTAATAACAACAGCTCGTAAATTATTGATAAATATGACAACTGACTGGTTCACGTACATCAAGACAGCGAGAGGTACAAAAGGCAAAACTCATTTTTAAAATTGATAAGCGCGCTAACTTAGAACCTGTATGATTTTTACGGGATTTTACATTGAAAAATGAATTTGATATTTTAAGCTTGTATGTACAGTTATTGAATTAATTTTTGTATCTGTATATTGAAATCCAATTTTGACAATAGATTAAAGTAAGCTCATCTATGAATAAATTCTATACCACAGATTATTTTTTTACCTTTCAAAATAACTGAGATACGCCTCCTTCCTATAAAAAAGATGTAAAATTATAACGAGAATCGAAAAATACAATAATATGTAGGGTGTTCTATTTAAAAATCAAAAGTTCTATATTGTACGGCGTTTATATTACACCCTGTAAAAACCAAACTATTTTTAGATCATGCAGCTTATAAAAATAGACAACTTTCGTATTTAAACTTATCTTCTAAGAGTTTAATGGCCAAGGAGCTATCGACCGAATACGCACTATTGGGACACCCTATATATATATATATATATATATATATATATATATATATATATATATATATTCAGTGTGTCTACGCCATTTGGCTACATATAGAAATGTATTCTTTATAAAAAGTTCTGGATGTCCTGAAACCCAAAATTCAATCATTACATATTAAATTGTCAGTCATATACGAGGTTTGTCAAAGAAATGATTTTTGATCGAGCGTAAAGTACCTTCATCATCTTTGACCATATCGAAAATTTTTATTAAGAAAAAATATTTACGATTAAAAATAATTTCAAATATCCAATATTGTTTATTTACAATAACAAACAAACTAATGCATTATAATAATTTATAAATTTGATAAAATAAAAAATAAACCTTTATTTAGAAATCTACTATATATCTTAATTTTTATTGAACGTTGATGACCTTTTTAATTGTTATTCACTAATTTGTAATATTTTAGTCAAGCATTTAACCGCATAATAAATTGTATAATTTATTATGTTGAAATAAATATTAATGAACATTATTTATTATCAATTTACTAATGCTTCCATATATCCTCTATTTCTTTTCATACATGTAACAGTTCTATTAACAAATTCTTTGAAGATGTTCCTAATTATACGGGGAGTTATACTACGAACCTCGTCGGTAATTACTCTCCCTAGTTGGTCAATACCTTCAGAGGGTTTTTGATTTGAACCATACCTACTGACGTTCAACTAGGGGAAGGTTGTCAAGAAAATTACTTATTTTATCGTCTAAAAAGCATAAATAACGATCTGCATTCAAGATTTCTGGAAAAAGATAGGTCCAAGTATTTGATTTTTATAAATCCCGCACCAAACTTTTGTTTTGAATGAATACTGGTCCCGAGATTTCAATGTCAAACTTGGATTTATATCACGCCACCAACGACAGATTGGCTAGCAACTGTCCCATTTCATGAGAATGCAGCTTCATCTGAAACAATAATATGTCTTGTACACATAAATCGGTTATCTTCTAAGTATCCCGGAATGTAATCACAGAATTCAAATCGTTTTTCATAATCTTCTAGTCTTAGCGCATGAATAAAATGCGGTTTGTACGGGTGAGATTTTTTTTTTTTAGAATTTTTGCAATTGTATCTTTTTTATGCCACTTATCATTAACCCTACGTTAGTCGCGCGGGTGACAGGGGTCAACCATGCCAATACTTCCGGCCATTCCATTTGATTGGTGCGGTTCTGTGACACCCCCTCCCATGTACCATCCTATTTATATAGGATTAGTAGTTTATGCTTGTTAGTTGTATTTGATTCAACGTGGTAGTGTTATTGTTGTCGCATATTTTCCACTGGTTGACATTTGTCACCTGCGCGACTAACTACGTTACTATTGGCAAGCAGGTATATATTATTAACTTTATTATTTTTTCAATATTTTTTCAGATGGATTGTTATAGTTTCCGAAAAAATTGTAAAATGTTTGAACTGAAAAAACGAAAAATCGAGTACAGCAAAGATCCAAACAAATGGATGGAATGGTATGACCTTCTTAGCGGCGATGAAAGCGGTAATAAGTCACCCGATGACAACAGCGACCATGACGAAGAAGACTGTATCGATGAAAATACAGCAGACACAAATTCTGAACAGGGCGTCAGCGTTTCAGAATCTGAAGATGACACTGCAAATAATGACCATGTAGACGGACTTTGTTTTGTCGCTAAAGATGGTATAACAAGATGGCAGAAACATCCTCGCCAACCATCCAATATTAGAACCAGAGCTTGTAATATTATTACTCACTTACCTGGACCGAAAACAAAGCCGAGAAACAAAAATGAAATCGACATTTTGACTTATTTTTGATGACGCCATTCTGAGGATTATAACCACTTGTACAAACACATTCATAGATACAGTGAAAGACAATTTTTCTCGTGAAAGAGATGCGAGACATACGGATATTGTTGAGCTGAAAGCTTTCCTTGGGCTTCTCCTCCTGATAGGCTCTTTGCGTTGTTCTAGGAAGAATCTTAGTGACTTGTGGGATAATTCGACTGGGAATGGTCTAGAATCATGTTATTTATCGATGAGCGAAAAACTTTTTAGATTTTTGCTGCGATGTATTCGATTCGATGATATCAATGACAGATTACAGAGGCGAGACATTGACAAAGTAGCCCCTATTCGGGAAGTAATGACTATATTCACTAACAATTGTCAAAAATACTATACACCTGGAGAATATCTAACCGTCGATGAGCAATTGCTAGCTTTTAGAGCCAGGTGCCAATTTCGCCAATATATACCCAGCAAACCTGCAAGGTATGGCTTGAAAGTTTTCGCGTTGGTTGATAGCCGTACAGCCTATACTCTCAATCTGGAACCATATGTTGGAAGACAGTCTGACGGACCGTACCGTGTAAGTAATTCAGCAGAAGACATTCTTTTACGCTTGACAGAGCCGATACAGAATACAAACAGGAATATCACCGGTGATAATTGGTTCACCAGTTTATCATTAGTAAAAAAGTTGAAGCAGAAAAATCTAACATATGTTGGAACAATTCGCAAAAACCGAAGAGAAGTACCAAAAGAGTTGTTACCAAGAAAAGATAGAACTCCACGAACGTCTATATTCGGATTTCAAAATGACTGTACAATAGTGTCTTACTGTACCAAGCCATCAGCAGTTATGCTATTATTATCTAGTATGCACTTTGATGGCGCAATAGATATTTCGACTGAAGAAAATCAGAAACCGGAGATCGTGACCTTCTATAACATGTCGAAAGTAGGCGTTGATCTTGTAGATCAGCTTTGCGAAAAGAACAACGTTGCACGCAATGCAAGAAGATGGCCGATGGTGCTCTTCTACGATATTTTGAATATAGCCGCCATAAATTCCCTATGTATTTATAATTGTCATAATGCAGCATTAGAAAAGAAGGTGAGAAGAGTTGATTTCATAAGAAAAATCAGCTAGGAACTCATAAAACCACAAATTTTACGTCGATCTACCATTCAGGTCCTTCCAAGAGAAATCCGTAGGCGTGCAAAGTTATTAGTGAAAGCTCCAGAACCTGAACTTCCGTAAGCGCCAAGGACATCATCACGTGGGCGATGTTATGAATGTGGACGTGCACGAGACCGAACAACCCGAAAATGGTGTGTAAAGTGCCTGTGTTGACCATTTAAAAGATATTTGTAGCCAGTGCCTAGAAAACTAAGTATTTTCTGTATTTTTAATGTTTGTATTTTTCTTAATGGAAATAATTTTATTTTTGTACTTTTTGAATAAAACTCTGTTTAATTAATTGGAGTGCGTCCATTGTTGTTTGCATTTTTTTTTTAAATATTTTTTTTTACCAAACTATGGCCATTTAAAAATGGGTGACACTTGTCCCCCACGCGCCCAACCACGGTACATTATACAGCGCGCCTAACCCAGGGTTAAAGATACCCCTTTTCGCAAAGAACATTTAGGATGTTCAATTGTCGAGAGGATTACCTCTAATGCAATGTCATTATCTACATTGTTCTGACGTTTTTTTTACTAAATTTATTATGTACAAGTCCTAAATTTGTTGAATATTTTCCTTACTGTTGTAAGTAGAATAGGGACACCTTGGCCACCATTTTGTTTTTTTGTGACGTAACCCTTGGGATACCTTTGGTCGCCATTTTTTATATGTCCACGTGGATTTCGTCATTTTTTCACTTGTGAACAAAAAGATTTAATCTGTTATTTATTTGGGCCCGTTTTTCTCAAAGGAGATTGCATAATTATTACTACATTCCTTTTAATTCCATCTACATATTGTGACCTAATTTTTTTATGTACTGAGGGGTTGCATTCTAATAAGGGGCCCCAGTCTTGTAAGACGAGAATCTTTTCGCGGGCTTCTTAATCTGTGTTCGAAAATAGCAATCAGTCACCGACATTGTGTTAATTAATGTGTTGATAAATATTTTTAAATTTTGCTGCTGCAAAAATTCAATAAGGTCTAAATTAAATATTAGGTGAAATAATAATCATTTCTACCCTAATGCAATGGCGCTTTTTTTGTATACAGGCAGATTTTCTGTCTAGGCGGTCTGAACCTATACATTCAAAACAATTATACCTGATTTATTTGTATGTTCAATTACTCACACACACACACACACACACACACACACACACGCACACGCACACGCACACGCACACGCACACGCACACGCACACGCACACGCACACGCACACGCACACGCACACGCACACGCACACGCACACGCACACGCACACGCACACGCACACGCACACGCACACGCACACGCACACGCACACGCACACGCACACGCACACGCACACGCACACGCACGCACGCACGCACGCACGCACGCACGCACACGCACGCACGCACGCACGCACGCACGCACGCACGCACGCACGCACGCACGCACGCACGCACGCACGCACGCACACACACACACAAATTACTTTTAAATAAATAAGTGAGAAGCAATTAAGTAAGCAAGTAATTAGACATTATAAATTAGATACACATCAAACTATTGTTGCTGATGCACGATGCGCGTGTTGGTTTTTAGTAAATATTTAACAGACAACAACAAATAACATTATTTTGGTATTAAAAGATAAGCACGATTATACAGAGTAGAATATACCTGTGATTGCAGATTTTTTTTCACCTAATATTTAATCTGTGATGATAACGGAATACTATTTCCTATCGATTAGCATTTCGAGATGCAAGGTCAGCTTAAGCATCCATTTTCTGCAATAGTAGCAGGGCCATCAGGGTGTGGGAAATCGCATCTTATCGTTGATCTAAAAAATATCTAACCTGTCTGCGATACAGCTTCTGAAAAAAAATATGTGGTTTTACGGCGATTGGCAACCATTATTCAAAGATCTCTAAATGAATTTTCAAAAAGGATTACCTGATATGGAACAGTTTGACGGTGAAAAACCGGTCTTAATTATAATTGACGATCTAATGCGCGAGACTAACGGTTCGGTGGTTGATATTATTACAAAGGGTTGTCATCATAGAAATCTAAGCGTGTGCTTCTTAACGTAAAACATATTTCATCAAGGGTGTGCACAGCGAGATATCTCTCTCAACGTTCATTACACAATCTTGCTTAACAACCCACGCGACAGTGCACAGATACAGCATTTAGCAAGGCAGGTTTCACCTGACAATCCTAAATTTTTAGAGGTTGAGTACCAAGATGCTACTTCTAATCCGCACGGTTATTTATTGTTCGATTTAAAACAGAATACACCGGATGTGATACGCTATAGAACAAAAATATACGGGCCTCAACGTATTTGCCAAGTATAAAGCGAAAAAAGGGTTTAAGCCTCACAGTCATAAAGGTTACATCATATACGATGGTTGACGCTTTAATCGAAAAGACCGATATCCTACACGCATTAGCCAGATTAAGTAAAAGGCAACGTGACGCTTTATTGATGGATAGTACGCAGGTGGAATTCACTTTCCAGTGTGCACATAACATTTTAAAAGGTCGTCTACCTCCGTCAGCTGATCAGAAGCAGCGAATCTCTCAACATAGACACACTTTAAGGCAGTTGCTCCAGAGAGGTGATCTATAAAAAAGAACAAACAGTTTCTCGTACAGACGGGCGGCGTATTTCTACCGATCCTGCTAGGACCATTACTTGGTGGAATTCTGGGTAATTTGTTTCAATAACTATGGACCACAATCTGAAAAAGATGATTATTCTACCTATAGATCTTATACAGCATCTGCAAGCGCCAGATGTCACGCAAAACAACATATTAACGAAGTTGGGTAACGACATGGATAAACCAAAATGACCGACCATGACAAATGGAAGCAGCACGATCAGGTTCTCCAATCAGTTACGTCAACCCGCTAGTATAACAATCAGCGGTGATGATGATGATGTTAAGGATTCGCCGAAACACAAAGGTCTGGCAGACGACCAGATAGTACAACACTGCCTTTTTCATACAGGAACAAAGGCACTGATTTTTTGCGTATACTGGATACGGGCAGTGATGTATTTTTGGATAAAAAGGGTACTGTCACTATAAAAGGTGGGATCATCCCTCGTTCCAATATTATCGTTCTGGTTCACGAAACGTTAAGACACCGAAAAACTATAAACCCTCACGGCTGGCGACAGTTTGGGACGTACATTAAAGAAATAAATATACCACGAGAGTTTATGGAAATACTCGAACACGTGATGCTACTGTATCACCTACCATTGAACCGAGCCTCACAACTATAGGTGAGAATTACGATGCCGATAGTGAATCGAGGGAAACCCCGAGAAGATCTTTTCGAAGGAGAAGACTTTAACTAGATTGAAATGCGTGGAGAACATAACATGGATGCTGTATACTATGATCCAGAACATCCGGCAGGGTTTGCGGGTATAACATCTTTAGTTAGTGCTGTAAAGGGTAGATATGGTAAAGAGAAAAAATGGCTGCAGGCTCAGGAGGCTTATACGGTTCATAAACCTGTCAGAAAAAAGTTTTTCCGTAATAGGTATGTTGTGAGCAGCATTTACCAGCTGTGGCAAGCGGATCTTTGCGACATGCGAATCTTAAGTAAACACAATAGTAGATACAACTACATACTGACGGTTATTGATGTGTTTAGCAAGAGGGCCAGGGCGAGAGTTCTTAAAAAGAAGACAGCAGCATCTGTAATTGAGGCATTCGCCGATATTTTCAAGGAAAGTGATAATACACCATAAAATCTACAGACGAATAAAGGCAAGTAGTTTGTGCGCTCAGTGTACAACACTTTTTCAAGAAACAAAACATCAATTTCTATGTAACCAATAACCCTGATGTAAAAGCACCTGTAGTTGAAAAATTTAATAAAACATTGCAAACAAAGGTGTGGCGTTATTTCAGCTACAAAAATTCCTACACGTATATTGATGTGCTCTAAAAACTTGTGATAGTCCTCATTCAAGTATAAAGATGGCCCCTGCGGCTGTAAACAATGAAAACATTTTGGGAGGGTGAACTAACCTGTACGCGAAAGGCTTAGGTACATCACGTCATCCTAAATATAAAACCGGTGAGCATGTTAGAATCGCCAGAACTAAGTACACTTTTGATAAAGGATATGAAACGAACTGGAGCGAGGAAGTTTTTTAATAGTTCAGTGATAAAAAGGAGACCTACAGTTTATCGCATAAGCGATCTTAATAACGAACGTGTTGCGGGTATCTTCTGCAAGGAGGAGTTGCAGGTTGGTACGGTTGATAAAGACACCCTATTCAAAGTCGATAACATTTTAGCAGAGAAGGGCCACGGACGATACAAACAATACCTGGTCAAGTGGCGTGGATAAAGTGACAAATTTCATAGCTGGCTGTTAGCTTCGCAGATGAGAGATATATAAAACGGAGCTTTATCTTACCTCATTAAGTAATAATTCCGACGTATTTTCCCGACAATATGCCAAAACGAATAAGATTAATCTTCTCATGGGTTATAGGCATCTCGGAAATTCAGTACCCTTGTTCTTTGCCGCTGTAAGTGCAACAGACAATTTAATTTATTATAGAACTGATCCACCCGCAGGAGAAGAGCATGTGTTAGACACGAGACTGCATCACATTTCCAATACGACAACGAGAAAGCCATTTATATTGAAGACGGATGGTATGTGTTACGTTTCGCCTCGGGGAATTATGGCAACATTGAAGAAATTGCCAACGAGTTAAATAACCACGAGCTAATGAGTAAATTGCTAACAATCGAATGCCAGAGTCTAAATAAATGCATCACTACGAAATTACAAACTTCCCTCCAGCTAGTCGGATTATCACAACGTTTAACCTACCAGCATCCCGCTAGTATATGTATATAGGCTTACCAACGCAGATGTTTCTTTATTCCGACATCGTTGAACCGCAAATTGTGGGTTATGTTTTATCTCCGCTTATGCATATAATAAATATTGCTTCTAAAAACTACGCTTACGGGAGTTATAAAGATGTGGTTTTTTCACCTCCACACTACATGCTAGTGATGACACGGGAATTTGAAAACATCGAGGTTAATATAAAAACAGATACCGATGCAGCAATGTTATTCGAATGTGGGACGTCGTGTCTGAAGCTACTCTTTAAGAAAGTGCAATAATGGTTTGTCCTTATCATCAATATTATATGGATTAAGCCGGTAACGGTATTGGTTCCATCTACAGATGCGCACCATATCAACGTGGTGATTGAATACAAAGCTGGCTAGATGGTATATTTAGAAGTATAACATTTAAATTTGGTGCAAAGGCCATTGGAAAAGAAGTTCTCAGAACGGGTGCCAATATCCTTGGTGACGTCATAGAGGAACGACCTGTTAAGGAATCGTTTCAAGAAAGATTTTACGAGACAGGTAGAGGTCTTAAAAGTAAAGCCGATGAGAAAAATGATAAAATGATGAAGGGTTCGGGCTATAAAACAGTACGTCTGGCTAACAATAACCAGTCTCTACTGAGAGCGGTTGCTGCTAAGAATAAGAAACCTACTTAAGACGATATATTTTCAAGGCAATGGCCATACATGTGAATGTCTGAATTAGATTTGTTCGCTATACTGTCGACGCAGACAAGTATCAAGGGTGGTAAATGGATACTTTACAAGACCTTATCAGCTCTTGGTGATGACACCCCCAATAGAGTTTGTAGTGCCCGGAAATGGAAACGATGACATAGATTTAAGTCAGACCATGTTGTACATCACAGCTAAAGTTCTAAAGCAAGAAGGCACAGCACTTACCGACGCTGATGTTGTAGCACCGGTAAGCAATTGAATGTATTCGCTAATCTCACAAGTGGAGGTGTACTTAAATCAGAAGATGGTGCCACAACCAAACAACACTTACGCCTACCGGGCATATATCGAAGCGCTGCTAAATTATGGGAAGGAGGCTAAAAGTTCACATCTAGGTTGTACCTTATGGCACAATGATAGAGCGGGGTAGATGAACACACCGAGGCCCGCAAATAACGGTTTCTCAAAACGTCAATTACTTGCAGCGGCCAGCAAACAAATCGAGATGACTGGTGCACTCGGATTTGTTTGACCGGGAAAAGTGTCTCATAAGCGGTGTTGAATTAAAGGCTAAATTGTACGATCAAGCGATACCTTTAGTCTAATGGCGGCACACAATTCAACTTACAAGACGCGAATTATGGACGCTAGTTTACTAGTGAGACGTACGCGAATCAACCTCTCCATTCTAATTGTACACGCTAAAGCTTTAGAAGCAACTGCAGCAAAATGTTAACTGTACCTACAGGCATACAGCAAAAATCATTGGATAATATCTACTGGGATCAGTTACCTAAAAACATTACTATTGCAAGACTGGGCGCATACCAACTCCGAAGATGTATGCGGTACAAGTGTTGAAATGTCTGAAATCGATCCCCAGCCACAAGAATGTGTTTCGACTTGTACGTGCCTCTAATCAGCTACCGAGACACGCACCCAGACCTTGAGCGGTTATTGAGAACACGGATCCTGCAAACAAACCAGGTCCACATTGGACTGCTATATACATTGTCGAGAATCGTAACGGGGAATACTTCGATTCCTTTGGACTAACCCCGCTAGGTTACCAATTACGTTTCCTTGAGAAGAATTCTAGATGGTTCCGTTATAACTAAACGACGCTGCAGAATTACCATTCGGATGTGTGTGGACTTTACACGATAATGTTTTCGTATTTTAGAATAAGAAATAATTTTCCAATGCTTGATTTCGTAAATAAGTTATTCACTACATGTTTAGTTATAAATGATGAGATAATCAAATTATTGTATAATGATTGATTTTCAACCATTCTACTCTGATAAATAAAATAGTCTTTAGTAGTTTAGTTGTTTTAATTAAGAGTTCCTTAAGAAGAGAGAAACGTGCATGATCAACTTCTATTGCAGAAAAATTTTCGGTGAAAAAAAATCTGCAATCACAGCTTTATTCTACTCTGTTTTATCGTGCTTACCTTTTAACATCAAAATAATCCTATTTGTTGTCGTTTAAATATTTACTAAAACCAACGCGCCCATCTTGCATTAACAGTAATATTTTAATGTATTTTTAATTTATAATGTGTAACCTTGGTTGCTGCTCATTTATTTATAAAAGTTGCATGTGTGTGTGGGTGCGTGCGTGCGTGCGTGTGTGTGCGTGCGTGCGTGAGTGTGTGAGTGGGTGAGTGCGTGAGTGCGTGCGTGCGTGGGTGCGTGCGCGCGCGCGGCGTGCGTGCGTGCGTGTGTGTGTGCGTAATTCAGCATACAAATAAATTATTGTATAATATTTTCGAATGTATAGGTGCTGACCGCTTAGTGCGGTAGAGAATCTGATTGTATACAAGAAAACGCTATTGCATGACGGTAGAAATGATTATTATTTCACCTAATGTTTAATTTAGACCTTAATGTATTTTTGCAGCAGCAAATTTTTAAAATATTTATAAACACATCAATTAACACGATGTCGACGACTGATTGCTACTTTCCAATTCATATAAATGAAATTGTGTAACTGTTTAATAATAATAAACACAGATTAAGAAGCGCGTCTTACAAGACTGGGGCTTCTTATAAGAATGCACCCCCCCCCCATGCATAAATAAGTTGGGTCACAATCTGTAGATGGGATTAAGAGAAATGTAATAATAATTATGCAATCTCCTTTGATAAAAACGGGCCCTAATAAATAACAGATTCCAAACAAACCAAATGGACACCAAAGCCCAGCAAATGGAAGTATACTATTGTATTGTGAATAAAAACAGCTTTTCACCCAATCCATATATAGATTCGCACAATTACAATAATTTACATGTAAAAGAAATCAGTTTGTAAACAAAACAATTCTAAATAAGCAAGTTAAATCAAGTACTACTATCAACTACTAAGAAATCATAACAAAAACAGCCTTTTAAAGGTAAGGAAATAAACAATTTAGTATACAACTGGACAAGGGATGGTCGATAACTACCCGAAAGCTGTGGCTCGACAGCTTAAGTGATCCCACCAGGGCCAGTAGCATCCCTTTTTCATAACTCACGTAAAAAGCATAAGAGATAGGTATAGGGAACCCTAATATAGTTTTAAAGGGAATATAATTCTGCGTCGAAATAAACCACTAAATACGGGGTGTTCTATTTAACTTTAAGAAGTTATTCAATAAAATGTGTGCCTAAACTTTGGAGCAATTTTTTTCACCACTCTGTATAATTTTGAAATAAAACTTTTATATGGTAGTATACCTTAACCTTTCAGCTAATCAGTAGATTTAATTATGAGCAGCTCGTTCTATGTTACAGGGTGTAAGCAATTTTTAAATCACTATATGTATTTTTATATTTCTCAAAATTTCTCAAAAACGATCAGTTTTAGGTATAGGAAGTGTAACAGAAACTTACCTTTATTTGGTCTATAGTATTCTAAAAATATAAAAAAATTATAGGGTGTTCTATAAGAAAAAATATAACTTTGATATGTACTTCATTTTTGTGGCAACTTGTATATTCAAAAATAATTTTGGAATATGCTCCTCAAGAACCCACATATGACTGCGCTAAAAATTATTTCCCAACCCTTTTCATTTCTCGTAGAAAAACTGAGGCGAATGTGGTGGGCCACCTTGTATATGTATATGTGGGGTTAAAGATGGGTGTGATCAGGAAGGGATCGGAAGGAACCGAGTTAGGGTTCTGAGGGGGAAAATACTACTCGAGCATTCGCCTAAGTAGCCGCACATGGTGTGCACATACGCAGTGACCATGCCGCTACATGTGTATGACGAAAACCCCCTGAAAAATTCATACAAGGTAGACAGTAACGTGAATTGAACCCATTACCTCCCGAATGCTAAGTAGGTCGTATCACCACTAGGCTACCATTCGGGTGAAGAATCGAAACGGTATACTGTGCTCACAGTATTTCATCAATTTAAGAGGACGCCATTTGGCTAAGTTAATGCACTAGCATCCTGGGAACAACTAATGGACAGTAATGTCGGCCGGTACTGGTGTTTTGTTTATCTTGAGAAGACAGTTACTTGTATACCTACATTTTAAAAACATAAAACTGTTGACAGAAGTTTATAAGCATTTCGAGCGAGCAGGTTTAATGTTAAGTTTGTTGTTACGAACTTCTCAATCTTGGATACGTCGTAAATTCAGGAGGTAGATCCTGATAACGTTGGACCACTCTTCACGTCTTACTGTGACTTCCCGGTTTCGATGTGTTTAGCCGGCAACCCACTTATTTATATGTCTGCACAACGCGTAACGCGGTTTGATCGTATAAAAACAGAGGTTTAAAATATTATTTGGTTATTCAAAGATTATTAATATTAACAGCTTCTTCGTTTTCAGGCATAAGGATTTAAACGAAACCAGGAATCAACTTTCAGTATTCGAAAATTAAAATGAATATTTTACCTTAGAAAATTTAAGTTTAAAGTATATTTTGTGTTTTTTACATTAATCATGTACACGAAAAAAAAATTGAATCGTTATAGACTGACGTTAAAGGTCTTTGGAACAAAACGAAGTTATTAATCCTGCAAAAATAAGAAATACTCCATTTTTACTTTCTTAACTTGAAAAGGATGTTTATACGAAAAGAACATTCAATTTCATTTTTTTTGTTTGAAATTTACTCAACTAAAAACAAAGCAAAAGAATTTAAAGATTTAGACTATGCTCTGTTTGAATTGTAAGAATATATAGAAATCCGGAAAAAATTCTCAAATTACTAAAAGCTTCATTATGACGATTTTATCCAATAAAAAACTAACTTCTTCCTTAAAATAAAATTTCTGAGTTACTTTACAATACAAAGTAATGAAATTGTTTTTTCTGTTTAGGATAAGAATTTTTTTTTGAGACATAAAGGTAGTTATGGGTAAGCTTTTGTAGTATTAACTATGCTTTCCTCGTAAAGAGAATATTTTGTAGGTAAAACGTTAATTTTATATCTTTCGAATATCGACTTGATTATATAATTTCCTTGCGTAAACATATCTCATTATTTCTTAATGAGACCGTATTTTCATATAAACTTGAGTAAATAATATAATTTGTAATTTGGTGCTACGTCTATAACCATACCCAGCTTAATAAACTTTCGGATAATTTTCCAAATATATAGATCATAATTATCTTTAATGAATGCTTCTCTGTTTACTTTCCCTTTGACACTGTTGATTAAATAATCTAAATCCTTGAAATTTTCAGAACGATTTGGCATCCATATCTCCGAAAGTTCCTGTTGTGTAAATTAAGCTCGGTTTTGCATAAATAATGCTTACCTATCAAATATTGTTTACGCAAAATTTTAACGGTTAAAGTACTTTAACGGTTCAATTAATTTTAATAACAATCAAGTACTAAATATATGAAGGATGACATCCAGTTAATGGCTAATATCAACGTTTTGATTTATTACAGTGAGGTAGAATGTTCATTAAACTATTCCCAGGATCACGTCCTCGTTCCTCATACTTTAATGAACTACGTATTTATTATAATGTTTACAACCGACGTTGTAAATTAATCTAAAATTACAGACTCGACATTCTTACATAATGATTACGAAAGTGCTGTCTGGCGGAA
>JARFJB010000114.1:1822500-2055000 GCA_036346205.1 Vesta saturnalis | reverse complement strand
TTCACCAATAATTTTAAAGTATCATCGTTAATCTAAAAAAAAAGACTTTTATCAAGATAACAAAATAATTTTTTTCCGCAAATGGGCCTACCAAAAAACAAAATAAACCAATAAAAATAATTACATCAGAACTTTCCACGTCAAATTACGATTCGGCTGGACTAATTTGGGATCACTTAGTGTAAACGTTGTACTTCGGTTTGGATACACAGTAATAACAAATATTGTCTTATTATTCTTGCTAACGTTATGTTAACCTACTTGTTGCTACCTTATGTTATTTAATAATATACCACAAGAGTTTAAATTCAAAATTTATTTGGATTAGTTTATAAATAAAATTAAAACAATCAAAACAGTAATTTCTAGAGATTTTCACCGACATAAGCTCCACAAACTAAAAGGGAAGAGCTAAAGGCAGATTGAAAAATATAAATGTTAAGCTTTTAAATTCACACTTAGTTTAAACATCATAACTTTAAACGTATGTAAATTATTTTGTCCCAAACTGACCGTCCCTTATCCATTATAAGTTTCTCCATTTAACTCGCCGGATTCTGAGGTACACTCCACAGTCGTTCATTGATGTAAACCAATTCCATTCTATACATTATCCTATTATCCTTCACTGGTTAACTGTACTTCATACAATATTAGTGAAAATTATATTTGCGAGTAAAATTTTAGGGAGATTCGGCGTACATTGTGAATGTAGACCTTATGGCTTGGCCACCTAAAAATGTTCTATGACAGCTATTAATTATAGTTTTGAATTTTCATAAAATGACCGGTCTGATTAATGTTGCTGGATATCGATTAGAAGTTTTTGGCTGAAAATGCGTTCGAGGAAAACAACAAATTCGAAAGTGCTGATCTTTGCTGAAACAAAAGGCTTACGCTATTTCTAGTACTAAACATGAAATCCCTCAGGGGTTAAATAATATTCCAATTTTAAGGTTTCGCTTAATATATTCAATAAACCTCCAGTCGACTCAACCCAGATGCGGTTAAAATTTAATGAAATGCGAATTCTTGTAAATTTCGACTGGTGCAAAATTACAATATAACGTGAAAACGGTCACTTAAGGTAATTACGTTATTTAAAATTTTCCGGTTGCCAAATGAAGTTTCGCGTCATTACAAAACGTTTATGTTAAAGATGGCTTTTAACTTATTTTAGTTTTCGTTTTAATATTGCCGATTTCGGAAGAATAACTTTTTTGAGGACAGAAGCAATTTTAGCAGTCGCCTTATATTGCAGCTGTCATAGTTGGCTTGCGATTTCCTTAAAGGAAATGAGGTTTGAATATCTGTAGATATGATCGAAACAGCTGTGCCTCCATATTGCCTAACATCTTATTTTGTTAAACGAAAATTATTTTACGCTTGTATTTTCCATGGAAGCTTAACTAACGCAAAATACATCGGACACAACCTCTACTTATGCCTAAACAGGCTAATTTGTGGGATTGCTTGTAGAACTTTATTTCAAATCCCAAGGTGTAGTCAATTTAACCCAGACCTTGGGAATTGTGAATGTTAATTAATCCGCTTAGTTCCTTAATTAAATAAACGCTAAAAGGAGAAGCAATTATTTATAATTTATTTAAATAATAACCACGATTTCGGACCACAAAAAATTTATTGGTACCTAAAAAGACACCGTTAACCCATTAGCGCCTAGCGACGAAGGCTAACAGTGAAAATGTCATAATCAAAGAGCAAATTTAACAAAATTTAATGCCAGTGTAAAATTGTGAAAATCTTAATTTTGGTATTGGTAAAAGCATTCACAAATATAAAATTAACATATCAATTAAAAATCTAACACAGAAATAGCTTTAAATAATCGTAAGTGGTATTTTGCAGTGAAAACACACTGTAATACGTTTAATACAATTTCTTATTTTAATTTTAATTTCAACTACATACGTTAAATTATTGTAGTACTATGGTAACAACATATAATTTATATAAACATAAAAATATCCACCATTAAAAACCCGGCAAGATAAATATGGAAAATATGTGTAATAATGGTGAAAGTTTACATTTTCATATTTCAGTCATTTATGGGGAGGAAATTTATTGTCTTATAAAACAATTTTAAAAGTTTAAAAATCGCAAAACTCAATTACTATCATAACTTACTTTTTTACTACTTTGACGAGACAGTTATCACAGCATTTCTTCCTATTAAAAGAAATTTTAATAACAAGCAAGCTAATAATATTTATAGAAGAACTGACAATGTTCCTCTGCGTAATCGATAAACATTACTAGAAAATCATTGAATAAAACTTATAGATTTTTAATTTTATATTTAGAAATTTTACCTACATTTAATAAGGAGGATTGGGATAAAATTGATTCATTAACCTTTGAATGTATGGAAATAAATTTTGACATTACATCTAGACGTCAAAAAGCAAAATTTGATAATTTATTCAAGCAACAATATAATAGACAATCTCTCGATAACAAAAAAGACAGTTATAAACCTTTCGGATCATATCTTTTTAGATGACGTTATTAAAGCGCTTTCTAAGCGCGGAAATTTTACGAAAGCACCGAGAGTAAGTAATACCACTTGAAGATATACTAACCAATATTGAGCAGCCTGTTAAATTGTTTTCTTTTAATACTGCGAATGAAGTTAGATATGAAACCGTTAACATACTATGTAAAGCAAAAAAGAGCAACCTGTCCTTTCGTCAGGGCCTTGCTTTATTTGATCTTAAACGTAACGAAAATGTAATAATATTACAATCAGATAAAGGTAATGCAACTGTTATATTAAATATAACTGACTATAACATTAAGTAGAACAATTATTGGAACCACAGGCAACGTGACGTACCAAAAGGTCCTATAAGAAAGTTTTTTTTGAAAACCAAAAACCTATTAAATTATCCTCTATGAGAAGATGGTCAACCCATGAGAGATTTGAAGATACAGTCATACGTAACAGAGTAATAGAGTCTGAAAACTTAAGAACTGAGCCATTCATACTTACAACAGGAAATGATCGATCTTTTTTGGCGGACACAAGGCAACACTGGGTTTTGTTAACATTAAATTTAACTAGATTATTGTATCCCCATTCGAGAGTACGTTGAATGTCCTTGTTGATTGAATTTGTCATTTCAACTTTAATTTCTTGATTTGACATAGAAGGTGGATTATCGCTATGAGTAGACTGAGATGAACTACAGTGAAGAGTGCTATCGTCATCAAAGCAATGGACGGGGTTTGTTTTTGAAGAAATAAGGTCATTTAGGTAAAGCAGAAAAAGTGTAGGCGCTATAACGGATCCCTGTGGTACGCACGCGTTAATGCTAACTTCTTTTGAAAAATAGCCGTCAACTACGACACGTATATGTCTTTTACCAAGGAAACTAGAAACCCAGTTAATGAGTGTATTATTTAACCCAAACGAGGTGAGTTTGGCAAGCAAACACTTATGCCAAACTTGGTCAAATGCCTTTGAGATATCTAAAGCGACTACAAATGTTTCACCGGACTGCTCTACTGTATTGTTCCAAACTTGGGTCACATATGAAAGAAGATCACCTGTTGAACGACTTTGCCTAAACTCATATTGGTGGTCACTAAGGAGTTTGTTAGTTTCAAGGAACGTGAGCAGTTGCTGAGTGATGGCTTTTTCCATGATTTAAGACAAAATGGAGGTGATGGAAATTGGTCGGTAGTTTGAGGGATCAGTCTTATCGCCTTTTTGGGATTAGTTTGAACATTTGCTAACTTCCATGATGAAGGGAATTCCCAGAAGACATAGAGATCGTATAGAGCTTAGATAGGACTGGTACTAGTTAGGGGAACATTTCTTTAAGACAATGACTGGGATACCGTCTGGGCCAGTCGCCTTATTGAGATCAAGCCTACTGATGATCTATTCCAAGAGCTTGTACCGAAAATGAATTGGTTTCATAGCGTATGAAGAAGAGTTGACTAGAGGCACGTATTTTCCAGAATCATTGAGACACGAGTTTGATGCAAGCAAATCCATAAAAACATTGGCTTTGTCTACAGAATCAGCAACTACCGATCCGTAAATAGATGTCAGGAGGGGAAATGTACATGTTCCAAAGTTTTTACTAATGGCTTTAGCTAAAGACCAAAATTTACGACTGCCTAAAGGAGATGTAGCTAGTTCATTGCAGTTTCGTTGTTCGAACAACTTTTTAGTTTTAGTGATGACACTTTTGCAGATAGTTTTATTAGATTTCCATTTAATATAATATTTATTTTTGAAAGATATTGCATCAGCACAAGCCTTATTGAACCAGAGTTGGAAACGTGAATGACCTATACGGTACTGTTTTTTGTGGATGTATAACTCAATTCCCATGAGGATGACTTCAGATACTGAAAGAGCGATGTCCAAAGAAGAGGACGACTTAAAACAATATTCATGACATGGAAAGGTTGTAAAGAAATCCCGTAAATCATTCCATCGAGCTGACTTGAAACACCACAATGTTCTATCGGCTTTGCGAACAACAGTGGAATTAGGTGCAGTAGAAATGATTTCTATTAGACAATGGTCGGAAAGACCTAAAGTCGAAAGAACGGAAATTTTATAAACAAGAGGGTTTGATGTAAGAAAGAGATCTAGAAGATGTGGAGTATGGTTAGGGTTATCAGGGATTCTTGTGGGTTCAGAAATCATTTGTGTGAGATCACATGAAATAGCAAATGTTTCTGCACTATGACCAGCAGGATTTGTAGTAGATGAAAACTGAAGCCAATTAGAGTTATGAACATTGAAATCGCCTACAATTGAGATATCGCAAGATGGAAACTGAGACAGGAGGTAGTCAACATTCATACTAAGGTAATCGAAGAAATCTTGAAAGTTACTGTCATTAGGAGACCTATTAATGTAACAGTAGAATTTTACAAAATTAGGACCAGAATGTTTAAACCAAATCATGTCAAAATTTTTATTTTCTAAGAAGAAACCCTCTTGCAAGCATTGTCCTTGATGCACATGCCTCCTTTATATTGAAAGTTAGAGTGAAGGTGGTATTGAGGAAATTGCAAGTCGGGTGACTCGGAGCTTTCAGAGGAGACTTGTGTTTCAGATAGAAACAAAATATGAGGTTGTAATTGTTCAAGATGTTGTGAATAGCATTAAGATTAGACCTGATACCGCGGATGTTGCAGTAGTGAATAGAAAGTTGATACTTTCAATGACCGTGGTCCTTGGGCCCTGCCTCCCGGACATCCCTTATCGAGCTCAGAAAATCGGAGATCCAATATTAAGGAGCCCATGGTAAGGGTGGTGGTACCTCCCCGGCTGGCATGGAGTATACATGCCTACCACCTTTCTTAGTGCGTTAATAAACTTAAACACGCTTAGGAAATTATCACAAATCAGGTGGCGATGTCAACCTTCTGCATGAATATTTGTGCCGTACATGTTCTGCATAATGCTGCCAAATATACTGCATAGATTAACATAAAATTTCGGCGGCCGCTTTGGCCTACGTCCATGGCGACCAATATAATTGTCTTAGAAATAATCTACAATCTCCTGAGCTTCTGTCGGAAAATAATTATTGTCTACCAGGGTGCCAAAAACATGTAGTACCTGTGTAGGTGGTACAAAGGGAAGAGCTATAATTATTCGCGCCCATAAAGAGAAGACGTGCTCTCTTTGATAGTTAACCTATAAAACAAAGTTACGAAAATTCGATTATAGGTCATTATAAGACCATTACTTGCAATCCCGTTGACTGAACTATTTTCCATATATTTTGAGTCAAGAGAAAGAAACACCAAGAAACTTTAATTTCTGGAATCACTTCATTGAACTGTTCTATTACACCCGCTTCAAAATCCACTAATAATTGTGTTGGTTGTACACCAGGCAAATACATTTTAAATCTTCTAAAAATTGTTTTGTTGGGAAAATGTACTGTTTGTGTACAACTTATAACTTCTCGTCAAAAGTTTCAAATTTTTTGCATTCTTCAAGGCGTTATATTGGAGGAATCGATGTACTTTACCATTAATAGTCACATCATTCGGTATTCGCATGGGATTAGAAACTATTAGAATCTGGGGAACTTTATCTTCGTTTCGCACACGCCGAACCATTCGTTACACTGTATCCTTCCTAGGTAAGCTACATAGAATGTAATCATGAACCTCTTCTAAGAAAGTTGCTGTTATTTGTCGTTGCTTCAATATCTCCTGGTCTTTCTTTCAGAGTTTACAGTACATGCAATGTACCTAGTTTTATGGCATCAGCAGCATGATTATGCGGAACAACGTTAAGGGTGATATTCGTAGGATCTCCTGAACTTATAAATATTTAATTAATTATCAATGATTAACAATTTATTTTAATTTTCCTGTTATTTATAATTATTGGCATTCACCTGCTATCCAATAGCTCCCTTAATTACTTTTTTATGCGATTATTCCTAATTACTATCACTCATCTGCAGCCTCAACTTAATTACATATTAACTAATCTATTTTCTGATAATTATTACTGCATTATTAATTTTTTGCCTCCATAAACAGCTATTACACTGATTTGAACGTAAATTGGATAATTCTAAACGTACTTTTTACACTTATTTAGACTTTTACAAGGGGTGAATTGTCTGGGGGCGAATTATCCTCAGTGGCGAATCGTTCGGGGACGATCTGTCCTGGGGCGAATTTTTCGAGGGCAAATTATCTACTGAGGCGAATCGTCCGGGGACAGACCGCGTTGGGGTGAATTGTCTGGAAGCGAATTGTCTGAAACACCTTGATTTACTCATAATTGTCTGCTATGGTTGCTTAGGGAATACTCTTGCGTTTCTAGTGATATGGCCAACACCTCAATTTTACATAAATTTGAATGCCTTCTAATGCTGTAAAGTTGAAGGTACCATATGGTACCTCTAAACACTCATAGTGTCAAAGCTTTAGCTAATTGGTTAACGGAAAAGTAACATTTTCAGACTTAGTTTTTCGCTTGAGGAAGCTCTGAGTTTGATGTTTGAAAACGACGACATCGTAAATTATGTCGGAACTGAGATAAAATTGGCGAGTAACGAGAGAGTAGGTAAAGATGTAAAGAATCACGATCAAACTACCGCATTAGATATTTAACAAATAAGTCCAAAAATTCCAGTCAAAGTTACCCTTGCGGTTTTGTTTCTGGAAAAACATTTTCTCGATCTCGCATCATGAAAGACAAAGGAAGAATTAATAGAAGATTTTTCAAAAATGAATTAAAAAAATTATGAAATCTTG
Organism: Vesta saturnalis; assembly: GCA_036346205.1. NCBI lineage: Eukaryota > Metazoa > Arthropoda > Insecta > Coleoptera > Lampyridae > Vesta > Vesta saturnalis. The sequence goes on along the minus strand of JARFJB010000114.1, from coordinate 2,047,722 downwards.
GAGTTGTTTTTCAATTCAGAAATAATGAATTTTTTAGCGAGTGAAACATTCACAAATGAATTTTGATTTTTCGATAGAAGATTAAGCATACTTATTAGAAGTGACTGTAATGAGTTTCAATCTAAACGAATGTAATGAGGAAGCAAAGACGACGTGCACAATGAACCAATCTATAGTGCTATAAGATAGATTTTTAACTATTTGTCGTTTTATATACTATGCTGATAACACGGCTCTTAACCCAAAGGATAAATGTGCAAATTTCAGACCCCTGGAATACTTTGTTCCTTGTCAAAATTTGAGCTATGATGAAAGTACGATTGAGTACTATGTGAGAGGAAACCCTGTTCATGAAACTCTTTATGGCAAAGCAGTCGCTCCAATGATTGATGAAATAACCTTCAATAACAGCATTTAATTGTCATTAATGTTATGCACTGGAGAAGATGTTGAAAGTAAACTTGGAAGTGACAATAAACATTTTGTGTATTTATACCTGTATTGAGAATCTTTATTTATGCTTTATCAAGTATTGAGTTTAGTTTGATCAATAAAATGTTTTAATTTTATCTTATTGTTAGATTAGTGTTTTTACTCAGTTTCTAAACATTATTCGTATATGAACATGAATCTTCATACATTTAAGAATTAAGTTACGCCACTGAGAAGAGTTGAAAATAAACTGGAAACATATTAAAACATTTTGTGTAAACATAAATCATATATTTAAGTTCAGAATAAGTTTAAGAATTGAACTCTGAAACTGTTAATCCTTCAGTACGCAATTTTTTTTTCTGAGTGGCAATAATTTTATATACATGTAGAATTGGGTATGGAATATAGAAAAATATTTATAAATCTTTCAGTTTATAATTTTTGAACAAATTATTATTCTAACACTTTCGCATATATGCAACTGCTGTCGTAATAATGAACATTCATATCGTAAACAATTTTTTAAAATTTATCGGATAGCATATTTAGGAAAAAAAAATTTTATACAGGGTGTCTCAAAAGATTTCTAAAAATTTTTTTCAAATTGTAACAATTTTTATTGCATTTTTGGATATGTTACAATTTAAACGTATTGTCACATCAAATGATTTATTACCAAAGTCAATGTTCAAAATTTAAATTGAAAAATGGTTGTGAAAACGAGATAGAACATCCGATTTGCCACAATAACATCTGGTTTCAACAAGATGTCTTAATTTTGCTGTGGTAGTTCGAACCTAATTTGCACGACACTTTCCCAAACAGGTGGATTGAGATTTATTTTGAGTGCCACAAGATCACTATCTGACACTAGACTTTTATTAATGGATGATACATTAAAGGCAAGAGTATTTAAAGCCAACGGCAAATCTAGATGTTTTAAAACAACGCATCTGAAAAACGTCGAATAACGCCAAATGTGCAGCAGGAATTTGTAGATCGATTAGGCTATTGTCAGTTGACTAACGGAGTGACATTTCGAACATTTGCTGAAATAAAATTACTTTTAAAGTCTTACGACATAACTTTGTTTTCGATATAATAAAACGTTTATAATAAATTATTTTATTTTTCGTTTTCTTACATGACCTTTTTTCAATTTTAAATTTTGAATGCGAATAACTCAAAGGCCATTGGTCTTTAGGTATAGCACCTTGCATGACAAATTTAAATTGTAAGAATCCAAAATGCAAAAAAATTGATTTACAATTTTGAAACAAAAATATTTTATTAGCTAACTTAGTATTAATAAATTTTTTTACCAATATGAAATTTATAAAATCGACGGTCATGACATTTTTGAAAAAAAATTATTAAAACGAATTTATTTATATTTTAAATTATTTTTACGATCACCGGTAATATAGTCACACTGACTTATAAAGTAAAATAAACAGAAAAAGTTGAAACCTTACAAAATTATACATTTAAAAATTACATGTATACAAAATTAACAAAAACCAAAGAGGAAAACTGAAATGTAATGTAATTAATGTGGAGTACATGAAAATAAGTGACACTACTTCTTGTGAAATGAGGTGAAGCAGTTATTGTCCTTATTCAAGCATAAATTAACTTTACATTTTTCACATGATACATACGTGTAGCCTCTGCAGTTTATGTTTTTACACGTAGTTCTTTTTTCGTTCGAGGTCGACCAGTGGTTTACTGGATCCAATCTTACATTCTTTGGTGGTAGAGAAGATCCCTTGACTCTAACTCTCTTGCTCTCTATTGGGTCCAAACTGTTTGGTCTCCCGCGCTTCCTTGGTTCCGGTCCTACCTGGCATAGGGTTCTGGCTAACTCATCCCTAAACTTCTTTTGGTTCAAAGGCGTGTCTGTCGAAATTGTTTCACAAAACATTCTTCGGTATAATATCCATGAATTTACCACCATAGTAGGTGAAAAAATAGACGGATATACCATCTTTTCGATCTTATCTTGATGATGTTCCTTCCTATATTGCTGTCGAGCAAATCTATATTTCCCATGTGAGAATTGTATACTGAAACAACTGCTGGGCAAGGTACCATTACATGCTCCTTTTTCTTCCTATCAGATCTCCTCACTTCTGATTTAGGAAGTTCTCCAACAAAAGTGGAGAGGAAAGATACATTACTGTTGTCCTTGTAGAGAACTGTAGAAATCTTAACTGACTTAATATTTGTTGTGAACTCCTCGGAATAACCACGTGATCTCTGTTTTAGTTGTCTATCGTCTTTAAACTTGCAGTTGGGAATTCTATTGCTCTGAATTGTACCTACGCACTGAATTCCTTGTCTAAACAAATACACAGCTAAATTCAGAGAGGTATAATACCTGTCAAAATATAGCTTGTAATTCTGATCTCGGGGCATTTCTCTTGACAGTCTAACCACAACATTAGCACTAGCTCCAATATCAGTTTCCTCGTCAACACGAAATTTGGGGTCATTTTCTTGCCAGCTGTAAATTTCGAATTTGTGAGCAAATCCCATGTCACCACAAAACACCAAAAGTTTGTAGCCCCATTTATGAGGATTATCTTTCATATACACTTTCATGTGATGTCTTGCCCTGGTTGCACATATTTGTTCGTCTATTGAAAGACGCTGACTCATGGACACTGAAAGACATCTCTGGTTCATGTAGTCTAGTATCGGCCTTATTTTGTAGAGTTTGTCTCTTTCAGGGCTCTGGGGGTGTGGTAGTTTCGAGTTGTCATTGAAATGCAGGGTACTATGCAGTCTCTTGAAGTACTTCTGTGACATAATCTGTTTTACCAATTCAACTCCAAATACATCGTTCCATAGGTCACGGATGTTAGCTGATGGAGCCAAAGAACTAATGATGCATATGCCAAAAAATTTATAAATGTCATAATTTGTTTGAATTCTGTTGGATAGCATATAAATTAGTTTCGTCCACAATTTTTGATATAATTTCGTCGGTGAAGAAGAATTTAAAAAATTGATATGGTGTAGACAGATCCAAAATTGCTTGCGGTAACTTGCCACTTCCTATGAATGGCAATTTATCAACAGAGGAAAGAAAACTTTGTTTTTTCCACAAAACTTGATGTTTTTTCACATCTATTCTTGTATTTGTAACAGAATTTGAGCAAGTTATTTGAGTTGCAGTTTTTAGCAGCACTTGGGATTTAACAGATTCCTTGAATTTCATTCACATTTGAATTGGGCACTGTTTGATATCAGTTTCAGGCTCACTATCACTATCCGCAGATTCAAGTTCATGAACGTTTATTGTTGTAACTCTAACCCATCTTCACTGTTAGAAGCGGATATCATCGTCATCAATTCTTCTGATGTTTTTTACGTTTTCCTTTTTAATACGTAAAGGAATCCATTACGTGAATTTTCGTCAAAACAAATACGGTCAACTGAAAAAAACATATATCTGGTATTGTATAATGAAAAGAGAATAAAATTATCCCACTTTTGCATATATGCAAACAGAATATTATTATTTATTACTTACCTATTATTTAACAAAATCTGCACTAAACACGAAGACACATTCCTTGTTATTCACTAATATATTTTTATTTTCTCTGTTTTAGTTTTTCACTATGTATACAAAACCGTTATTGATGGCTCTACAAGCCAGACTGAAGAGTCTGCGCACGTCCAATTGCAAGTCATTCATATCGACAGTGACAAATTATTGAATTCACAGCTTTAAATGCACTGTTTTGCAGATGTGCAAAGCAGGCAGCAATGTAAAACTTTTAAAGAGAGCAGTGAAAATACGATTCAATTTCGCTTTGCAGATATGGAAAGCAGCGTACTGAAGGGTTAAATAATTTTAAACGAAGTGTAAATTAGTATTTACATCAATAAGAAATTTGAAACCAATTCAGAAATTGTAAAGAATAGTGAACCGTCACTACTTAAACTATGTTTGAAGGTCAAAAATAGAAACACCACTTGTTAATAAGATTAATATGGAAATGGGTAATAGTATATTAAAAAACAGGTTTCATAAGACCAGTCTTGAAACACGAATTCTAGTGTAAAAAAACGAGTGGCATAGCCACGAATTTTTTTTTGGAATAAGTGTTTCAAGGTCTTATGAAACATGTTGTTTAGCTATTTTCTGTAATTTGGCCTTTTTGCGCCGTTTTTAAACCAACCTTTTCACTTTAGTTTATTTAGGGATTTTTGTGACGGTTGGTAATGTCTTAATTTTAAAAGTGAAAATTTGATCTAGTCGCATTTTGTTCTATCCGAATTCTGTCACCAAACACGAAAATGGAAAATATGATTATCCTAATGGATAATCTTGCACGTACGCCACCTGAAATTCGTGAAATTGCCAAAAATACGGTCGAGAATTTGCTAACATCAAAGTTTTCCACTGGATACAGCCTGTTTTTGACACATTTTGTAAGAGTGACAAGCATGACACAACTCCAGATCATGGCTTGCCAACCTAAAAATTTTCGTAAAATATTCCGCGAATTAATGGTTATAATGACACCAGAGATGATGACGTCGCGTTTCTTAATACTAATAATAATAATGTCTTTATTGGGTTTAAAGAGTACAAATGAAATTAAATGTAATAGTAATAGTAAATTTAAAAGAGAGAATAACAAAAATAAACAAATAAAACAATAAAACGAAAATGTACCCTTATGCCCAAAGGCGAAGTTTACAAAGAGAGAACGAAAGTTCTTTCTCTGTGCTCTACCACTTAACCCTGAACTGCATATGCATTCGGAGTAGGCTAATCGTACGACACTAAAGCAAAGCATCGGTAAAGTAACAAACGAAAACCAATATTCAAAGTGCTGTTGAGATTATAATGTACATTAAAAATTGATCAAAATAATAGTAATTTATTGACTGCAATCTTAAATTTGGATAATGATAATGATTTTATATCCGGCGGTAGAGTTGTATATGACGCAAATGTTGTAAATAAATGACCGTTTAAAGCATTGAAGATTGTGAGAGGGAACCGCCGGATGTGAATATTGTGGATATCGATCCGGAAAGTAATTTTATTATGGAGGTACGCGAGTGTCTTATAGAGTATTACTTTATGATAAAGGCAAGATGAGTGGTGAAGTCGACACTTATTCATGTTTAGCCACTGAACAATTTTAGGCTTGTCTGATATATGTTGGTATTTTTCACATTCAAAAATAAGTCTGGACAAGAATTTTGGACGACTTGTATTTTGCGCAAGTATTCTCTATAAAGGCATGGCCCATAAACAGAACTACAGTACGTGAAATGTGACGTCACCAGAGCTTTGCAGAACATAATCTTCGAACTAAACGATAAAGTATTTGTAATACTGTATATGTAGCATAAACTGGAAAATGCCTTTTGAATACAGTTTTTAATATGTTGTTCAAGATTTTGATTGACATCCAGCATAAGTCGCTCAACCTAATGTTTAATTTGAATGAAAAGAACCTTCTCAAAAATTTTAGAGACCACCAGTAAGATACTAATAGGTCTTAGATCAGAAAACGTTTTGGGGTCCAACATTTTACAGAGGCTAACGATAACGGAGGTCTTCCAGACGCTAGGGAACGTAGAGTGTTCTAAACAATAGTTTACCATATGTGTAATCACATGAATTACAGAGGGCAAACACAAATTAGTCATATGAAGCGATGTGTCATTCGCTCCGCTACTATTGGAACGTATAGAAGTAATTGCATTACCAGAACCAGTTACCATTTCAAAAGAAAATTTAGTGCAGCACTTGGAAGTCACATTAGAATTATAATATATCGCTAATTCGCGATTAGACTTTGAGTTATTTTGAGCAGAGATGATGTGCTGTTAACATTATTTAAATGAAAAGGAAGGTGTACAGTGCATCCCATTTTGGTTGAGACAGCCAAGTATCTCGGTTGTTGTTGAAGATAGAACCTTGCGGTTTTGCGGTGCTGTGCCACATTTTTGTGAAACTCAATATGTCCTGAACGGATTTTTCTTAACTTCTTTCTTTTTGAAAATTCACACTTTTTGGACCCTCTCCATATCTACGAAGTTACTCAGCGATAATGTCAAATTGAAAACTTATCCCATAGAGAATTTTATGTAGAATTCAGTGGCGCAATCAATTTTTTTTTCGGGGTATGGTTATGGAGATATGGTTATGGAGATACGACTCAAACTTATGACTCTTTCAATGGAACACCCTGTATTTTATCACATCATTAAATTCTTCATTTTTTTTCCTTCAAAATGATATATAATATATAAACATAAATTCTTCAAAAATGCTCCAAAATCACTAAAACATTGATTTTTAATAGTAGGCTATGGATTTTTCATACAAAAAAAGTTCAAATTGAAGAAATACTACTCGTGATTTTTCCGTGAAAGGAACAAGAACAATACTAACACTAATTCACTAACAAAACACAAAACGTAGGTAACTAATAGCAACATATAGATAGTAATAAAAAGTTCATAATGTAGAATAAGCAACTAATCAAATGTTTACTCATACTATTTCATTTCGAAATTATTCGGTAACTTATTCATTGAATTGTTCAAATTGATGTTCATTTTCCCTAACACACAATTGACACAATTTCTTAATACGTCTTAATGCATTTGAAATTATGAAGATTTGTAAATTCTGGAAAACTGCCTCTGTTGTTCTATGAAGTTTTTCAATATTATTGTGCCTCTTACCGTATATTTTATTTTTCAAAAAACCTGACAAAAAAAAGTTCAACACTGACAAATCAGGTGACCTTGTAGGCGACCTAATGGGTCCATTTGTTCCAATCCAATGGTCCTGGAAAGTTTCTTCTAAAAACGGCCCAATCACACTCGAATTGTGGGCAAAGGCACCGTCTTGTTGGAAGTATATGGCATTAAGATAGGCGAGGGGAACATTCTCCAGTAATTCTGGTATTACCTCTTCTAAAATTGCCAAGTACTTATTCGCGTTGAGAGCCCTTAAAAAATGCGGTATTTTGTTGATGTCCCCAATAAGAAATAGGCTACATTAAGACCAAATCGACCCTGTTGTTGCTCAAAAATTAGGTGTTGGTTTTCATCATACCAGTGCCTTGTATTTTGCCTGTTAAATAAACCGGCACTGCTTATATGGGCTTTGTCTGACGATATAGCTTTACTCGCAAAATTATTGTCCTTTCGAGTTTGGTTCAAAAACCAATTACAGAAATTCACACGCCTCGCTGCATCACCAGGGTAAAAATGCTGGACAATATTCACTTTGTAGAGTTTGAATTGGTGTTTTTTTAAAATCCTTTGTATCCGTGATCGGGGCACTGTCATTTTTTAACTTCGTACAAGAAGTCTGAGGAGAGACAAGCACGCTGGCTAAGACATTTATTTCATCCACTTCATTATTTTCCTTGTTATACGTATTGGGTCGGGGTTTAGAATACGCACCATAATTTAGTAGATTATTCTTTAGTCGAAATATCATTGCTCGACTAGGTTAACGCCTTTCTGGATATCTAACGTTTTAAAAACGATATGTCATGTAATGTCTTATTATAAATTACTAGTTTACCTGTTTAAATATAATTCTAATGCTTCGTCAACATTTTCATGGCATTGATTGAAACATTGTATGATATCATACTTTTCGTTGTTCTGAAAAAATCTTTCAGCCATTGTAAAATTTCACAAATTAACAAAATCGCCAAACTCAAACACAATAAAACGCATCAAAATTTATCATCATGACAGCAGATGTGTTGATTTCTTAATCTCTTAATCTCTTAATGAGATAATAAAATACAGGGTGTTGCATTGAAAAAATCATAAGTTTGAGTCTTATTTCCATAACGATACCCCGAAAAAAAAATTGAGTGTGCCCCTGGATTCTACGTAAAATTCTCTATGAGACAAATTTTCAATTTGACATTATCGCTGAGAAACTTATTAGATGTGGAGGGGATCCGAAAAGTGTGGATTTTCAAAAACACCCTGTAATTTATAAACGGAAGAAGTTAGGCAAAATCCATTCAGGCCATCTTGAGTTTTACAAAAAAGTGGCACAGGACCGCGAAAACCGCAAGGTACTATCTTCAACAACAACCGAGATATCATGCTACCTCAACAAAAATAGGATGTACTGTACATTAGAACGTTTATGACTAATTCCCATTAGCGATCAGCATTGGTACTTGAGCTATTTTTTAATTTGAATGCAATGTGACCTTTTTCTCTATGAATTGCTTTATTAGTAAAATTTCAAAGCATTTTATAATAGTTCCAATGTGCCTCCAGTTTAGTATTAGTGAAACGATTTAATGCTTTATTACGCAGCTTTATAAGAATTTTAACATTTTCAGTAAGCCATGGTGCCGGTTTTTAAGTGGGAAATAAGTACAAAAAGATTTAATATAATGCCGTTAAAAAGTAATAATTTACCATTAATATCACGACATCGATATACATGACACCAGCTAATGTTTACAAGATCACTTTGAAATTTCGTGATTTCAACTATTTTAAATGTGCGTGTGTGTGTTTGTGTGTGTGTGTGTGTGTGCCCGCGTGAATGCGTGTGTGTGTCGCCTGTTTTTGTGTCTGCGTATACATATATATATATATATATATATATATATATATATATATATATATATATATATATATATATATATATATATATATATATATATTCAGAGAAAAATGCAAGGAATGGTCTTCTGGAGTAACGCATTTTTTTGCTTCACCTTTGGGGCCCGACAAAAAATGAATAAGGTTTCTTGCAGCGGTACTTTTACATTTGTTGTGTATTTGTGCTGATCACTTATGACCATCCTTCCCTTTCACCTGCACGATGTTAGGCTTAATGACTCAATTATTTGCCGTAGTAGTTTCAACCTGAACTTAATTTAGACAGTTTTCAGTAACCTCACTGTTATTTCTTTCCGGCAAAATAGTCGATTCTCGTTCATGTACAACGTTTTCATCCAAATAAATTTCATCATTTGACTCATCTGTGTCCCCTATTGATTCCGGTTTTAGATTGTCTTTCTCCCAATCGCTACCACTATCCTCGAAAGGATCTAGATCACTCTCCTCCCCAGTCATAATTTTCCGTATCTTCTCCTCGAGCTTTCTCTCATTTAATCCTCGTTTTGAAGCTATTTCACTAAAATGGAACATGATTCCAGTATGTGAGATAAATACAAAATATCTTACTTTAAAATAAAAGTTGATAAAACCACTTAATTCAAAACAATCGACAAAAACTTGTTTGCAGACCGACATACACTAATAAGAGATTATCGTAAAACTTACGAAGCATGTGCAAAACAAGACACTTGTTGAAACACTGACCGCTGTCTAGCAACACTAAACAGGAAGGTACTGAAAATTTGAGCTCGATGCGCCTAACGGAAATGCACGATAGGACCCGAAACATTTCACCTTTCGTAAATTTTACGACGGTGCCGTACTCTAGGGTTAAGCGGCGAATTTAATTCGCAAAACTGCCGCTATTGAGCAAAAAAAATCCCAGATGGATGAGAAAACAACATACCCAATATCCCGAAAAAATTAATGTTTGGGCAAGGATTGTTAAAAATCATTGGGCCCTACTTTTTCCAACAGACCTTGTACGGTCCAATATTACTTGAGTTTTTACAAAATCTAATCCCCAGTTCAAGCGCTCCATTTCTCAGTCTTATTAATCCAATTACATATGAAGAAAATATATGGTTCCACCGCATTATGCAGCTCAGATTAGACAATATCGCGATGATGTAGCATTTACCAGCAGATGGATTGGAAAGCGTGGATTCGTTGAATGGCCGCCAAGTTCTCCGGATCTTAATTATTTAGGCTATTTTTTGTGGGGCCATCTAAAAAATGTTGTGTACAAAACTAGACCTGAAACGATTCATGACTTAAAAACCAGAATCAGAAGAGAATGCGCTAATATTAGTCCAGAAACAGTAAATATAGTTCAGCAAGAATTTATCCACCGTTTGGAATACTGCCAGGCACAAGAACGATTTCAATTTGAATATTTCATTTAGTAAATACTTACTGTTCTTATTACTTATTAAATAATATGTTTCGTGAAAATATATTAATAGTTGCCATAATCTTCGTCTTGGTTACTGATACGTTCAGAAGTAAATTTCTCAATAACTGTTGAGTTAGGTATAGGACATGGTACATAAGATATACTTAGAATTCGATGCAGAATTCAAAAATACAATTAAAAATAAGTGTTAATAGCCGTAAATTGTTTTTGGGTGACCCTGTACACATTTACTTGCCATGAAAAAAACCGCAACAAAAAAATAAGAATCGACGAGTCCCAGGGTTTTTCCAAAAAAGAAACCCCTGTTTTTTAACCGAATTTATTCAATACTTTATGTACACACATATATTTAAACTAATGTTAATTTAGATTACTGTAATTTGAATTTAGAAAACAAAAGAAAACGTTTATTAGAAGACAAACAAAATAATAAACATTCTTATCAAGCAAGTTTTATTAAATTGAAATAAATTTCAATATAGGAATAGAAATTTAAATAATCAGAAATCAAATAAAATGTAAGTACAGTCATTCCAACGAAGTAAACATAAAAGAAAATATACTTCGTGTTGTATTCATACCTGCTACGACTTGGAAAAGCAACGCAAGAATTAGAATATCTATGACTTCACAATAAAGTAAAATAAAGGAGCGCTTAAAAATGAAATTAAAGAAATGAAAAGATATGCATTATTCTCCGTTACATAATAAAATTCTTCGCTGATTCTTATTTTCATGCAACGAAAGCCATTCTGTTCGCGAAATTAGAAACGCTTACAAGATACAATGAACAATAACTGCATCAAAATAATTAAGTATTTACTAGTCTTAACTGTATTCCTTATACACAATAGACATTTAGAATTTAATAGAGTAGAACAAAATTATATTCGATTTAGAAAGTGAAACGCAAGTTAATTCGGTACTGCTTTAACTAGTTGTAAGCTACAAGATTAAAATTGAATGGGATGGAATTATAATGCGCACAGATGACTAATAACTGAAATTAATCCTTAAGAGCATTTAAATTTAGTTCACAGTATTAAATAATTAATATGGAAATAAAAAGGAAAAATATAAATAATCGCTAACTTTCGTATATTCCCAAAGTATTTATGAATTTAGGCGGATACGATATGTCATTATCAATTAGGTACATAATTAATTATATCTTACATATACAGGCTGTACGTGTAAGATATACATATACGTGTACAATATTGCTAATTCCTTATGAAGAATTAGAAAAAAAACGTAAAATTATTATATGCCCTCTTCTGGCCGCTGTAAGATCTTACTGTTCGTATTCGGAATTGGCTAATTTAACACATAATCCGATTGTGATGTTTAGTAAGATAAAAAAAATAATAAAAAAAAAATTAATTATTGAACTTGCTTGCATTACGCTTCACACAGTATACAGTAAATTGGAAAGCTTGTTCGGTTCACAGTAAATAACTACCGTAACAAACAAAGTAATCAAGAAATTTATAGGAAATAAATTGGTCCGAACAACCTTGTCCACAAGAAAAGTAATGTACATAACACAAAAATTACGAGACAAAAATTACAAATTCATATGAAATTAAATGTTTAACATTCGTAGTAGTTCACGTAATACAGATAATCGTTACACCCGGTATATTGAAATCAACACAGGAGTTAAATCGTTAGGTGAATGTATACAGTAAATTGGAAAGCTTGTTCGGTTCACAGTAAATAACCTCCGTATCAAACAAAGTAATCAAGAAATTTATAGGAAATAAATTGGCCCGAACAACCTTGTCCACAAGAAAAGTAATGTACATAACACAAAAATTACGAGACAAAAATTACAAATTCATAAGAAATTAAATGTTTAACATTCCTAGTAGTTCACGTAATACAGATAATCGTTACACCGGTATATTGAAATCAACACAGGAGTTAAATCGTTATGTGAATGTATACAGTAAATTGGAAAGCTTGTTCGGTTCACAGTAAATAACCTCCGTATCAAACAAAGTAATCAAGAAATTTATAGGAAATAAATTGGCCCGAACAACCTTGTCCACAAGAAAAGTAATGTACATAACACAAAAATTACGAGACAAAAATTACAAATTCATATGAAATTAAATGTTTAACATTCGTAGTAGTTCACGTAATACAGATAATCGTTACACCCGGTATACTGCAATCAACACAGGAGTTAAATCGTTAGGTGAATGTAGTCACAGAAGCTAGAATTAACTAAGTCAAAATGGAAGCTAACCTGTTTGGGTGCGGTCTATCAAGTCACTTTTAATGATTTAATCGAAGTTTTACTAGTGATTGAGTGCCAAATTATTCAAAACTGAATTAGTGAATATATATATATATATATATATATATATATATATATATATATATATAAGCCGACGTACATCAAATTTCGTATTTAGGATTGCTTTCATTTGGCATAGGTGAAGGGGGTTCATGAAGAGCAGCTTTTGATTTTTATGAAACAGTTCTGAAATAACTGTATACTTCAAACATATAAAAATACAAACGTACATACCTTAAACATATTCATTACGTTCTACAAAATTTTTTGATACGACGCGTAGTTTAGCGGCAGAAATTCGTAAGGTAGGTTTCGTAGATGCTCGTTCAAATTTTTTGAATACCTGAATAACAATTGCCTTTATAAGGAAGTGTGGAGACATATTTTTAAAGAAAACTTAATTTTTTTTCACACATGCCTCTCAATACAAGGCAAACTAAGTCTTAAAATTAATGGAATCGGACATAAAATCCTTAACACTTTCGCTGGTTCATAACGCACACATGGCGTCCTAGCAATACTTACCCGAGCGCTCTCGACGTACATGTGGCGGCCCTGTGTTTTTTGTAATATACCTACACGACAATCGACGAACACGGCAGTAATGCTTATGATTCCGTAGGAGCACAATCTCAAGGGTTTTATTTAGAAGTTGCGGTGCGAGGTTCGCGTTTTCTTTGATTTTTTTTGTAATGGCCGACAGTCCGTCCCTGGGCCCTTAGTCACCGAAACGGCTTAGAATTAATAATCCCAAAAAACTTACTGAACATGAAATGCTTGTATTATCATGTTGATCAAGTTCGAGTCATGAGGAGCCATTTCTGGACTCGGGCAGGAACTGGAGTTGTGCTTCTGGAATATCCAACAACGTCAAGATGTAATGTCGACAGTTTCGCAAAGCGACATAGAGTTGTTGGAATGTGGGAAATGAACAACAATTATTATGGACAGAAAACCCTCCAAATCTTAGGGAAATTGTGTTTATTGAAAAGTTCTTTGGAATATTAGTGCGATAAACGAATATTTACGCAGAACACGTGCTACTAAATGAACCGTCTGGACCCAACTCTAGAATTAGTCGATGGAAACCAGTAGGTAAAGAAGAAATGACTTTAATTTTGAGGCTTACAATTTTTATGGGAATCCTTCAATGACTTAGATTGCTTAACTACTGGCGTACCAATCGTTTTCTCAATTTGCCTATCAGGAAATACATGAGCAGAGATCGATATTAAATTATTTTGCAGTGCCTCCATTTTATTGAAAATTCCCGTAATTTTGAAAGTGACAGGTTGTACAAAGTTTGGCCCTTACTGAACTTTTTTGACAGTAAAATGGAATTGATTTATTCCCCTGACAAGGTTCTTTCAATAGATGAATCGATGCTTTTTTTTTTAAATAAAAAACGTAAGTACGTATTAAATTTTATTTTCCCACCGAGTCAAGAGGTATTGTTTTAAATATGCAAATATATACTGGGATACTTGATCATTTGGGCGGTAAAGGACATGTCGCTAATGTCGCCCTTCATCTTATGTGGAATTACTGGGACAAGGGGCATAGTTTATACAAGGATAGCTACTACAATTCTGTAATCCGTTGGAGACAATTATTGGAGAGAAATACGTACTGCACGAGTACTTTGCGGGCGGGAAGAAAACAAACTCCCGAAGATGTAAATAAGGCAAAACTAAAGCCTGGTGAATCCGTTCATTGTTATGAATAAAATGTGTATGTAGGAAAATGGAGGACAAACAGGAGGTACTCTACAGGGTGATCAACTTTATACTACGGAGTTCGATAACTCCGTTACCTTGAGAGTTACGAAAAAACGTTTTAAATGAAAATCATAAAGTCAAGCTGCACATTTTAAAATTATTTAATAATATACAGGGTATTTCATAAAGTCACAGCATATCAAATTTAAGTTCTTTTTAATGGAACACCCTATATGTTATGTAAAATTTCAATTAGGCACATTTTTCCTATTCCAATGATAAAGGTTGTTACTAGATTCTACAAGGTACTTTTAAAGATATGGCCATTTTTATGTCAAAATCTTAAAGAAATCGTCACGCTATATTGTTTAAAATCAACAATTGAGGGCTAATCTCTCATGGGTAAAATAATTCCGTGATGGTTAGTTTTGTTAAAACCTATCACTTTTGTGATAACTTTTATTTTTTGTACAGGGTGATCCAAAACTCACACCCATGATTATCTCGGTTATTTAAAATGGAACACCCTCTAAATCTTACAGTTATTGATTTATTTAGATTTTTAAAAATAAAAGCGACATTTTTGACATAACTTCAAATTTTTTTTTTCATGACTGTACTACATTATTTGGAAATACTGCAAGTTTAATCAGCTCTGTATCAATACTATCATTATCAGGTGAAAAAGACATACATCAAGTATAAATAGACTATTGCAAATAAAACCAGAAATTGTTTAAGACTAGGTGTAACAGAGACTAAGAGTAATAGATGAAGCAAGATTCTAAAAAATGACTAATAAAATAATATTTCGGCAACAAAGTTTTGATCTGGACATTAAAACATTGTAGATTGAGCAAAATACATTCCTGCACTCTAACGAAACACTGTGTTTCATCGAACGACAATCGTTTTGTTGAACACATACACGTCATTAGCAGGGTGAACCTAAACTTTTTAAATAGTATTTTATCACTCGACGATCGTTTCATTGATACCACCTCATCATAAGCAGGTTGAACTTAAAACAGTTTAATCATAGTGATGAACGAGGTTCGATGAAGTGGTATTTAAATTAACTGTTCAGAGTGGCCTTACATTTAAACAATGTTGTAGCCGATCTTCAAATTCTCTACTTACATTTATAGCCTTTGGGATACTAACGTTTCGGAAAACCACTTTAATTCTTGTCGTCTAACGTAGTTACAGGTAATTTATATACTTCACTTTTCACATACCCCCACAGAAAAAATCTACTTTTGTTAGGTCAGGCGATCTTGCAGGCCACGGAATTGGTCTTCCTCCACATATCCATCGTCCTGGAAACTGAAAGTGTAGTTGACCGTGATTCAGTGCGTTATTATGTATGGGAGCCCCATGATGTAAATATCACAAGCACTGACGTATACGCAGGGGAAAATTTTTAAGAAGCACAGGCAACTAATTTTCTAGAAAATCTAAATAACTGTTTACCATTTCCTGGAAAAATATGGTCCAATCACGAAATAACCAAGAGTATCACCCCAAACATTTAAAGACCATCTTGTTTGTGAAGTAGTAATTATTATATGTGGATTTTCTCTTGAATAGTAATGAAAATTATGTGTATTTAAACATCTATTTTTATGGAATGTCGCATCATCCCCGAAAAGTACATAATCAAAAAAATCTCTTTGCGAATTTTTTTTTGAGCCCAATTACAAAAATGTATTCTTCGTCGAAAATCATTATCCAATAATTCGTGGTAAAACTGAATATTATTTGGGTACATCTTGTTTTTAGATAGTATTTTCTGTACACTTCCATTACTTATTACTTTTATTGGGATCATCTGTAACTGCCAACAATACATTCAGTCCATTTTCCTCGGTAACAACAGTTTTCGTTTTTTCTTTCTTTTCATATACTACAGTACCTGTACGATTAAATCGATCCATCACTTTTTCGGAATTCGGGTAATCGGCGCTCTGGAAATCTCTCGTAATAGACCCTTACTGCTAGCAAGTAATTTTTATGACATTCACCTAGTATTAATTTTACAAGCTTGATAGACAAATAATACTGCTCTGTGTTAAATAATACTTTAGAATCATGGCAAACTGTAAAAAAATGCAGTGTCAAAAATGTGGCTTTTATTCTTAAAAATCTAATTAAACTAATAACTGTAAGATATATGCATAGGGAATGCTTACAAAGAGTAAAAGTATTTCTTTTTTCAGAAATGATATAAAATACAGGGTGTTCCATTTAAAATAACCGAGATAATCATGTGCATGAGTTTTGGATCACACTGTACAAAAAATAAAAGTTATCACAAATGTGATGTTTTCACAAAACCAGGATATCCCGAAATTATTTTTCCCATGAGAGATTGGCGCTCAATGGTTTATTTCAAATAATATAGGATGACGATTTCATTACAATTTTCACATAAAAATACCCATATCTTTAAAAGTACCCTGTAGAACCTAATTAAAACCTTTATCATTGGAATAGGAAAAAATAATAAATTTGATATTGTGTGACTTTATGAAATACCCTGTATATTATTAAATAGTTTTGAAATGTGCAGCTTGACTTTATGAATAACTTTTATTCAAAACTTTTTTCGTAACTCCCAAGGTAACGGAGTTATCTTACTCCGTAGTATAAGTTGATCACCCTGCATGTTACTACAGAGCTTGAAAGTATTGTCTTCGCTCCAGTCATTTTCATTTAGTCTTTTAGTCATTATTCGTTTTATAACGGAACTAAATAAGTCCGTAACGCGCAAATCAGGTAAGAGTTTACGTTGCGTTATACTTATAAAAGGAAAATAACCTATTTAAAATACGTTTCACAAAATTGAAATTACAAAATTAAGTATCTCTAATAGGTGGAGTCATTTTTCACGATTGTGGTTTAAATTTATTTCATTTCTTAGAACTTGTCTTATGTTCACCTCAGCATCTCCAATCCCAGTCTTATCGAAATTAGAAAATTTGCATGTTCGTTTTTTGACAGCCTAGGTGTTTGCTTACAGTAAATGTTACATTTGTAATTATTATAATGGAAAACCTAAAACCCAAAACACCCCCCCCCCGCGTACGGCCTTGCTTGTTGCCAAAATATGCACTACTCAAAAAAATTAAAGGAACACTTTAGGATAACCCTGTAATTTTTGGATTGCTGTTATTAACAAATGAAAATTATATTTTCATAATTGACTTGCATTTTATTTTAGTGATTTGATAAAAAATAAACGTGATTATGCTCATTTATTCGAGATAAGTTTAATATTCCACAGTAAGTACAAAAAATAAAGTGATTATGAAAATATTTACATTTAGGTTTTATGTTTATAAAGGTTCACCAAGAAACGGCATGACAGGTTGTAGTTGTTGAATTAATTATCTGTCAAAATGAGAGATCTTAGCGAGATACAAGTCGCTCGTGCTATAGCTTTAATTGAAAATGGTGTAAAACTTCGACAAGTGGCATGAAATTTTAATCGCAGTCCATCAATTATCAAACGTGTGTATGATCGCTATAGCGAGAGTGGACAATATAAAAGACGAACCGGACAAGGTCGAAAGCGAAAAACTACACAAATTCAGGACCCATATTTAGCAGTTTCTTCTCTGCGAAACCTAATAGCAACAGCAAATGACCTTCAAAGTACACTTAGGATGGCTCACCAGGTAACCATTTCTGACCAGACTGTTAGAAACAGGTTATGTGAAGCAGATTTAAAACCAAGAAGACCGGTACTAAAACATGTTTTAACTCGACATCATAAAACTTTGCGATTAGACTTTGCTCGTGATCATTTGAGATGGCAACTTAGACAATGGAGACCAGTACCTTTTACAGACGAATCAAGATTTCGTCTTTCGTTGTGATTGCCTCGTGCGTGTGTATAGATGTCCCAATGAACGATACTCCGCTGTTTAGAGATGGCTCGGTAATGGTCTCGGGTGGAATAAGTTTGGAGGAAAAAACCGATTTTGTGGTGATATTAGGAAGTCTTACAGCTGCAAGATATATTGATATCATTCTGCCAGATCACGTTATCCCTGCAGCATATGGTATAGGCCCTGATTTTCTTTTCATGCAGGATAATGCAAGCCCTCATACTGCTGCGATTACTATAGATTTTCTTAACGAGCGTGAAATTCGTAAAATGGATTGACCAGCGATAAGTCCTGACCTTAATCCAGCTGAACACTTATGGGATATATTGGACAGACGTTTTCGACGTCGTCCAAATTCACCTCCAACCCTTCAGCAACTAACAGAAGCCCTGGTAGAAGAGTGGGACAGTATACCACAGGAAGACATTCGAAGGCTCGTGAGAAGTATGCCAAGAAGATGCCAAGAAGTAATTCGTGCTGCTGGAGGGCACACGCGATACTAAAACACATTGGTTTTCAGGTAGCGTAACATTGCGATTAAAATATCTTTTCTTTTCATTTTCTTATTCGCACATTTTTTTAAATTGTTAATTTTAGTTTACGAATAAAGGATTAGTTGAAAGTTCTATTAATCGATTTATTAGAAAAAATGATGTGTCTTTCACAATATAAATGTTCATCTGTATATAACTATCACTTAATAAGTTACAGGGTACAGAAAGATGTTCCTTTAATTTTTTAGAGAAGTGTATTTTTAATTATTTTAGTTTAAAAATGTGTCTAGATTTTTCAATTTATTACGATTATAAACTAAATTTTTTGGATTAATGTTTTAGTTGTTTTTTGAATTTATAAAACTTTATTCTAAAATTTCATTTTATATCTATTAAGTTCGAGTTTAGTGTTGTTTATTTTTGTCACTATTTTTGTATTAATAATGACTTTGCAATAATCTAATAAAGAGATTTGATAGACAGTCACTAGTGACGCCACATAGGCGTCGCTGATGACAGCGCGATTAAAACTTTGGCCGAGTGCTCAACCCGTCGCATGTGAGTCTTGTTTTTTGCAAAAAGTTGGAAAAACTACGTAAAAAAGAATTATATTAGACGAATGACTCGCAAAAACAAATATTTACAAACAAAAGTTTTTTCTGTCTCAAGACCACCGGTGTCTATTAAAAAATTCATGTGCAACAAACGTGTTAAAATGTATTGTTGGCTTTGAAGTTTTTTTTTAAGTCAGCACCTGTATGTCTATACGTCTATGAAGTTTTAAACGTCCATCTGACGTAGATATTTGTTTTTGTTGTTACAATGTTACCTATTTTCGTTATAAACGTTATAAAAGGGGATGCATACTTATTACACAAATTATTAACAAAATTGTTTCAATCGTTTTAATTCCCATTTTGTAGGTTGGAGATTGAACTTAATTTGCAGGAAGACGTAGAAAAATTACAGTTTGTAACACGTTTGGAATGCCAAAATCGCACTCTTATAACCGTAACACTGTGCGGAATATGCCACATTCCAAACTTGTTACAGAATATACTATTATGTAAAAATTGTGGCAATCAGTGAATACTGAAGCTTTGTATTTTGATATTTATGTCGCAATAAATTCTATTTTTTGTTAAATATTACTATAAATCCTTTACGAATTAAATATCATTAACTAACCGTTCATGACGACTTTTAACCAAAAAACATGCAATGGGGTGCGAACGGACCCCATATGGTACTAGATGTGTTAAAATCTAAAATACACCTGGTGTTACGATGGTTAAATTAGTAGAACCGTTTGATTGACTAGTTTATCATCTCCTCAGTAAATTTTCCCAAAGACGCCTTCTTGCCAAAATTAATTGGACAATCCTGGTATAGCATACCCTTGTCTTAATAAAGTAAGCATTAATTACTCTTGTTTAATCAAATTTTAAACTACAAGGATATTCTACTTATGTAGGATAAAATTAAGCACTGTCTTTATTTATTCATGGCTTAGACAAAAATTTATTAGCAACATTGCAACGGCTAATTTTGGTAAATACACTATGAGCACGCTACAATTTCGAGTAGAATCATCTAACTTATTCAAGAACTTATAAATACAGAGTATGTTGAAAAATAATCAATAATTTATTAATTAAAAATCTTGTCTAAATTGCAGACGAGGTTTTATACGATATAAGAAAAATCGGGTGACACCAAATGATGAATAAGATTTTTTTGTACTTCTTTTAAACCTTTAAAAAGAGCCAGCGAATGAAAACTCTAGAACGAGGCAAGGATCTGTCTCTTGCAGCATTTATCCCTAAAGGCTATGCAATAACTACAAGTACGCTTTCAACGTTACAGAGAAATGTGCTGTGTATGCACTTAACATTTAACTTACGGCTTTTTCAGCTTTGAATTATTCGTCAAGTGTGCTTTAGAATTAATTTTCTTGTTTATGTACCTGTATAAACTCTTTTTGTGATTCTTAATTAAATTTAGTTTTTTTATACCACATACATAAATCGGACTTATCTTCCATTCTCTTCACAATCATATTTGGTTTGAATCTAGATTGGCGTCCATAACTCTTAGACAAAAAAAGGCATATTTCTGATAATCCCTTAATAAATAGAGTGGAAGATTGAAGTTGGCTTGAAGATGTGAACGGTCAATGATGATAGCTATTAATTTATTAGCGCATTTTGTAAGTAAAAAAGCTTTTACTGTAAGTCCTGTAATTACAAAGATTATAAAGACTGGAAGGTTTCCTTAATAAACAGAATCAATTTTTATCTGAAATTTGAGTATATCGGGATCAAACTCTTCTCTTTCAGATTTCATTTAACCCTCTTTTAGTACAATTCAGTTAGTGACATATCACTTTTGACGGCTTTAGCTGAATTGATTTTTGTTGTCTTCGATAGTATTGCTTGGCAGTATCTTTACTGGGAGAATAAACAATAAAATTACAATCCTAACTTTAAGCCGCTTTTGTGCACAAAAATTTGTGCACGAAAACAAGGAAGTATTAAGAATTAAATATTATGTTTCCAATTTTCTGTCATCATGAGTTTCGAAAAGCGTAACTAGGTGAATAATTGCGTTTGGGCTTGAGAGACTGTCTGTATATTAGAACAAGCAACTAATGAAAATCACTACCGGTAAAGTCGTTCTTTTTACATCCTGTCGCGTAATGTCATACGAAAATTGCTAGTTAGAAGGTCCCATGTGGAGTCACAAGCAAACACTACTTAGTATCATTATAATGAAAGTAAGTATTACATTTCAGTGTTTAAAAACCTCAAATGGTAATAGTGACCACCACCAATTGCGTTAAATTTGGATTTTGTGACATATTACAAGCTAAATGTACTATCGCGCTCAAAAAATACTGGTACAGCTTGTTACTGTAGACACTTACAAAATTCATTTTTTGTGTGTAAATCGGACAACTCACGATTTTCAAGTAGGGGTTATGCATTTGTCAAAATAGTAAATTTGATAGTTTAAAGACTCTCAGAAACTCTCACTTTCATATTTTATGATCATAGCCTGTTAACGGAATTGGTTATGGGCCGTCAAATCAAATGCAGACAACCAAAATTTTGCTGTACCAGTATTTTTTTAGCGCGATAATACACTGGCAGTACAGGTGAGGTGCATACTTTGAACAAGCCCAATGGGAATAGTTAGTCATGCTGTAACATTAGTTAGTTTCGTCCAATAGCGGTTATTTCCTGACATGTATTGCTTTTCTGAATTAAATCAATTTGTTCTAGTGAGATGATTGATGGTCATTCGTTCGTAGCATTTATTTGTACAGGTAGAAATGTCAGTTTGAACGTTCCTTTTAATTTGGTTAAAGATGGTGACATTCCAATTCCTGTGGAATTTTAAATATTTTCTGGATTTTATTTAATCCATCGACATTTATCGGTTTTATATTTATTCCTGAATCAATAAAGTAATTAGTTGTAGTTAAATGCGTCATACGCTTTAAGCCGTTTCGTCAAGGATAATATGTTACATATCAGCCGTGTTGTCACGGTTTGAGTTACGATACGTGATTATTGGATAAGATATGAATCGTCCTTATGCTTTAGTCTTCAATTTTGGGGTCTTACTATATATTATTTTGCGTTTAGAGGGTTTTATGTACCGGCTGGTAGGCAATACAAATTAACATTGGTCACTTGTACGTAACTCGCAAAATGCTAGAAAACACCGCGTACAACAGATCTCGAGCTAAACATCAAGATTAAAAAATGTCTGATAAATGTGAAATATCTTATTGGTCAAAAACAAAATTAGAAGGTCGTGTGATTCTTTTGGGTGACGTCATTTTGTCTAGTTAGCGTCTATTAACTTTAGGTTAGAAGAAAACAACGCGCTGGAAATTGTTCTGTAATTTTACAAAATTCAATTTGTAAGATACACTTCAGTTTAAGCTGGTTTTTATTTCAAGCATTTATTTATTACTCTGCTAAATAGAATCTATTCTTTCGTTTAATAGGGACATATGTTTCTCTAAGCAATACATGTTTTTTTTTTGGTTGCTCACGAAGCAAGCCTCCAATTCTTTTTTACATTATTTATGTTATTGTTGATATATTTAAAATTCCCATAACTGCTGCTGGCCCCGTAACTAAGAACTCGATTCATTTAGGCTTTATTATTGAAGTACATGAGTACTTAACCACTTTCCGAAATAAGTATTTATGGACATGCTGGTTGAACACTTCTTTACGCAGGCATGCACGCACGCACGCACGCACGCGCCCACGCGCACGCGCACGCGCACGCACACGTACACGCACACGCACACGCACACGCACACGCACACGCACACGCACACGCACACGCACACGCACACGCACACGCACACGCACACGCACACGCACACGCACACGCACACGCACACGCACACGCACACGCACAACGCACACGCACGCGCACGCGCACGCGCACACGCACGCGCACTCGCACACGCGCACGCACACGCACACGCACACGCACACTCACACTCACACTCACACCCACACTCACACTCACACTCACACTCACACTCACACTCACACTCACACACTCACTCACACTCACACTCACACTAACACTCACACTCACACACACACTCACACTCACACTCACACTCACACTCACACTCACACTCACACGCACCCACCCACCCACACACCCCACACGCACGCACGCACGCACGCACGCACGCACGCACACACACACACACACAGACACACAAACACACACAAACATACACACACACACACACACACACACACACACAACACACACACACACACACACACACACACACACACACACACACACACACACACACACACACACACACACACACACACACACACACACGAGTGTCCGGAAATGATGCGCAAAAAATTAGTTGCCGATTCTACATGAAAAATGAGTGTGACAAGTTCCACCTATAATAGTTGTTCGAAAACTCAAAAATAACGGATCTACAGGGCGTCAAAGTTAGAATTAAGAAATAATTTTGTTGTAATAACTTTTTTGTTGGTAATCCGGTTGTTTTAAAATGTTGTACACTTATTACTTGTGATCTTTTGTATTATCGGTCATAAGTTGACATTTGTCCCTCATCGCTAAGGGGATGAACTCAACCTTTCCATCTACTTAATAACGTATAGCTTTTTGATTTTTCAGTTTTTGTTGTGTAAAGTTTCAAAAAATAAAAGGGCGCTTAAAATTACTCAAAAAAGGTTTACTTGTTACATCTCTCTAAAATAAGCCGTTTTCGAGAAAATCTGCTTTCAAATTCTTGCTCGCTGTGAACAATAACGCACGTTAAATTATTTTCAACGTTTTAACACGGCCTGCTGTGGAAACAAGTGATATGGTTCCTATGGCAACGAGGACACATGTAAAAATAATGTTGCCACATTGTAAGGTGTAAGAATGAGTGTTAAAATATTTTGTCAGTAATAAAATGCTTGAACTCACCCTGTAGATCCGTTATTTTGAATTTTGTATCAGTTTTAGTGCATGAGACGAAAAAGCACATAAAATACACAAAAAAGGTATACTTAGTACATACCTCAATTGTAATTTTACGAGTTGTGAAGTTTTAAAACCGAAGAAGATGAATAATAACGTTAATTATTCAAATATTGAATTACGTGATATGCATTATTATTATGATATGGCTGGTGGGAATGAATTTGCAGTAAGACACTTGTATGGTGAAGCATTCCCGAACAGAATTGTTCCACAATCACGAACGTTCAGTTTCATCTTGGTGAACACAGATCTTTTAAGACAAAACTCTTTGTCGTGGGCCGTCCAAGACAAACAAGAACAGAACCAGTTGAGGGTCGTATATTAAATTCCATTGAGAATAACCCGAGCCACGAATTTTTGAAGGAACAAGTCCTTTATCCTCCCCATTACCAAAAGGTTCAGGCTTTAAATCCTATTGATCCTGTGGCTAGACTAAACATGTGTAATAGGATTTTGGAAATCCATAACGATGATGAAGGTTTTGTGAAAAGGTTGCTTTTCACAGATGAAGCTGGATTTGGACATGATGGCGTTATCAATTTAATGATCATCAAAGGGCTGATGAAAATCCCCACTTGATCGTAGAACGCAATTTTCAGAATAGGTTTTCTGTGAATGTGTGGGCAGGCATAAATGAAGACCATTTAATTGGACCATACTTTCTGCTGCCAAGACTCAATGGTGAAATATACTTCGATTTTTTAGGAAATGAGTTGTCAATTCTTTTGGAAGATGTACCTCTCCAAGTAAGAAATTCCAAGTGGTTACTTCAGGATGGAGCTCCACCACATTATGGTGTCGCGGTATGAAGATTATTAAACGAAACGTTCCCAGAAAGGTGGATAGGACGCGGTGGGTTTGTAGAGTGGGCTCCCAGGTCGCCCGATTTAAACGCAATGGATTTCCTCCTTTGGGGCTACCTTAAGTCTTTAGTATATTCCACTCACTCACATAATGTTGAACAATTGAGAGAACGCATTATTAATAGTTGCGAGAAAATTAGAGAAAAGGACAGAATATTTTTTAGAGTGAGTCGTAACTTCTTAAGAAGAATTAATTTATGCATAGAGGAGGAAGAACGTCAATTTGCAAATTTGTTGTAAATTATAAACCTAATCATTTTCAGGCCATGTTTTCTTCTAAGAGGCATTGGAATTCTGACATTTTGCTATGAGTCAGAATTTACAATGCCTTATTATAAGGTTAGAAAAGATGAAAGTACTATTTTGAAAGCAGATTTTCTCGAAAACGTCTTATTTTGGACAGACCTTTTTTGCGTAATTTTAAGCGCCTTTTTATTTTTTGAAACTGTACACAACAAAAACTGAAAAACCAAAAAGTTATAGGTCATTAAGTAGATGGGAAGGTTGAGTTCATCCCCTTAGCAATGAGGGACAAATGTCAACTTTTGAACGATAATACAAAAGATCACAAGTAATAAGTGTACCATATTTTAAGACAACCGGATTACCAACAAAAAAAGTTATTACAAAAAAATTATTTTTTAATTCTAACTTTGACGCCCTGTAGATCTGTTATTTTAGAGTTTTCGAAAAAGTGTTATGTATGTAGAACTAATGTAAATTCTGAATATAATAATTAGAATTTACATCAGTTCTGCATACACAAAGACAGAATTTACATCGATTGGAGCTTGAATCTCGATAGCGCAGTTGGTTAGCGTGGTACTCTAGAAAAGTGCAGGTCGTAGGTTCAAATCATACCCACGGTAAACTTTTTGTTTATGTATTTATTAGAATTGATAATAATTTCTGATTACATATTTACTTTTGAACTTATTCATTCATAACAAAACTTATAATAAACTAAAATTTGCTTTTTGTTTTAGAAAATTCCGCATAAACATACGCGACTTTTAGGAAGACTACAGACGAGACTACAGTAGCTAAAAATTGAAGGAAGCATTGCAACAAGTGGCAGAGAATACTTTGTCAATTAGAGAAGCATCTGGGAGATACAAAATTCCTTTTGGAACGTTTTATAACATATCCAAAGGTTTACATGGTAGTACACCTTGTCCGATATGTTTAACACATAACGAGGAAGTAGCCATGTTAGAGGCTGCTGCCAAATCATCAAATTGGGGATTTCCTCTGACCCTCTTGGACTTAAGAATGTTTGCCAAGTATTATTTAGACAGACAGGGCAAAGTATAACCATGTTTAAAAGCGGAGGAAAAGGAAAGGGTTCTCTGCTCACCTGTAGGTAGTTAAACAAACCGTCTAGCTCAATGTCGGTTCGGGCGGGGGGCTCACCTTTAGTCGAAACAGGCACCACTATCCCAACTTCTGGATAGTAATGGGGAAAGAGACGAGTAGCTAAGCAGGACAGGAACACACCAAGGGAAGGGAAGTAAGAGATCACTGTAGTGTAACTAGCAAACTCAAAAAGCATATCTAAAGAACAAAAAAAATATTTTTAAACTAGACTATTCAACTAAAATGTATCGTGGAACGTAGGAATGAAAATTTGAGTAAATAAATAAAATGTCGGTCACTACGGTTATTAACCAGAATAAACAATCAATGATAACGTCCGCCAGTTGATCAGGTTGGGTCAACTTTGAACCTAACCAATGATTTATTCTTAAACACCAAAACAAAATCTAACATTTAAATGTTTCCCTTCATACAATGAAAAATCTTTCACTGTATTGACCTGAAAGAAAAACATACACAGGAACACTAGCTCAGCGTCCGAAGATACTCAAATTTAATAAACTGTACTTACTGTAGTTGTACAACATCCAAAAACAACCGTAGATATAATGGACAACCTCGTTAAACCTAAATTAAAGTACAAATGGCCTTTCGGCAGACTAGTTCAGTTTGTCTCTTTTATCTATTTAATAGCAAAATAAACTACAGGAAAAGAAGACTAACATTGGGAACTGAACGCTTCCTCCAAAGGTTAAATATAAACAGTAAAATGTTTTATTTAAAATATAAAAAAACTTTACTGAATTCGTTCCACTATTTCAGGTATTATACCCAGTATGTATTAAACAAAGTTACCGATATGGCACAAACAAGTAATACCAAAAATTTAAAAGTATATAACCTTTGAGCTAGGTGGTAGTGCAAAAGGATAATTAAAAAAAAACAAGAGCTATTAGATATTATAACGTAATGGTGGCTAATTGCGAATGGTACGGGTGTGGTTTCCAATTTATCAAACATTTAAAGTTAGTCATGAGTGTTGTAAAGTGAAAAGTTACTAAAAACACTTAAATATAAAATCGACAAATGCTTTAGCAATTTGTGAATCGTTAACAAATACCCACCAGTATAGTTCTGGTCAATTACGTTGACTTGCAAAATTTGAACTTCATATAAAATAATTATGATAATATTGTAATTCCAATAATTAAGTCGATACTATTATTTTATAGTGAGCAGAACGCGAAAGAAATCACTGTCGAGTAATCCCGATATAAAGCGACGATAAAGTATATCATAAAATGCATGTGATAAATAAAAATAACACTCTGATCTTTGTTCGTAGGGGTTACTCTAATGTAGTTACAGCACAGAAGGTGGTGCAGCCGAATCCAAAGAGCAGAATAAAGAGATCGATTGAGCGTCCACAAAAGATGCACCGAATAGAACGTGCAGACGTTTTACAGCAATTGTCGAAGTTAAATTCCAATCGTTAACGTCCAGATATTTAGAGATAACTAGTAATTACTAAACCATTAGATGATAACCATTACGTGCTAAAAGGATAAGGTAGGTAAACACTACATAAAACAAAGGTTACATTAATTGACCCTTTTGTTGTAGACGGGCACATTGCAATGGTATGGACTGTTTTCCATAGTCGATGGAAAGGATAAGCAGTTTATTTAGAGGTGGTACGCCATCAAAAGCTAACAAAGAAAGTTATGTTTTACCAACAAGAATCTTACCCAAATATTAGCAACTAGAATATTTCTTTAAAACCTCAGTTAAATGCGAGCAACAAAACTGACACACAGAGTGTGAAGAAAAACAAGTATGCTTTGTCGTAGTTATTTCTTCTAGATTATACCCAATATAATTGTTATTAGAAATTTTCAAGAAGACATGTTGAAATTTTCTAGCGTTGCTAAGATGGAGATCGGCAGAAGGAAGAGAAAAAGTGATCAATTCGTTTTCAACCAAAAATTGTTATATAGATCGCTTTTGTGTCGATAAAAATTTCAATATAGAAAGCTCTAAATTTTTCCATGTTGCTATCTGGCGAGAATGTCACACATTAACAATTATATATCCTATTAAATAAGTAAATACCAAAGTTACTTTATGCCAGTATAAAGAGCGTACATAATTAAATCTTATAATTAAATTTATGTGTGCAAATTTAGTACGTTGAAAACTTTAGCACGTTACATCATGCAAAACGTTTGCCAGGACAAAAGGCCTTAATTCCCGACAATCTATCCACTCATATGGATAATGACGTCCTAAAAATGTGTGCTGAAAAGTAATATAAGCTTTATTTGATTGGTTCCAAATTCAACACACATTTGCCAGCCGCTTGATGTTGTTTCTTTAGCCAATGAAACGGGCATGGAGAACTACGCTGACACAATGGAAAAGTCAGAACCCCGATACAGCACGGTCCCAAAGGACAGATTCCCTTCGCTTTTGAGAAAATGTTTAAATAAACATGGAGAGTCAGGCTCAGGAAGACCACTTCAGAGGGTAATTGTACCTTGCAAGAAATCTTACCGAATGGAGATCAATCAACATCTCAAACATTTGAAGAAAACAACGAGGAAACTATGGATGCATTAAATGTGAGTCAGTTTATTGTTGCCAAATTTTACTCAAAGAAATGCAAAAAGTTGTTTAATATGCCTGTAAGGTCATGGAAATTGCTCCCGAAATTGTTGTTATGGGATTAAAATTCATTCATAAAAACCAGAGATACTTTAAGTATATTAACCCTTTGCGGCCTAGTGGTTCCTTAATGATACCACCTTTCCTTGAATTTTTATTAATTTTGCGGCTGAGTGGTTTTCTGTTGAGGTACGTGTTGGATGTACCAAGTGGCGCCGTCTATTGAAAACAAGAATAGTTTTAAATATCACGCGACTTGATTTGAAATAACAGACACTTATTTGCCAGATTCACTTAGTGTCTGGTGCTGAACTAGCTTGTGTATTAATAATTTAATAAATCCTAGCATAAAATGAGCGGTAAGTAGTTTTGTTTATTACTAATGGTTCTTAGAATCAATTAAATGTATCTGTTTCAATATTCCAGTAAAAATGTAGAGTCAGTTGATGTCAACATTTGGTGGTTCCTGTCGGAACCACTAGGCCACATGGGTCCGGCTAGAACCACCATATTATTATAGTAAAATATTTTTGCATGTTCGAATAGGATCTCACTCTTGTTCTTCTTCACCGGAGACAATTTCCACGTAATTTTTTAGTTTCCTTTTATTGCTTGTGCATTGGTGGTGGGTTGGTGTCATATTTCTATTGATTACAGATAAATTTCGTCAATTTATTGAAAAGAAACAATGGACATTACAAAATTTAGAAAATCTCTCTGGCGATGACTTCAATAGCCTAATTGAGGAAATTCCCTCTGATATTGAATCGGATGCCAGCGATTCTGTCTCGGATGATGAAGAAGAACAAGCCGTGGTATACCAAATTGACCCATACTTCCAGCACACAATAACTGAAGAAGATATTATTATGCAACAAGATCAGGAAGAGATACGTTCAATTTTGGATGAGAATGAAGACGCGTCAGGTATCACTGGTGAAGATAATTTTGATGAAGAAGATGTGCCTTTGATCAATTTTGTGCCAGATCCACGTGAAAAAATTGTTTGGAGACGTAACTTTAGCCCTCCAACAGTTCGGAATTTTTCAGAACACAGTGGACCGATCTCTGAGTGTGAAACACCATTAGAAATATTTCTTCAATTGTTTCCAGAAGATTTAGTTGCATTGTTAGTATTCCAGACTAATCTTTATGCCACCCAAGCAAATAAAACCTACACACCAACCACAAAAGAAGAAGTAAAAGTTTTTCTTGGCATAAATCTTATGATGGGGTTGAAGAAACTTCCCAGCTACAAAGACTATTGGTCTTCCATACAAGAGATACGTGATGAATACATAAGTTCACTCATGTCGCGAGATCGCTTTAGCTGGCTGCTGGGAAATCTTCATGTCAATGATAATTTGATTCAACCCAAGAAGTGCGAACCAGGTTACAATAAATTATCTAAAGTCCAACCACTAGTGGATTGCCTAACAGATACGTTCAAGCGATCATGGGCTCCAGGGTAACATCAATCTATAGATGAGTCGATGACCAATTTAAAGGTCGCCCCAGTATAAAACAGTACATGCCAAAAAAGCCCATAAAAAGGGGATATGAAGTATGGATAAGAGCTGATAGTACAACGGGTTTTGTACATCAATTCCAGATTTATACGGGAAAAAGGGAGAATCTCACCGAAAATAATTTAGGGGAACGTGTAGTGACAGACTTGAGTAGAGATCTCGTAGGAAAAAATCATAAAATTTTCTATGATAACTATTTCAATTCGATACCTCTCTTGATTCGGCTTCAAGAGGAAAAAATTTATGGATGTGGTACAATGCGCCAAAACAGAAAACACCTTCCTGTACTGGAAAGTGACAAAAATATGGTGCAAGGAGACATTGATTACAGGATGTTGGAAAATGGCATAATGTGTTTGAAATGGAAGGATAACCGCTCTGTACTGATGGGGTCTAATTTTCATAGTCCAGCTAACGTTGAACTGGCCAACAGAAAACAGAAAGTTGATAACAGGATTGAGGTAATACAAATTCCTTGCCCGCAAGTCATAAAGGACTACAACCGATACATGGGAGGGGTGGACAAAGCAGACACGCTCAAGTCTTTGTATGAAGTAGATAGAAAGAGCAAGAAATGGTGGCACAGAGTATTTTTTTATTTTCTGGACTTATGTGTCGTAAATACTTTTATCATTTTCAAGGCAAAATCTCAGGGTACCTGTGTATCACTAAAACAACTCCGACTTTCTGTAGCAACAGGACTTATTGGTGCTAAACCAAAAACCCCAAGAAGAGGCAGACCCTCCTGCAGCAAACCTACGAACAACTATAAAATTACAGTGTTACCAGAGAAACGGTACGACAAAAATGCTCACATGCCTGTTTTTTCTATCAAGAGGAGGTGCAATTATTGCAGCACAAAGAAAGATGTGCATCGCTCTAATGTTATGTGTCAAAGTTGCAATGTGCCTGCAGAAGGAAAGAAATTGCTTCAAGTTACATCACGATGATGCGGTGTAACATGACCTTGTGGCCTAGTGGTCCTTACGGTAGACCACCTTTTTTTCTATATTTTTGTTTTTTGTTCATTAATCACATTTGTGCGTCTTTATAAATAAAATTTCCCAAAAAAAAATTATTTTTTTGCTAAACCCATAATTCAGGCAGCAAAGGGTTAAAGGTATTTCCTGATGAATAAAGAAGACATCGTTGAAGTTTTAACAGATCCATTAACACAGCGTGATGCGGATGGTAGTGATGCATCTTTAATAGCGACATACATATCAGTGAAGCGTAGTTTTTTACTAATTTTATACTTACATTTACAATATTTGTTTGACATAAAAAATAATGATCTTAAGTTCCTACTTACGCTTATCTTCATATTTTTTATTAAATATTTCCATTGGGGTCTTTGAAAATAAATATTTTTGCAGGAAATTAGGTTTTTTCTTTCCTCATAATAAAAAACGTTAACTAAACTTAAAAAAAGCTATATTTTTTTAAATTGTTGGTTTTAGGAGGGTATACATTTATTTTCATTAAAAGGAAAGGTTATAAAGATATTCCCAAATATAGTCTAAAATTGATCACATGATTTTTTTTTCTTATCTGTTTTTGGGTAAAACTAGCCCGATCGTCAGAAAACCATAAAACATTAATCTCAAAAAGGAAAAAGGTTATTTAAATTTAAACTTAAAAATTGATCAAAGTGTCCTCAATCTACGGTACGTGTATCATTACAGGTGCAAGCTGCGCTCAAGTACCCTATGTTCATATTAAAGAGGTACATGGAGAAAACACTTTGGTTTTGTGACTGTTACAATATTTAGTATAACCAAAATGATAGTTTGGTAAAAATTTTATTAACAATGTTAAGCGATAAACACTGCTTTCCCCCTTTTATGAAACGCAAAGGCTTGCTTGGTTCACACAAGAGGAAATGCAGCTATTGTTTCCGATACGTACATTAACGTTTAAATGAGTTAAATTATAAATAAAATACAGCAGGTACCAGCACTAGATTTTAAATTACTTTAACTAA
This sequence comes from Vesta saturnalis, assembly GCA_036346205.1. NCBI lineage: Eukaryota > Metazoa > Arthropoda > Insecta > Coleoptera > Lampyridae > Vesta > Vesta saturnalis. The sequence goes on along the minus strand of JARFJB010000114.1, from coordinate 2,014,889 downwards.
AATATCACCATTTGCCTTATTATGAGGCGAACAACATTTTTCTGAAAATCTACGTCAAATGTAAGTCTTTTTGGACTAACATAATGAAATGAGAATCTACTTAACATAAAGTAAATCCATAATTGTCACGTATGCAAAAAATTTTTTTGGTGACATTACTGATATGCAACCATTAAATATTTACTTTTTATCTAGGCTTCCTCTAATGAGATACCGTTTATGTTTACATTAAACGAGTAGATCAATGTGTAAATTTGTAGAACGGAAATAACTAATTGATTAGTAAGTTGAGTATTGAGGTTAATTGTGGGTGCTTGAATAGTATATTTTGAAAACCTTTTCAAAGGATTACCATTATCCTAAGCAATAAGTGGTTTAGCTAAGTTGTAGTTAATGTATACTCAAATATTGAACTTAATACAAACGTAATCCATGTACACATTAAATTAATGATATCTTGTTTACATATTGCTAATTATGATTAATTTCTACATTCATTAAAGTTTATTACACTCCCAGAATATTGTATTTTCGATTAATCTCGTCTTTTGCATATGTTTATTTCCATTTTTGTATTGACGTACGGATGCGTCGAAAATTGATATTCAAAGCGTTCTGTCTGATTTACATTGTAATCATGTAATGCTCTCACCTCAATTTTGTATAACATGTTTTCACTAATCATAATATTGCATAAAAGTAAAAAACTGCTCAATCTTGATAGAATGTTTTTGGTAACAACCATTAGATTTACTGATCGTCTTTGACGTAGTATCGCTATTTGTGCCGATCCACTATATAGTAAACATAACAAAATCAGCTGAAGATACGTTAAAATTAATAGAACGTGGTCCCAAAAACACTTACTCCATCTAAGAGGATCAAAGATACAAGCACATAGAAGGGGCGCCACTGGGCTCTTCGCTTTCGCCAGTGATAAAACATGTTTATGCAGAATCTAGAAGAGCAGCCATTGGAAACAGCAATAGATATTCAAAAGTTATGGCTACGTTACGTCGATGACACTTTTGTGATATGGACACACTAAGAAAAGCTAAAAAAATTTCTAAGACACATACAGCTTGCACCAAAAGATACAACTCGCAATGGAGATGGAAAAAGAAAAGTAACTGACATTCCCAGACGTGCCTGTGTACAAGAAGAACAATAGAAACCTGGAACACACCGTATATAGAAAAAGTACAGATACAAACAGAAATCTCAATGCATAATACCATCGGTACGCAGCACAACCACAATCAGTGGTAAAAACTTTGATAACAAAATTCATACATCTAGCAGACGCGAACAACGTACACCAAAAGAAAAAAACATTAGAACAGCACTGCTAGAGAACGGTTTTACCGAGGGAAATATAAAAAGATCCAAAAAATCACACAACCGGAAGACAACGACAAGGTAAAACCGATGTCGAAGACGCTTACCATGTATAAATGGCACCATCGACAGGATATATTAAATAAACCCAACATTGCAAAGTTTTTCGACACCAACAGAAAAATCTGAAATATTTTACAAAATCCGAAAACAAGAATAGAATTAGAACAACAAGGGGTGTATGAGATACCGTGCAGAGATTGTCCACAAACCTATATAGGACAAACGAACAAACGTATCAACGGGCGAAGAGAGGAGCATCGCAACGCTGTACAAAAGAACCAACCTACGCTATCACACGCATAACACGTAGGCAGTGCATCACACGTAATTAATTTTGAAGACACAAAACTGATAGCCAAAATACAATACAAAACGCTTCGAATATCAATAATAAAATTTCCAGGAAATAAAAGAGACGATACACAAAGGCCACCGAACACTTCGAAAACAATTTTAAAGCAACATTACCACCACTAAAATGGAAAAATCAACAAGAAAGCGGCAAAAGAGAAAGTGAAACTCGAAAGGATATACAAACACCAGTGACCAACAATAAAGACAACAGTTCAATTGCAATCACGAGAAATAGGGTTAAAGTGACTTGAAAATGGTAGATGCTATTTTATCGAAACGTCGAAACGTCATCAATTAATAAAAATGGAGCATGGAGGAGAAATAACGCGAGTCAATGTACGGAACGAGTTGGTGGATAAAAAACCAATTTCACTGCGTCTTCTAGAAATACATACTTTGGAATAAATCGTTTTTAACATTTTGGCTTTAAAAGTTAATTTCCTGTCAATCCCACTGGTCAGATATATTGTATATCGTATATATTTGCAATTGCTAAGTACTACCAAAGTAGGTATGGGGGCACTAGGGCCAGACAGTTGCGTGCGCAACTGCCTGGCCCAAATCCCCCCATGTGGGGGTTACATTATAGCAAGGGAAATGTATAGTGAGAAACTTATGTTATAAAAAAGTAAGTAAGTCTGTGAGATCCGAACCGTAGACCTCTGAACAACAAACGGGACCTTAACCGCTACGCCATCGGACCGGTTACAGTATAAACCTATTGATCGTATAAAACAGTATATCTATATATAGCGTACGCACACCCTCAGATCACTCCTACAAACACAGACATATGGTGGGCTCTTTATGGACAGTTTTATATAATATACAAATCTGCATTCTATAGTGTGTGTGAGAGAGAGCGAGAAAAGCAGTAGTGAGGAAGAAACACATGTTGAGTGGGGTCTATGTGGAGAGTTACTATAAAATATATATACGTCTGCACTCTGTAGTGTGTGTGCGTGTGTGTGTGTGTGCAGAGATGAGAAAGAAAGATAGGTGTTGAGGGTCTATATGGTCAGTTATTATAAAATATATGTCTGCACTCTGTAGTACATGTGAGAGAGATAGAGACAGAGAGTGAGAGAGAGAGAGAGAGAGAGCGAACGAGAAAAGCAGAGGTGAGAAAGGAAGACAGGGTGGGTAGACCTCTGAACAAAAACGGGACCTTAACCTACGCCATCGGACCGGTTACAGTATAAACCTATTGATCGTATAAAACAGTATATCTTATATAGCGACGTACACCTCAGATCACTCCTACAAACACAGACATATGGTGGGCTCTTTATGGACAGTTTTATACAATATACAAATCTACATTCTATAGTGTGTGTGAGAGAGAGCGAGAAAAGCAGTAGTGAGGAAGAAACACATGTTGAGTGGGGTCTATGTGGAAGTTACTATAAAATATATATCGTCTGCACTCTGTAGTGGTGGCGTGATGTGTGTGTGTGTGTGCAGAGATGAGAAAGAAAGATAGGTGTTGAGGGTCTATATGGTCAGTTATTAAAATATATGTCTGCACTCTGTAGTACATGTGAGAGAGAGAAGTAGACAAGAGATGAGAGAGAGAGCGAACGAGAAAGCAGAGGTGAGAAAGGAAGACAGGGTGGGCAGACCTCTGAACAACAAACGGGACCTTAACCCTACGCCTTCGGACACGGTTACAGTATAAACCTATTGATCAGTATAAAACAGTATATCTTATATAGCGTACGTACACCCTCAGATCACTCCTACAAACACAGACATATGGTGGGCTCTTTATGGACAGTTTATACAATATACAAATCTGCATTCTATAGTGTGAAAGAAAAGCAGTAGTGAAAGAAACACATTTGAGGGTTACTGAGTAAATAGTAACATGTTATTTGTCGGTTGTTGTGTGTGTGTGTGTGTGCAAGAGAGAAAGAAAGATAGGTGTTGAGGTCATATGGTCAGTTATTAAAAATTCTGACTGTAACATTGAGTAATAGAGTACAGATGAGAGAGAGACCAACAGAGAGGAAACAACAGGGTGGGTAGACCTTGATAAGTAACGAGGACTTAAACCATGCGCAAACCGTTTACGGTGTAAACGTAATATAATAGTAATCTATAGTTACGTAACAAACCCTCAGATGAATGTTTCCACTAATTACATTTAACCAGACAAATTAGCTGTCAATCAGATGAATAGTTATGAGAATACTATCAGGAGGGTGACTAATGTATAAATACGCTCATCAGGTACTAAATGACTTAGTTTACTTTTATTGCTGCTACCGTCACATCGGTCTCATCGCGAGTGCACATGGCTAATTTTGAAATTGTCAGTGAGCGTTATATGAACATAAAAGTTTCGCTCAACCAAGCGAAAAATTTTGTTTAAACTAAAGAACAGTACTGGAAAGCTAAATGTGTTAGATTGGGTAGAACAGGAATTAATCAAGTTATTACATACATTATGTCATCGGTTAACCCCGACGATAAAGTGGGATAACCTTTCACGCAGAAAATTTCAAATTTAAACTACCGGGGTGGTTGAGTTTCGTAAAGCATCGAAGTGACATTTGGCTCTGTGTGGGGTATTTTGGAATCACTACTGCAGGGTAATACTGAGCACAGACCACGGACACATTTCATATGGAGGTAACGTGTGTATCACCGCCAACAGACGGAAGACAGCGAGTGTATAACAATTACAATGAAGAATCAACCATGCGACGTAGAATGGATTCGCCGCCATCTTGGATTTTACGTCACAAGCCCGCCTACGTGGGGCCGGTTTTCCCCCTTATTTTTACACGCTTACGTGTAGACGTTTTTCACCCTATTTTTCACATCCACGTGAGACCGGATTTTCCACCCTTATTTTATATACCCTCGTGTGAGACCGGATTTTCCACCCTTATTTTTATATATCCACGTGTGAGACAGGATTTTCATCCCTAATTATTTTTAACATCCACGTGTGAGACCGGATTTTCCACCCTTATTTTCGCACATCCACGTGTGAGACCGGATTTTCCACCCTTATTTTTTATATACCCGTGTGACCATATTTTCGTCCCTAATTATTTTTACATCCACGTGTGAGACCGGATTTTCACCTATTTTATACATCCACGTGACACTGTTTTACAACCTAATTATTTTTACTCGCTTACGTATAGGACATGTATTACCCTAATTTTTATTATTTCTTTTGGGTTAAACCTTATGGCTGTATTAAGGACCTTTTGACGGATAGGACTTTTGTTAACGTGAGGAACTGGTCCTGGTCTTGGTGCTGGAGCTAGATAAGTCTTAGAGTTTGGCCTTGGTGGTGGAGCTAGGGTTGGAGTCAGGTCTTGGTGGTGGAGCTAGGGTTTAGAACTGTATTTAGGGTTGGACCTGGGGCAGGACTTGGACTTGGTCTTAGAGTTATTTCTAGTAATTACTTCAACCTTAATTAAGGTCCTTTTGGTTGTAACCCTGGAGCTCACACGATACAATAATTGCATAATTAATAAGATATTATTATTTAGTCTATTGCTTTAAAGGGTTAAATGATATTGGAGAAAACGTTTCTAATAAGGAGATGAGATAAGCAGATAGGATTAATCATGTGTGGGGAATTTGAATGACAGTAAAATTAATTATAGAACACTTATTTTTATAGTCATAATTAAAATCCTCAGCGAACTATAAAAATTACTGCCATTCGTGTAATGAAACAAAACAATTTTATTAAGTTAATTACATAACAGTTTGTCTTTTCTAAAACGATTATTAAAAACATAGTTTACCTGCATTGAAATAATATCTATCCGTCCGCTAAGAATGTTGTACGCCTTAATATTTTTAAAGAAACTTAATGCTTAATGTTAACTGTAATTAAAATCTGTAAATAAATAAAAGGTTAACACAACTTACCAGATCTGTAACGTTTTAAGGCACTGAGTGATGGTCACTGCTTTGTTATTTGTCAACTAAAACTTTCTAGTTGTGTAAAAACTAGCTATTGATTTTCCATCATTAGAATGTAAAATATACAATCTCATTGTCTTTATCATACTTACAGCAATGCATTTACCCTTTCTCTTAAAATAAATTGTTTGAAAATATTCGTATACGGACACACAACGTGTTTTATAAAAACCATATTAAGTGTTTAGAATGTTTAAAATTCCATAACATTTATAGTAAGAAATTACTGCTCACGTTTACTTTTAACTAATCACCGTGTAATTATATAACTTTTGTTTAATTTAATAGTCTAAAAACCAATATAAAATGGTTAATATATTTTCTAAAAAATATTATTAGAGTTGATACACCTTTTTATTTCAAGTAATTGTTTTCAATATATATAAAATGTGTAAGTGGACCTGTATTATTTGTTGTAACCTTCTACTTACATAAAATCAACTTATACACGAATTAATAACGACCTCCACTAACTAGTTTATAACACAATCGCAATGTAGCGTATTTTTTTATCTACACTCGTACTTCTATAAACTATTAACGCTCCATTTTAATAGGGTGATCAACTATCTGAAAAAGGTTTACAGTTAAAGTATACGATGAAGATCGTTTAAAGCAAACCTTGTATTATTCTTATATACGAATGACATTTCAAAAAAATACTAGTATAATTAACATGAAGGTTTATAAATCTACATCCAGACAAGGAAACAGTTTTAAACACAAAGAATTTATCTGTAAGGGGCAGACAATGCTATTACATAAGACGTTTTACAAAAACGTGGTTATTCCACACTGAGTGGCGGTAGAGTGACGTAATCTATTTTATTTTGAAATTTCATAGAGCATCACCATCATCGAAAATTTGAGATACTACCATCTCATCGTCTTCACCTTGAACGATTATATTGTAACCTATAGCAAGCTAATAACCCTAATAGTTTATCAGACATTATTACATGGACACGAGGTTAGCTCTAAATTAAATGGTTTCAACGCTGCTCTGGGGAATGCTGTACACACTTAAAACCTTTAAGTCTGCTCGCCGAAGTTGTACCGTATTCACTTTCTTCAATTTTATCTGCACTCTGTTTCGAAGCTGTAATACGTTTTCTAATACATAAACAGAATCTTCAATACTGTGATACGTGTAGCAGCAAAACACATTAGCTAGTTAGTTTCACCTCTATATTACTTTACATGCAAGCCTGATCTTATCATAAATAAATACATCTGTCAAAAATCTGATTAAACATAACTACACGGCCAGGTATATCAAGCCCAATTATAGCTCTTAGTCAACACAATAGGGTCTACAACTACATACAATCGACTAGAACTGCTTTAGCACGAGGATCAAACGAAAAAACACGCACGAACGTACGCACACGCTCGCCACGCTCTCCGTACGCACGTGCGAACGCTCACGTACGCCCGCACGCTCGCACGTACGCACGAACGTACGCACGCTCGCACGTACGCAAGCTCACACGTACGAGCGTTCGCACGCCCGTACGTACGCTCGCACGCCTATGCACACACACACACACACACACACACACACACACAGAGAGCGAAAACACGCTAAAGCGAAAACTTGTAAACTTGCAAATCGTTGGTGGGTGGTGGAGTTTAAATATGTGGTGTGCCCTGAAATTTAAAAAAATGATTGTATTAAACTATTTGGAATAACCCGTTTTGTAAAACGTTATGTAAAATTTCCCTTCAATAAATTTTTGTGTTTAAAATGTTTTTGTTGGATTAAATTATTTTAATTTTTGATTTTTTCTTTAAAATAAAAGTTTTTTAAACATTTCATGTATCTTTTTTAAATTTTAGATAGTTATCACCCAAAAGGGGAATATTTTAAAGTCATTAGTAAAAAACCTCTTTGCATTGTGTTATAAACAGTTAGTATCGTTATTAATTCGTGTATAATTGATTTTATGTAAGTGAAGGTTACAACAAATAATACAGGTCCACTTAACATTTTATGTATATTGAAACAATTATGAAATAAAACGGCGTATCAACTCTAATAATATTTTTAGAAAATATATTAACCATTTTATATTGGTTTTAGACTATTAAATTAAACAAAGTTATATAATTACACGGTGATTAGTTAAAAGTAAACGTGAGCAGTAATTTCTTACTAAAATGTTATGGAATTTTAAACATTCAAACACTTAATATGGTTTTTATAAAACACGTTTGTGTCCGTATACGAATATTTCAAACAATTTATTTTAAGAGAAAGGTAAATGCATGTTGTAAGTAGATAAAGACAATGAGATTGTATATTTTACATTCTAATGATGGAAAATCAATAGATAGTTTTTTACACAACTAGAAAGTTTTAGTTGACAAATAACACACAAGCAGTGACCATCACTCAGTGCCTTAAAACGTTACAGATCTGGTATGTGTGTGTTAATCCTTTATTTATTTACAGATTTTTAATTACAGTTAACTATAAGCATTAAGTTTCTTTAAAAAATATTAAGGCGTACAACATTCTTAGCGGACGGATAGATATTATTTCAATGCAGGTAAACCATGTTTTTAATAATCGTTTTAGAAAAGACAAACTGTTATGTAATTAACTTAATAAAAATGTTTTTTGTTTCATTACACTCGAATGGCAGTAATTTTTATAGTTCACTGAGGATTTTTTAATTATGACTATAAAAATAAGTGTTCTATAATTAATTTTACTGTCATTCAAATTCCCACATGATTAATCCTATCTGCTTATCTCATCTCCTTATTAGAAACGTTTTCCAATATCATTTAACCCTTTTAAAGCAATAGACTAAATAATAATATCTTATTAATTATGCAATTATTGTATGCTGTAGCCTCCAGGGTTACAACCAAAAGGACCTTAATTAAGGTTGAAGATAATTACTAGAAATAACTCTAAGACCAAGTCCAAGTCCTGCCCCAGGTCCAACCCTAAATACAGTTCTAAACCCTAGCTCCACCACCAAGACCTGACTCCAACCCTAGCTCCAGCCACCAAGGCAACTCTAAGACTTATCCCTAGCTCCAGCACCAAGACCAGGACCAGTTCTCACGTTAACAAAAGTCCTATCCGTCAAAAGGTCCTTAATACAGCCATAAGGTTTAACCCCAAAAGAAATAATAAAAATTAGGGTAATACATGTCCTATACGTAAGCGAGTAAAAATAATTAGGGTTGAAAACAAGTGTCACGTGGATGTGTAAAAATAGGGTGAAAATCCGGTCTCACACGTGGATGTAAAAATAATTAGGGACGAAAATATGGTCTCACACGGGGTATATAAAAAAAAAAATAAGGGTGGAAAATCTGGTCTCACACGTGGATGTGCGAAAATAAGGGTGGAGAATCCGGTCTCACACGTGGATGTGTAAAAATAATTAGGGATGAAAATCCTGTCTCACACGTGGATATATAAAATAAGGGTGGAAAATCCGGTCTCACACGAGGGTATATAAAAATAAGGGTGGAAAATCCGGTCTCCACGTGGATGTGAAAAATAGGGTGAAAACACGTCCACACGTAAGCGTGTAAAAATTAAGGGTGAGTAAAAACCGGCCCCACGTAGGCGGGCTTTGTGACGTCAAATCCAAGACTGGCGGCATGTTCCGGTCTTCTACCAGTCGCATGGTATGTATTCTTCATTATAATTGTTATACACTCCGTCTTCCGTTCCCTGTTGGTTAACGGTGATACACACGTTACTCCATATGAAATGTGTCTCGTGGATCGTTGTCAGTATTACTACTGCAGTAGTGATTCCACAAATACGACACAGAGCCAAATGTCACTTACGGATAGCTTTACGAAAACTCAACCACCGTAGTTTAAATTTGAAATTTTCTGCGTGAAAGGTTATCCCATTTATCGTCGGGGTTAACCTGATGACATAATGTATGTAATAACTTGATTAATTCCTGTTCTTCCAATGCTAGACACATTTAGCTTTCCTAGTACTGTTCTTTAGTTTAAACAAAATTTTTCGCTTGGTTGAGCGAAACTTTTATGTTCATATTAACGCTCACATGACAATATTCAAAATTAGCCATGTGCACTCGCGATAGAGACCGATGTGTACGGTAGCAGCAATAACAAGTAAACTAAGTCATTTAGTACCTGATGAGCGTATTTATACATTAGTCACCCTCCCTGATAGTATTCTCATAACTATTCATCTGATTGACAGCTAATTTGTCTGGTTAAATGTAATTAAGTGGAAACATTCATCTGAGGGTGTATGTCTAACGCTAAGCTATAGATATACTGATTATACGATCTCTACGTTTACACCGTAAACGGTCTTATGGCGCATGGTTTAAGTCCTCGTTACTTACTCCAGAGTCTACCCACCCTGTCTTCCTTTTCACCTCTGCTTCCGTTCAGCTCTCTTCGTCTTCTCTCTTCTCATCTCTGTCTCTATCTCTCTAATGTACTAAAGTGCAGACATATTTTTATAATAACTGACCATATAGACCCTCAACACACTATCTTTCTTTCTCATCTCTGCACACACACACACACACACACCGCACACACACTACAGAGTGCAGACGTATATATATTTTATAGTAACTCTCACATAGACCCCTCAACATGTGTTTCTTTCTCACTACTGCTTTTCTGCCTCTCTCACACACTATAGAATGCAGATTTGTATATTGTATAAAACTGTCCATAAAGAGCCCACCATATGTCTGTGTTTGTAGGAGTGATCTGAGGGTGTGTACGTACGCTATATATAGATATACTGTTTTATACGATCAATAGGTTTATACTGTAACCGGTCCGAAGGCGTAGCGGTTAAGGTCCCCGTTTGTTGTTCAGAGGTCTGCCCACCCTGTCTTCCTTTCTCACCTCTGCTTTTCTCGTTCGCTCTCTCTCTCTCACTCTCTGTCTCTATCTCTCTCACATGTACTACAGAGTGCAGACATATATTTTATAATAACTGACCATATAGACCCTCAACACCTATCTTTCTTTCTCATCTCTGCACACACACACACACACGCACACACACTACAGAGTGCAGACGTATATATATTTTATAGTAACTCTCCACATAGACCCCACTCAACATGTGTTTCTTCCTCACTACTGCTTTTCTCGCCTCTCTCACACACTATAGAATGCAGATTTGTATATTGTATAAAACTGTCCATAAAGAGCCCACCATATGTCTGTGTTTGTAGGAGTGATCTGAGGTGTGTACGTACGCTATATATAGATATACTGTTTTATACGATCAATAGGTTTATACTGTAACCGGTCCGATGGCGTAGCGGTTAAGGTCCCGTTTGTTGTTCAGAGGTCTACGGTTCGGATCTCACAGACTTACTTACTTTTTATAACATAAGTTTCTCACTATACATTTCCCTTGCTATAATGTAACCACATGATTTAGCAGTTGCGCACGCAACTGTCTGGCCCAAGTGCCCCCATACCTACTTACCAACTCCGTCCAATCATTTACCATTACTTCGCCCGCTTATTATATTTTTATAGTTCATACTTCCCTACTGCGTCCTTGGGCGATTGCCACATGTACTAACTGTATATTAAAACAATTGTACTACTACGTCCTCCTATAAGATCATAAAAAAGCTTTCCAGAAGAAATGGGATGGATAGTAACTATCTCACCACATCATAATTATCGGCGATGATTCTTTTTGATGCTGTTTTATAGTGTAATGGAGGTACCACCAGATTGGAAGTTGTAAGGCGTCTTCTTTCATCAATATTAATCCAAACGGGAAGTTTTTTCACTCAAGCTATATCTCGAAATACACATTTCGGGTTAATAACTGTTCTTTTGCATATTATACTACTTGTAAGTGGAGGTATGTTAAATTGGGATCCACTTCCTATTTACTTAAAGATTGTTTACCGTTTTTGATTGCAAACTCTTTGCACTCCCTTGCACTGTCTTTTCTTTTGAACTACACAGGTGGGAAAGTAATGCAGACATCTCGTATTTAATACTCCCCCCCCCCCCCCGCTTTAATAAAATAAAATTTATGTTGTACCTTTTACGTCTGCACGTGTATTGCACCATTGTGCACCATTTCGTTTGCGATTGTTTACAAATGTCCGAGAATCTATATTGCATACATTATAACTGCCACCCCTTCTTTTTATTTATTGAACATCTTTTATGTATTTAGATTGTGCTGCACCACTTGGCTTGGTTCCGGTTGTAAATTTTAAATAATTTGCTTTCCTGGACCCTAGCTTCCCACTTCCTAGCAAATGTTTGGTTATCGATTTCGAACATTACTAACTGCCCTCACCCACTTTTAATTTCTTGTTGTCTCTTATATTGTTGGATTGCATTCGTTATGTGCTCTAATGCACCTCATTTATTTTGCGTCGGTCATCATTCGGTCATCGTTATATATTTACGGCTATTTCGGGTTTTAATCCTTTATGCCTTCGTAGCGTTGGTTATTTCCTGGCGGTAATGTATATTCGCTGTGCCTGTAATAAATACAAATGCATTAAATACACTAATTTCGTTTATTGTTTGTTTCTCAAGATGATTTCGGTCCCTTGTGGTTCATTTTGTCTAGGATGTCGTAGTCTCATAATCCTTTTATTGCTGGGTTGAGATGTGCCGCTAGTATCTCTTCTAGGTTGATTGCGGCGTTTTTTGCGAACTCCATTAAGCTGGGTATCCTGAGGTCTTCGTGTATTTGGTCGTTTCTTACGAACCACGGCGCGTTTTATGCAATTCTTAGGTATTTATTTTGTACCACCTGTAGTTGTTTTATTATTGTCTGCGGCGTATAGCATCATCGGCCGGACAACCGTTTTGTAGATCAGCAGCTTGTCGGTTGACAGCACGCTGTTTCTACCTATTAACGGGTAGAGTTTCTTTATCATCCCGTGTCTCTTTCATCTTCGGTCGTCTACGTGGGGTTTCCTTCGGAGCGTCCTGTGCATTACCAGACCTAGGTATTTTATGGAGTTTTTCCACGGGATGTCTTGTTCGAACATGTTAATGTTGTGGGTTGGTTTCGCAATTCACTTCGTGAAGGGCATGGCCGTGCCTTTCTCCGGGTTAATGGTAATGCCTCATTTCTTATACCATTCTTCAAGATCGTCCCACGCCCTCTGCATAAGTCTGTCGACTTGTCCGAGGTTGCTGGATTGGGCTAGGAGCGCGGTGTCGTCCGCGTATGCTGCGAGGATAGTTCCTCTGGTCTTCGGGAGATCTGAAACGTATAGGTTAAATAATGTAGGGGAGAGGGGTGACCCTTGGGGTACTCCAGCGTTTATCCTTCGAGGGAAGGACATGCAATGCTGCAGCTTTGTCCTGAAGCATCCTCTGGATAGGAAGAAGCGGATGAGTTGGGTCATTTGGAGCGATATTCCTTGCTCCAGAATTTTATGTAGGAGTCCGTGGTGCCACACTTTGTCGAACGTTTTGCGATGTCTAGGAACAATCCGTCAGTGTGGTGCTTCGAATCGAAGCGGCGTGCGATGCGTTCGACAACTCGGAGGGTTTGTTGGGTGGTCGAGTGGTTTCTGCGGAATCTGAATTGCTCGTCCGGTAGGATTTGTAACTTATCTATTTCTTCTTGTAGTCTGACTTGGATGATCCGCTCCAATACTTTACCCATCGTCGGTAGTAGGCTAAAGGGTCTGTAGTTTTGGAGTAGGGTAACGTTTTTACCCGGTTTCGGTATCATCACCGTGTCCGCTTCTGGCATCTGGTTGGGAAGTATTTCGATCGTAGTATCGCATTATAAACTACGGTTAGATACGCTAAGCCTCTTTGTGGAAGGAGCTTCAGCGCTTGATTTGGAATAACATCTGGCCCCGGTGCCTTCTTGATGTTTATAATTTCTTCAGGATGTCGTTTACCTCCTGTGTGGTGGTGTGTCGAATGTTCTTCTGTGATTCTTCCGCCAGGCGCTCTCTGACTGATCTATTTGTCCTTTGAATGTGAGCGAGGTCCGCGTTCTCGTAGACGGGGCTGGATTGTGTTTCTATGCATTCTGCGAATGCATCTGCCTTCTCTGCATCCGGGCACGCCATTACATGGCTACCTTGTGGTGGTGGCGTGTTTGTTTCCCAACGACTTCACCATCTTACAGTATGATCCGTCTTTGACGCCGAGGGATTCCACTTTCGCTATCCAACGTGCGTTTTTATGTTCTTTAATGGCCGTCTTGACCCGCGTTTCTGCGGAATTCAATTCCCGTTTATCTTCCGGGTTTTATGTTCGGTGCCATCTCCGTCTTGTCCTGTTTTTGTCCCTGATAAGTCCTCTTATGTCTATGGGCAGGCTGCAGTAGTTTTTGTTTTTAGTGAATGTAAATCTGGCTTCTTCTATTGTCCTCAGGATGGTTGTCGTGATTTTCTGTATTGCCGTATCTATTTGACGGGCGTCGTTTATCACTAGCATAGCAGGGATCTTGTCCTTGATCAGTGCTTCGTATTTCTTCCAGGAAGTTCTAGTGATCTGCATGGACTGTAGCGGCTCTTGAGCTCCTGGCTGCAGCAGGACGGGGTCATGGTCTGAGCTTAGATCTGCTATTGTTTCTATCCGGAAATGCAAGGGAATATCCCGGAATATGGCTATATCTAGCACGTGTGGCCTCCCTGTACCTGGCTGATAGGTGCGTTCTTGTGGACCTTCGACAATCAGGTTTCTTGTCGCGGCGTAGACTTCCAGGTCCCTTCCGTTTTGGTTGGGTGACGTGCTGTTCCAGATATGGCGTTTAGCGTTAAAATCTCCTGCCATTGTTGTGGGTATGTTGTCGTCGAATAGTGCATCCAATTCTTGGGCGTCTAGCAAGGCCCTTGGTGGATTGTATGCTGCTATTGTCCTTATGTTCTATCAAACTCTTTATGTATATTGCTGTGCCCCCTCCTCTCCCGGTGAGCCGGTCGTTGCGGTGCAAACGGTAGTTCCTTATTTTGGGCTTATCGCAAGACGTTAGATGAGTGTCCGTCACCAACACCATATTCAGGTTTTGACGGTAGACGAACTCTTCTAGCTCCTCCCTCTTTGTAAGGAGGCCGTTTGCATTCCATATTCCGATATGGAGGGATTCGGGCTTTTGTAGGAGATTATCCATCGATGGTGTTTCTCCCTGCCCGAATGGCTCTCACGCTTTTCATCGCGAGCACGAAGTGTTCGTATTCTTCTTCTTGCGTTGCTGCTGATGCCGGATTTCTGTTACCCGCCGCGATCTGCGAGTAGCTGATGCTCCTTTCTACCATTCTTGTTGGCTGTCTGCCGATCGTTGGTCGCCTTGATGCCATGTTTTTGATGAAATTGCAGCATTTCGGGTCTCCCATTTCCCGTGTCTTCATGCCGTCTCTGGTGTGGTGTGCTCCTGCACACTTCACGCATCGTGGAGGTGTGTGGCAGCCTCTGGTGGTGTATCCGTATCGTTGGCATTAGTGACACTGACCCATGCCGTTTTTATTGTGCGTTGTTTCCACTCGCACCCTGAGGTATCTCACGTTGGTTAACTTGAAGGTTTCTTTCGCTTGTTCACTTCGTTTGAGGTCGACAAGGACCATGGCCGTTTGTCGGTGCTTGCCTCCCTCCGTACATCCCACTAACCTTCTGGACATCGTATCCCGTTGCTTTGAGATCCTCCTTGACGATTTCTAGCATTTCCTCTCCTTGATGAATTCCTTTAAATACCACCTTAAGTGGTTTTGCTTCGTCTAGCAAGTAGACGTTGAAGTGGATCCTGTTACAGTTTAGGATGGTGGTCGCTTTCCTATAGTCTTCAGTACTACTTAGCATCACGTTGACTCCATCCTTGGTGGATCTTGTTGGCTTAGGAGCAATTGCCTCCGTTGCTAGGACCTGGATCGTCTTCCTGTAATCCTCCTGTCGGTGGAGGATTAGCGGTGGAATCCTTTCCCTTCTGACTGTGGGCGTGTCGTTATCTTTTGCTTCGACGTCTACACGTTGTCGCTTGTTGTTTCTCCTGGTGATTTGGGTGAAACCTTCCTCGTCGGTGAGGGTATCATCGTTTCTTGTATTGGTCTCGGCAGTTTCTATGTCCGTGTCGTCCGAATTGCCTGGCTGTACTTTGTTTCCTCGGTGGGTGTATCGGTGGGCATGACCTTAGTTTTCTTTGCTTTTTTCTTCTTTTGCGATCCCCAATGCTGTCTTCGGATTCCCTCTGCTTCTTGGTCTTATACGTACTCGCAGTTGTGGTACTAGACATAACGTTTTCGTCGGCAAAGCTTACGTTGTAGCTTGTCGCATATTGCCCTTCTATGGTTCTCCGGAGTTCGATAACCTCGATTGATAGGCGGGCGACTTGTTCCATCAATCCTTGGATGATGCGGCCCTGCTTGCTTAACTCGGCCTCTTTCTTCTTGTTTTCTTCCATTCTTCGCTTGTCCTACTTGTGGTCGTGGCTTCTTCTTCTAGCAGTGAAAACTGCTTGAGTTCTTTCGCACGTGCTACACGTCTCATAGTCTCGAATGCTATTTAAGTGTATGTTCTAATAAGAACATATGAGGTACTCTATGAGATGATGATCGATTAGATATGCGATAAAATCGCAACTCGTAATCGGAGCCCGGTGCCTCATCAACCGAAGTCGACTCGACTATTACACGATTTCTGTAAAAGCTCTCTCATAACACCTCAGTACCGTTCAAGCCCTCGTACAGAACTCCCCTTTTGTGTCGTTATGGCTGCATCAACTGAAGGTTTGGATTACACTTACTAAAAGATGTCCGATAATAGAGCATTACTAACTGGTCCTCCCTCATTTTTTATTATTAAACGTGTTTATGTTTTGAACTACTAAGATTTCAAGAAATTGCATTCGTGGGCCCTATCCTCTACACCACTTTCAAAAAATTGGGATTTTTCCTCACCTTTCGTTTGCACGTATATTGGACCACTGTGCACTGTTAAAATTTTTAATTAAGTTTCCTTACTAATGCTTGATAATTGGTTCTAAACATTAATATCTAACCCCCCTCTCCCTCAATTTCGGTAAAGTTTTTCGATAAAGTTATAAACAAATTTTAATCCCAGATCCTACCGTTCCAGCCACCCCGCTCGTGTGTAACGTTAAGTTTAATTCTATTACTTCGTCTTAATTTGTACTGCAGTACCGTGCAAAACATTTCTTCACAGATGCCCGAAAATCGATTCCTCACCTTAATTAATTATAGCGATGAATCAGATTTTGATGTTTTTGAAAATAATCGATGAATCGATTATCTGATTAATCCATTCTTTGAATAGCCTAGCATCTAATTATTCTATTAACTGATTAATCGTTCATTCGATTAATCAATGATTAAATTAATAGATCGTTTGATTTATAGTTTATTTAGTTAACGATTAATAAAAAAATCGAGTAATCTTTTATCGATTATTTAAGCTTATAATCGCCACCAATATTTTGTGTACAAGAAAACGTAAATGTTTTTGAACATTTACTGTAATTTTTTAAAGTATAATATTCATTTCTGTTTTGGTTGTTCATATGCATTTTTAGGAATTAATTTGTCATAATAAACTTAAAATTGCAATAATGTTTTTTTAAATTTTGACTCAGCAACTTATGGAGTATGTATACATACATACATACATATATATGGTCACATGGTAATATTTTAAATGACTAAGTAAATTTTACAGGGTCTAAGGACACCTAAAGTGTACGATAATTCAATGAATATAGTACTAAATTAAAAATTAAGATAAATATGGAACGAATACATTGTAGATGAATTTTTCAGGACAAAACGTCTGGATCTTTTTCGAGGCAAGACAGTGCAGTATTGGGGGTTATGAATGCTTGCAAAAAAATGTAATAAAATTTTCAGGGACGTATTTAAAAAAATGAAGTTGATGATTGGCCTGGCAAGACAAAACGTTACAATAAAATTGATAATTACTTATCACCAATTCTAGAATCAAACGGATGAAATGAAACAAAATCGCTTTCCAAAATTTTGTTTTTTTCGAATATTTCGAAAACTAATTGATCATTAGGACTTAATTCTGTTAGAGTCATAATGTTTTGGTCCACTGATTACGCAAACTTTCCACATCTGTAAGCTGTTGGCTATCATTCCTTTCGAGATTCCTAATGAGAAGCGATATTTTGGTAGCAAGCTCTGGTATATCGAAGCATTCCATGCTTTTCTGTATTTCATTGGGCACGTTTTAGCTTACTCTTCGTAACAGAAAGAGTTCCCCTAATTTCTTATATCTATTTATCTATTGCACTATCTAAAATAGGTAAAATATGAGAACATCTTTCATGAATAGAAATTCGATCTATTAATAAAGTACACAATGCCGACCTCAAACTTACCACCAATTCTACTATCCAATTTGTGTAAAATCATGAAAGCATCAATCAGCAACTGCTCACGTTCCTTAAAACTAACAAACATCCTGGAGTTGATCACACCAATATGGGTTTAGGCAAAGTCGTTCCAATCAGGTGATCTTCATATTCATATGTGACGCCAAGTTTGGAATTCAATAACAAATAGATACAGTATCGTAGAAACCAGTTGTAGTCGCTTTAGATATCTGTAAAGGCATTTGACCAAGCTCGTAGTTAAATGTAATGCTCATCAACTGGTTTCTAGTTTCCTTGATAAAAGACAAATACGTGTCGTAGTTGATGGCTTTTTCAAAAAGTTAGCATTAACGCGGGCGTACCACAGAAGGATCCGTTATAGCGCCTACACTTTTTCTGCTGTACATAAATGACCTTATTTCTTCAACAACTAACCCCATCCATTGCTTTGCTGACGACAGCACTCTTCACTGTAGTTCATCTCAGTCTACCCATAGTGATAATCCACCTTCTATGTTAAATCAAGAAAATAAAGCTTAGATAGCAAATTCAATCAACAAAGACATTCAACGCATTCTGGAATGGGGAGAAATAATCTAGTTAAATTTAATGCTAACAAAACTCAGTGTTGCCTTGTGTCCGCCAAAAAAGATCGATCATTTCCTGTTGTAAGTATAAATGGCTCAGTTCTTAAGTTTTCAGACTCTATTACTCTGTTGGGCATGACTGTATCTTCAAATCTGTCATGGGTTGACCATCTTCTGTCAGCTACCAAAACAGCTGCTCGTAAAATAGGCTTTTTGTACAGATCTAAGCAATACTTTACCTCTTGACAACTCCTTCTGCTATATAAGGCCCAAATTCGGCCACATCTGGAATATAATTCTCACCTCTGGGTTAGTGCTCCCCAATACGCGCTCGATATCGTTGATGGTATTCAAAAGAGAGCGATTAGGCTTATAAATGACCCGTCCTTAACTTCGCACATACAGTCCCTTGAGCATAGAAGGATGGTTTCAGTTCTTTCTTTGTATTATCGTTACTACAACGGCTATTATGCTGCTGAATTATATTCTTTGATACCATCTCGGGCTATCTTTGCGAGAAACATTCGGTTCGCTCATTCACATCATCAGTATGCAGTATAAATCTCCACTTGTCGTACAATTAATTTGTTATAATAAACTTAAAATTGTAATAATGTTTTTTAATTTTGACTCAGCAAGTTATGGAGTATGTATGATCATACAGGTCACATGGTAATATTTTAAATAACTATGTAAATTTTACAGGGTCTAAGGACACCTAAAGGTTGATAATTCAATGAACATAGTAATCTAAATTAGAAATTAAGATAAATATGGAACGAATACATTGAAGATGAATTTTTCAAAGCATTCTTTTTCAGAAGTACAGTATTGGGGTTATGAATGCTTGCAAAAAATGTAATAAAATTTCCAGAGCCGTATTTAAAAAATAAAGTTGATGAGGCCAAAGACAAAAGTTACAATAAAATTGATATTACTATCACCTCAAACAAGGATGAAATGAAACAAAATCGCTTTCCAAAATTTGTTTTTTTTCGAATATTTCGAAAACTAATTATTTGTTAATTTTTAGAGTCATAATGTTGGTCCACTGATTACGCAACTTTATTTAAGCTGTTGGTATCTTTTATTTGAGATTCCTGTAGTGAGAAGCGAATTTGTAACAGCTGGTATACCGAAGCATTCCATCTTTTTCTGTGTTTCTTGGGCACGTTTTAGCTTACTCTTCGTACAGAAAGAGTTTTCATAATTTCTTATATTATTTATCTACTACACTATATAAAATAGGTAAAATATGAGATAGATTTTTCAGCAAAGAATCGATTTATTATAAATGTACACAATGCGACCCTCACTTTAACATTCTCTATCAAAGTTGGTAAAAATGGCTATCAATCACAGCTCCCTTAAAACACAACATCCTGGATTTATCACATCAATATAAGTAAATTTTCCAATCTTTTCGCATATTCAAAGGACGCCTATTGAATTCGATAACAAATAATACATATCTAGAAACCAACTGAATCTGTAAACATTTGAAAGTCGATACTTGAAGATGGTGAATGTAATAAGTTTGAGCCGTGCCAAAAATAGTGGTTTACACACTATTTACACAAATCAACCCTCTAGAAGAAGCAACGAGATAGAATTTTTTAAGGAAACGAGACACCTCCTATATCTATTCTTTAGTACGTTTTAAATTTATTTCCATCTCAACAATTGTCGTGAATAATAAATATACATCAAACGAAACTTGTACGAGTGATGCAAATATACATAAACAAATAAAAGCAAAATTTGCTGAATCCACCACAAACTTTCTGTTTGAATTTAGTATTATGACTACATGCTTTGTACTGAACTGAAAGAGACTTATTTTCTCTTTAATTATAGAAATAAAATGTTTAGCATTTCCTTTAAATTTCTTTAGTTGCTTTTTTTATATTTCAATGAAATTAAAAAAAAAATAAAACAATGAGGAGAAAAGTCCATTCATTGGATTTCTACATTTGCTTAATAAAGAGTACAACCCTTATTTAATAAAAACCTGCAAAAGTGTTTAGAAATTAACCATATGTGCCATACTTTCTAAAGCGCTGACTCGTAACATGATGTTAAAAAACAATTAACACAAAGTAGAATAAATAAATAATTCAATTACATAAAATTAAATGCATTAGGGTAAGGTTGCCTTAGTCGTATCGGTGCCTAAGTCGTACTACAGTAATTCGTCGTGCGACTATAGAATGAAGCGGCATCTAGTGCCAGCCGGAGAGATCATTAAAAGGTAAGCCTTTTTTTTATTGTTTGTAATAAGATTTCGGGTTTTGTAACCAATTTCAAAAAGGAATGTTGTAATAAAGTTATTGTTTGTAATAATTACCGGCTAAGTCACGTTTGTCATTCATTTAAGTATACTGCAACAGAATCAAATTTCTAGATTATGTCAGTTATTTTAGTTTAAAACTATTAAATTTCTGTCGCTTAAGTCGTACCTGTAGGCAATTTCTTAGTCGTACCGGTACGTCTTAGGCATTTAAGGATATTATGTAAGGTAAAATGGGGTAACATTGACATGGGGGAAACATTGACACGTTTTCAAAATTCCCTCCTAATCTTAGTTGAAAAGAAATTTACGTTCTGTCTTTTGTTGTAAAATTATGTGTATAGTTCCGCCATCTAGTAAGCTATACTTCAAACACTTTGTTCTAATTTTATGGTTTGTAGCGTCTGTTTAATGGTTAAGCACAAGAATTTGTTGAGTCACGTCTATAGAAAACTTTGCCGGTGTTAATTGTTTCTTGAAGATTCGACCTATAGTCGGGCAAGTAAGTAATTTCTTATATTACGCGTTAACAAATATTAGTTTATTTCAATTTAAATTCTGTAATTTGATGAAGTTCTACTTTCGTAAGTGAAGGTTAAGATTGACACCTTGTCAATGTTACACTCTATAAATGTGTCAATGTTTTTCTCTTTGCAGAAATGCCCCGCAAAAAGAAGGTTGGCGAAATTCCCAGAAAATATAAAACCTATGATGAAGACAGTATGGTAAACGCCATAAATCAAGTAAAAAATGGAAGTTTAAGTGTCAAGAGAGCTAGTGAAATATATGGAATTAACCGTTCAACGTTAATAAACCACTTGAAAAACTATAAATGCAAAGCAGTACTCACTTTACAGGAAGAAAAACTCTTGGTAAATGCTATAATAAAAGTAGCTGACTGGGGCTTCGGACTCGATCGTTTTAAATTACGTATTTGTGTTCAGGATTATCTCAAACGAATGGATCGTCCAAATCCATTTAAAAATGGATTACCAGGTATTGACTGGATTAAATCTTTTGAACGTCGTTGTAAGAAAAAACTCAGTAACAGAGTCGCACAAAATCTACCTAAAAATAGGGCAGATGCTTGTTCTTTGGAAGTGCTCAATGATTTTTACGAAAAGCTAAAAGCCACGATTGAAAGGCTGGAATTGTCGAATAACCCACAGAATGTGTTTAATTGTGACGAATCAGGCTTTCAAACTGACGCTGGCATTCAAAAAATTTTATGTCGCAGAGGTTCACACAACCCACTGAAACTTGTGGGTACTGTAACAAAAACTACTTACACCGTTCTAGCATGTTGTAGTGCAATCGGTGAATATCTTCCCTTATTTGTAAATTACAAAGGTCTACATCTTTACGCAACGTGGTGTCAAAATGGACCAGAAAATACTGTGTATAACTGTTCTCCATCCGGCTGGATGGAGGCAGCCCAGTTTGCAGATTGGTTCGAAAATGTTTTTATGAGAGCTACTGCTGCGTTAAGTGGACCGAAACTACTAATATTTGATGGCCACAATTCCCACATAACACTACAACTTATTGACATGGCTATAAAAAACAATATTGAACTGTTCTGTTTGCCCTCGCACACATCGCATGTTCTACAGCCGTTAGATGTTGGAGTTTTTAAACCTGTTAAAACAGCATGGCGTAATGTTCTAAAAAGTGTTTATCAAGAAACTGGGTTTAAGAACGCCGACAAGGTAGTGTTTCCTGGTCTGTTAAAAAAACTTCAAGAAACTGGGTGTTTTTCTAGGGCCAATGCAGTAGGTGGTTTCGAGGGGTCTGGAGTTTTTCCCTTATCTAAAGAAAGGATATTAAAAAAATCCATATCATCAACCATCATATGTTCTTCAGAAAATAAAATTCAACCAACCACATCCACAGTAGAAAAAGAAAATGAAACACCAACACCAGATTTTGCAGGTTACAGTCAATCCTCACCACCAACTACTCCACTTCCTAAACAGTTGGAAGATATTACACCTACTAAAAAGTTGGAATTATTACTAATGACTGTATTAAGACGGCAAGAAGCCAAAACAGTAATACAAAAAAGAAGTAAACTCAGAAGAAAATTTGCGGAAACATTAACAGCGGACGATGTTAGACTAAGAATGATAGAAAATGAGAAAAACAAAAGAAAACCAACAGTAAGAAAAACTCAAAAACAAAAAAGCAAGAAGCCTGTTGAAAAAACTGAAGAAACCTCAGATAGTGATGCTAGTTTACAACTTGTCCATGATACAGATGATGACATTTCACACGATGAAAATAATAGCAGTGTAACAGAAGAAGATAATTGTGGCAAAGCAAAGGAATTTGTGAAGTTCGACGGAAGTAACCAAAATATAGTTGCAAATTCATGGGTCCTCGTCAGATTTAATAATTCTAAAAGTTGTGTAGAAAAGGAAGAATGCATTCGCTATGTTGGACAAGTGTTGGAAGTAAATGACAGCGAAATTATGGTCAACTTTTTGAGAAAGAAGAAAATACATTTTGTGTACCCTGATGTGCCCGATCAAAGCCTGGTATCTGTAGATGATGCGCCATGGTTCTGCGCGAACCTTATATTAAAAGGGGAATGCATTACTTTCATGTCAACTTTCTTCCTTCTAATTATAAAGCGCCTCCTAAGATTAACTAGGCTGTATTATAATACGTAGGTGTATAACTATCTAAAATGAAGTATAAAGTTTCTTAATTAAGTATTTATTGTTTTATTTCTATGATTTTCCATAAAAATATCTAGGACATTTGTCAATGTTACACTATACATGCAAAATATTGACATATTAGCTGTTTTTATGAGTCTGTCAATGTTAGACTTGCCATGGGTAACATTGACACATTACCACTTTTTAAAAAAAAAATTAAATTCTGTAAACGACTTGGTATATTCATATTCTATCATATACAGTGTAGAAAAGGTTAATATATCTTCATTCTGTCACAAAAGCAGTCATATACCAAACTGATATGTGCCAAAAAAAAAATCAATTTTAAAGTTGTGTCAATGTTACCCCATTTTACCTTACTAATTTATGCTTTTTTTTCAACAGATCAAAATGGGAAAAGAAGGTATAATATTTGCAAGCAGGATGTTCAATCTCAAATTAAAGGACGTGCATCATTACTAACAATTAAGTTAAATAAATAGTTCTGATATTAGATTTAATAAACAGTATTGAGTAAGATACCACAAATTCTATTACTCACAGCGTGCAAGCACCAGTTCACAATGGATATAAATGATGGTGCACCCCTTTCCCCCTCAACAAATTTGTTCTTAAATAACCCAAGGGTAAACATGGTCCTTCAAGCCGTGATATCAAACATGATCCTTCGAGCCACCAACTTAGGCAACCAGTGAAAGGAATCATACTTCATCAAACTGCAAACCCCAGTGCTATGGAAAAGGTGCATTGCGAAGCATGAAAGTCAACCCCTGCGAAAATGTAAGGATTTTCGCCCCTTGCAGAAATGATCATCCTAGAGAATAGCGGGTAAAACATGCACATTTCGTTTTTTAAATAAAGTAATTGTATGAAGAGTTCTATTACACCCAAAAGCATAGAAACTGTGGGAGGAAGAGATCCTCACAATGCATGCAGGATCAACTCCTATCTAGAGACCTAGAGAAAAATATATCGGCCATCACGCAGAGATGAGGGGACCCATAAGGAACAATCACAACGATTGAAATTAAAAGACATCCAGATTCCGCAGTTAGAGTTTCCACTACGAGTAAAAAAAAAAATTAGACGAAGAAGAAAATACAGTCTAAACCAACATGTGGCAAGAAGAAATTCTACGAAAATGGACTACAATTGGGAAGCTGTATAAACACATTAAGGTACATGAAACAATACTTTAGGATACCTAGCAAGTTTGCCGAAATAAGCATCAAGCTTGGAAGAAAAATAAGCATGGCCACACAGGTAAATAAGCCGTGCAATATTGCACCACCAAGCGTGAAGCTACCTGTTTGTAGTGGTTGCTATGAAAACCAGATGACCTAAGATTATTCGAAAAAATAGTACACGCCAACAAGCTTGTAACAGATACGGAGAAAGTGCAATACCTAAAAGCCATTTCACAGGAGAAGCAGCTAAACCGATCCAGCACCTCCACACAGCAGAGTTCAACTATACAATAGCATGCGTCATTCTCAAGGACAGATGTAACAACAGAACATTAATCGTATCAAAACTAATAGATAAAATTTTAGACTTTCTCGAGATGGATACCCTCAAAGACGATGCAAGAAAATATTTAGGTGTTAGATGGATACGAGAAACAGCGAAAATATTCGACCCTTTGGGGTCAGTCCTGTAGCTATAGAATAAAAGCTGCTAATCCAATAGTGCTGAGCTCAGTGAACTGAGAATAACAGGTGCCCGGCAACATAAGCACGAAGTGGTTGGAGTTTCGTAATGAATAGATGAATCAAACATAGAGAAGGCCAACTGTAGCTGCACGAGTTATGTGACGCATTTGAAAAAGCGTACGGTGTAGCAATCTACACTAGGAACAGTAACTCTGCTCACAGTAAAATCGAAAGTGGCGTGAGTCAAGATAAAAAAAGCCATACCAAAGTTGAAAGTGTGTGCAGCATTATTACTGGCAAGGCTATTAAAGGAAGCAGTGGTAATAGCCAATGGAATCAGGAAATACATAATGTTAAACCAAAGAGAGATCATCCAAATATCGTAGGAATGCCTGCTAAAACGAAACAAAGCATTATGAGTCGAACACGGCAAGATATGGTGACGGTAATTAACAGTTATTACAAACCAATTCACATCAACATGACAAGGGCGGATAAATATCGATCTCAAGTAGACAACTTCCAGAGAAAGGTAGCAGCAAAGGCGAGAGATGAACTAAACAAGTTGAGAAACGACTTAGACAACACTCCCTGGCGTTTAATCGTATTCCACAGTAACCAGTCTATCAAGCAGACCAATAGTACTGGGAACGATCGTGATAATCTCGAAAAAGCATAAAATATGCACACGGATACGAAGGAAAAAATAGCCAACCACACAGAAAGGAACTGTGATGGAACCACTACATACCACACTTTCTTTTTCCTAGGAACGAAATTGAACAGGACCTGTATCATTATAAATAATTAAGTTAAATAAGATATTAGATTTAGTAAACAGTGTTGAGTTAGGTACCACTAGCTCAATTACTCGCAGGGTGCAAGGACCAGTCTAAAATCAGTACAAGTGACGGTAACCCGGGATTAAACACAAGAAGATATGGACGAAGCTTTATCTAATCGTCGGAACGATCAAATAGGATTTAAGGAAGCTTGTAGAATATATAAAATACCGAAATCTACACTACGATGACATTTAAAAGGTTTAAATACAAATAAAAAATTCAGAAGACCTAATAAGATGACCGTAGAAATGGAAGACTAGCTAGCAAGACATATAATGAACTTAGGGTCAAGTTTCTTCCGACTGCCTACCACTGAATTTAGAAAGCTTGTCTCCGAACTGCCCGAAAAATATGAATTACCTGATCGCTTCAATAATGAGGAGAAAATAGCCAGCAAAATGTAGTTTTATAGATTCCCGAAAGAGCACCCTGCGTTATCCTTGCGCGTTCTCAAGCCAACATCCTTGGCTAATAGCAAGGGGTTCAACAAAAACCGAGTAAACGAGTTTTTTGAAAAGCTCGACAAAATACTTGATCTGCACAAGTTCACAGCCGATCAAATATACAGTATGGATGGAATGTCTCCAACCACCTTTAAAAACCTTCCAAAATTCTCGCTCAAAAAGGAAAACACCAAGTGGGCACAGCAACAAGTGCGGAAAGGGGTCTAACAACGACAACCGTATGTGAGGTGATGCATAAAGTGAGTTTATACCACCCATGTTAATTTTTCAACGCAGCAGAATGAAAAGTATTTTAAAAAGGAGCTCCGCCTGATAAAGCATTCGTATAATTAAAAGATTGGTGGATAACGTCAGAACCGTCTGTTAATTGTTTTATTAAATGAACAAGATTAGAAAAAAGTAGTAAAACACAGATGTTACTCTTAGTGGATGGTCAAGGCGCACACGCACGCACACACGCACGCACGAACGCACGCACGCAAGCATGCACCCACGCGCACACGCACACACACCACACGCACGCACTCACGCACATACACACACACAAAAATTTCTAAAAGATTAGTATAACTTCTGTTTAAATTATTAGTATCAGACTTGAAATTTGAAGATGAATTAATATAAATAATTCTAATAATAAGCTCTCTTTATAGTCGTTGGAGAATCCACAATTTGTAAATTATTAAAATCTCTTAAAATTTAATTCTATTTAATTTGCAATCACTTTTATGGAGTGATATCCTGGTTTTAAGCCAATTAGAAGTTTGTTCAAAATAACTAAAATAGCATGACTCATATCTAATTTTGTAAATAAGATTGGATTTAATATCATGTGAGGTATTATTTTTTAATTTAGTAAAAAGATTGTTAGTAGTGGTGATATTATACGGAACAACTTTAACATTATATATATATATATATATATATATATATATATATATATATATATATATACTGAGATGATTCAAATTATATTTAGTTTAGTAAGTCTATTTAAACATAATGTTCCCTGACGACATGTGATACAAGTTGTAGTTGACAAAAATAATGTTAAAAACTAGATATAGGCTGGTATCAATGTCACAATTTAAATGTACGCAGCCAAGAATCATGAAAACATTCGTGTTAGTGCGATAAAAAAAACCGAACAAGTACATTAGTGATTAACTATAAAACATACATTAAGCAGCAGCTCTGGAATTATTGTGTTTAATCAACATTTATAGACCTTAAACTAGTGATATGCAACAATTCGACACTAGTCGTAGAAGAACTTATGAACCTACGAAAGTGTGAAAATAAATTAAATTGAGACATGAACATTAAGTTTAAACACTTTCACAAACAGTTATAGTGGTTAAAAGTGTGAAATTTTACATTGAAAATTGAATTAACAATATGAGGTTATGTTATTTCCTCACATAAAATTTATATAAAAACTATTTTATATTGAGACAATTTGTGTAAAATAAATTAGTAGAGCCAAAATAGTAAAGTAGCCTCAATTTCAAGTTACAATTCACTATATTTGTGTCCATTTTGTCAAATTTAGTTTCTAAGAGTGTTGGAAAAATTAAAATAATTTTCCTTTCAAATTGGCCGTAGGCATGTAAAAGATGAATATTTAGGTATAGTAGCATCCCATATTCATGTAGAAATCATTTCCAGGCCTGTAAAGTGCATAAAATTAGCGTAAAATCAATAATTTAGTGTGAAAATTAACTTAGTTATTAAGTGTAGGAATTAGTTCGTGTTTGGTTTCAAATGATGGAGAAAATTATGTAGATTATGAATATGTTATTAGTTGTAAGATAGGTTTAAGGGGGCTAAAGTTATGGGGTTTTGAAATTATATCGTAATGTAAAAATTGCTTTAGCCAATCAGAATTTAGGAAATATTCTTGGTAACTATTGAGAACAATCGAATATTTTGGTCGTTAGCCAAAATCATATAAATAGAAGTGCTGAAGGATTACTTTTTTTATTAATTTTCCTCTGTTTCAACAGCTTGCTAAAGTAAGATGTTGCCAAATTTTTTTGTGAAATTATTTTTAAACAAAATAACGTCACTTCGTTAAAAACAAAGTGCGATTTTAGTATCGGAAGTGTCAAAGAAACAAGTGATGGTCTTTTGTCGGGAAATAATTAAATTAAGGTTAGTTTACCTTTTTAAATATAAAAATCGGAGGTTATCGATAGTTAATGAAAATATTTCCGCAGTTTCGACATTGTTTGTTTCAAGTTTATATTGTTTACGTTGTTATGGATATTTAATTGTGTTCTCTTCGTGTTATTATCATTATACACCTGATTTATTGGAAGTGTGCTTAATTTATAATAACCTTCAACGTTTCATGCTTTTCAAAATTTATTTTGAAATACATATAAGAAGTGTGATGATCCTAAAAATGAAGATTCATCAAAATTATAATAACATTAGTGAAACTTACGTAAACGTATAAGCTGTTAATATTGAAGAAAATTTGGATGTTCGAGGAGCAGAGTTGGAGTTCGAAGGAGCTGTTTTCTACAATCAACTTCATCAGCAGTAACCAGAGAAGCAGGACATTTTATGTGAGTACTTTATTGTTGACATTGATATTTTTATTGTTGTGTTCATAATTTCAATCCTTTGTAACAATCATGATGTGTAACAACGTGTATGCATGTCCAAAGGGAACATTATTTGGTCTAAAAATTTAAATGTTTCATATAATATTGTTTAAATTCAAACGTATTTATACTTACATGTATGTCGAATTTCACTTTTTATTGTAATCAAAAGTCACATGTTTGCATATTCACAGCGCATGCCCAAGTATATTTTTTGAAGAATTTTTGTTATGTACAGGGTGTGACACATATATTAATGCGAATTAAAATTTATAACTCAATTTCCTTGAATAAGTTAGATACGATAAAATATAATTGGACAATAACTCAATGTGCATTAATCAAATTAACTATGATTATTATGTTCAAAATCATAATATAATCCAAATAAATAATCATTTATTTTATCATTTTAAAAATAAAGTTTCTTCTAAATTTTGATCCCTATTCCCTTTGATGAGTCTTTACATGCGACTGTTTTTAAAAGTTAGTCTGGGCAATTTAAATAATTATAATATTAGCATAAAATATAATTTTATAAAATTAATAAAAATATAATCTTATAGTGTAATTGGGTTTAAGTTCAGTACAATACATATATAGTGGAGCAATTCGTAACAATCGTATATATATATATATATATATATATATATAATATATATATATATATATATATATATATATTATGTTATGTAGTATATATTTTTTAAATTGTGTTATAAAATATGGAAATTTTTATATCTTCAGTTTTATCTTGGATTTCTTCATTAGAACTATGATGCAAAAGAAATTTATTAAGGAAAAATATTGGATAATAATTTTTTATGAAAATGTTGGTTAATTTTTGAAGGTTTTTTTTGTAATAAGAAAGGATGAACAATTTTATGAATTCTAATACAAAGGATGGTTAGAATAGTAATTTATAATACGACAAGAACTTGTAGGTTTAAGTTAACAATCTAAAATAATTTTATTATCATGATTCCTAACTTTAATATCTAGAAAGGAAACACTTCTATGTGTCTCTTTTTCAACCGTGAATTTCATATTAGAATGATAATCATTAAAAACATTTAAAACATTATCAATTTCATTTTCAGGGCTTCCACATATTTCTTAAACATATTTTTTAAGAAATAAAAATTTAAAGTGAAGTATTTGTAAACATGTATCTTACAAGTCATCTAAAACTATTGGGGCTAAAATAGGACTAAGAGGAGAGCCCATTGGCGTTCCAAAGGTTTGAGAATAAAATTTACCATTAAATGAAAAATAACTACTACTAAAAGTAAACTTTATGATTTCACAAAATTTGTGCAGTGGAATTTCATTAAAGAATGGTGAAATTATTGGCCATTTATTATTAATTAATTTCAAACTTATGTCTAGTGGAATGTTTGTAAAAAGGGAAACTACATCCAAAGAAAAAACAACATGATCTTTAGGTAATTGAAATTCATTAAAAATACTTGCAACATTAAATGAATCGTTAATATTATAATTTGAATTATTATCTAATGCTGAAGTAAGCTTAACAGATAACCATGTGGACAAATTATAAACTGAAGAACCAATAAATGAAATAATTGGCCTAAAAGGTATGTTATCTTTATGAATTTTGGGCAAACCATAGAATTTTGGAGATATACTATTATAAACCATTAACAATTTGTATTCTTCAGCTGGTATATAATTATTATTATGTAAAGATGAAATTATTTTATTATTTTTTGATTGTATAGTAGATGTTAAATCACGATTAAGTAAGTTACAAGTAGTAGTATCACTTAACACATTTACTGCTCTTTTAACGTAGTCATATTTATTCATAATTATAGTAACATTACCTTTATCGGCTTTTTGGTGATTATTTCATTATTATCATTATTATTTAGATGTAGTTTCCCTTTTTACAAATATACCACTAGACCAAAGTTTGAAATTAATTGCTGATAAGTGGCTAATAATGTTACCATTCTTTAATCGTATTCCACTGAACAAGTTTTGTGAAATAATACAGTTTATTTTTAGTAGTAGTTATTTTTCATTTAATGGTAAATTTTATTCTCAAATCTTTGGAACGCCAATGGACTTTCCTCTAAGTCCTATTTAATAATAATAATATAGGGGTTGGCCTACCTACTAGGCGCGTCTCCAGGTGACAGATAGGGGAATGACCTTGCAAATGATATTAAGTGATGCAAGGCCGACAGCGAAATATGGGCTCGTGGCGGTAAACCGCCACTATTAGCTCTAAAGAACACGGTGTCGCCGACCAGTCCACTTGGGGCCTTGTATCTAATGAGATCAGGGATGGAAACCCTGCGTCCCCCTAGCTAAAAGTACACTTTTCTTATACTAGTCTTGAAGGGCTTCCTTACGTTAACTCTTTTCTGTCGGAACACCCTCGCTTCAAATCTTGTTCTCTTCAGGATCCCAGCGAAAGCTGAGGGACCACTGCTTTTTCTCTCTACTCTTCCCAGGACAGGCGCCGTCAAAAGCGTATACGGGTGTAGCTAGCCCTGTATGTCCTAGCAGAGGTCGGCTGAGCGCTAGCCGTCTCCTAATACTGCAACCGTGAACTGTACTTCAGAGACTCTAGCAGAGTGTGGCTAGGGAACGTCGTACCGCTAGCGGTCTGTGGTCCTGGCTTTCTCGCCCGGAGTGCGAGGAAGGTAACCTCTATAAAAAATCTCCCAATCGCAAGGTCGTTTGGCAGTTTTAGGTGCCGAAGGGGTTGCAAGAGGGTAAGCTTAAGCGTGGCCAGGGGGAAACAGCTGCGTATTCAGTGAGATAAAATTGAAAACTGAGGTACAAGCGGTTGCGATTTCGTTACGGCATCCCATCTGAGTAAACATCTGCAATATATATTTGCCAGATAACAAATGGAATATTACAGACAGAAAAACTCATCGACCAACTCCCTAAACTATTCCTGTTAGTAGGGGATTTCAATGCCCACAGTAAGATCTGGGGATCAATTAAGCAAGATAGCAGAGGTGCAGAAATTGTTAACTGACTAAATCATTTAGAATTAGAATTACTCAATAATGGAAAATCTACCTTTTTCAGTTCAGATCAAATAACCTTTCTGCCATTGATCTTAGTATATGTTCGGCACAAATTGCCCTAGAGTTTGTATGGGATCAGATATCGGACTTACATGGACGTGACCACTATCCCATAGTTATTTCTGCAAACAAATGCGTAACCAATTGGGAAGTGGCCTACAAATGGAATACTAAACCAGCAAATTGGGAAAAGTTTCAAGATAGCATCCAGCGAGTAAATAGGCAGCAACAAAAAAACAACTGTGCCATCCACCATTTTTCGAAGGCAATAGTAGACGCTGCAGAACAAGCTATTCCAAAAACCCATAAAATAATGAATAGAATTCCAGATTCATGGTGAAACAGTGAAATCTCGGCTGCAATTAAAAATCGAAAGAAACAGCTCAAACAATTCAGTCAGAACCCTACAATCAAGAACTTAATTGAATTAAAAAAATCGAGAGCCATAGCGCGCCGTTTAATTTTGGTTGCAAAAAGAAAATCCTGGGAAGAGTGTGTATCATCATTGACTACGAAAGCACCCATTTCAGAAATATGGAATAAAATAAACACTTTATCTGGCAAGTTTTCTGCAAGAGTAATACGCAAATTAGAAGAAGACGATCAACTAATTACAAAACCCACTCATGTAGCAGAAACGATAGCGGCATACTTCACACGGATAAGTAGTACAGAAAACTACGCAAAGGAGTTTAAAGGAACCAAACATGTCCGAGAAATTACACTTGATTTTGATGTAAATGTAAAAAGTTGGTACAACAAACCATTTACATTAGAGGAACTAGATATGGCTTTACAAGGAGTCAAGGAAACTTCTCCGGTCCTAGACAACGTAACATAATCGATGATAAAGTACTTACCAAAAACTAGCTTAGAAGACCTTATATTTTTATACAACAAGGTGTGAGCGGCGGAAGACTATTACATTGAGAGGAAAACGTGTACAGTAATACTAATATTAAAGCAAGGAAAAAGCGAACTAGAGATGTCCAATTACCGCCCTATCGCACTATCCAGTTGTATAGGAAAAGCTCTAGAAAGAATGGTCAACAAGCGTTTAACAAACTATCTAGACAGATACCCACTAATCTATAAATACCAGACAGGGTTAATTAAAAACCATTTAAAAACGGATAACGTAGTACAGCTAACAAATGGAATCCAAGAAGCGTTCCTGAAAAGATAACACTGTATAGCAGTATTCTTCGATATCCAAAGAGCATGCCACACGGTTTGGAGGTATGGTGTCTTAAAAAAGTTGCATCGTTGGGAAATAAGGGCAAACTTGACTTTATATATCAAATCATTCCTAAAGCACAGATACTTTCAAGTAAAAATAGGAAATAACTTATCCTCTTAAGTATTTTCTACTAAAAAATGGGATTCCGCAAGGATCACCTCTAAGCGTAACATTATTTTTACTAGCTGTTAATGACCTAAGCAGAACCTTAAACCCATCTATGCTTGTACGTAGATGACCTAGCCATATCTACTTCATATGAGGGCAAAGCATCGCATAACGCTACGTTACAAACGGCGATAAACGCCATAAATCAGGGAGCAGAAAATGTAGTATTCCGTATCTCAACAACTAAAACGGTATGCCTACATTTTGTAGATTACGTTTTTCACATTACATGCCAAAATGTGTTTCAAATTATAAATTTTTGAGGAAAAGCTGACGTGGAAATTGCACATAGAACAAATGCAAATAAAAGCACACAGAGTATTTAACAACAGGAAATAGGGTGCAGACAGACAAGTGCTATTAAGAGCGTATAAGACACTAATCTTACCTTATCTAGACTACGACTGTAGTCTAGATAAGGTCTACGACTGTATGAATCTGTATCAAAATCTTTACTGGGAAAACTAGACGTGGTGCAGAATAGTTGCATTCATTATGCAATAGGGACATTTCCTACTAGTCCTACATGCAGTATACATGCTGAATCAGAAATACCTCCCCTTAAATGTAGAAGAATGTTGAAATACGCGGTAAAAATTAGAAAATGTAACAACCACATTATCAAGCAAGTTATATTCAAACAAAATATACAGTCTATAACAATAAGCAATTTACCTATTTATTGCAAAGTAAAAGAAGCACTCCAAGGATTAAATGTAGAATAATCCACCGGAAATAGATGAATATGAGATAAAAAGTTGGTTTGGAGTAAGTGGCAAGAGGAATGGGAAACACAAAATAAACAGTTCAAACTACCGGAACCTAAGTTTATTAAAGGAGTCGAAATTAAGATTAAAATTAAGAAACTACAAAAAACGTTCTGCATTATGCTTTTCATTGTTAATAACACTTGCACTTATTGATAAAGATATCTCTTTGTTAGATTTAACTGGATTACTTTATTTGATGTCATGTTTATATTTGTGAATACTTCACAACTTTACACTTACATCATAACTTGATTAAATGCGTTTTTTGGCTGACATTGTTCATTGTTAGCTTTCGTCGTAGAGAGTGTTCTGATTTGTCATTTTTAAGACAGTTTAACAATATTTAATTTTTAATGACCTAGTTATTCTTTACTAAAATTTAATTCTATAGTTGGTTTTATACATTTCTCAAACTGTTATGTTGATAGCAGGCTGAATGTTTTAATTTTTCAACTTTGACAAAATTGTTTACAACATCTTTAACAATTTTAATAAATATTGCTACTGACGTAGATAACTGTAAGTATTATCGAAACGTTTATATTGTATAATTTAAAATACACCATTAAAAAAACCCAAAAAAGATAAGTATTTTAATAATTATGATTTATAAATTGAGAACATTTGGTTTATTTAAGACAACAAACGTTGATTCTTGCTTGTTCCATCTATCTAGTGCTATACTGGTGGATATCCGATTGTAGAACAGCTGCATGTATATTTTTTCTTGTGTTAACAAACAGATTCTAAAATGTATAATCATGGAAAAGTTAAAATTTTCAAATCAACAAATGAGTTGTGATAATCTGCTTTGTAATCCAAACCAGCTATTAATCTAATTGCTTTTCTTGGTAGCCTAAATACACTTTGGCAGTGAAAGCTCTGGCGCCATACCAAGATTGTATAAGATATAACACTATGTATTAGATCACAATATGCAGTTTTTGTAACTTTCAGTGTCACACAACTCTGTAACCTTCTTAATAAGAAAAGTGATTTACTGACTTTTTTTATTATATTAATGCATTGAGTATGAAACTTCAAACGTGAATCAATTGAAATCCCAAAAGCGACACCTGATACTTCATAAGATCACTTTAACCCCTTTTTAAGGAAAATGCTAATTTATTGTTTATACACCAGTTTCTTATATTTCGGATACAGTCTGGAATATTTAAAACAGCACTATTATAATCTCGGCTGATCGAAATCAGAGTAGCATCATCTGCATATAGCAGATATTTTGTACTGTTAGGTAACACTAGGGGTAGATCGTTTACATAGATCAAGAATAATAAGGGACCTAAAACCGACCCTTGTGGAACACCATATTTAATAGGTATTTTATTGGATAAAACTTCCTTAAAACGTACACATTGATCTTTTAAAAAGGATACAATTATTGCTACTCTTATGTCACTGAAATTATATATAGATTTCAGCTAGCGTGTTATTATTGTGAATTAAAAGCCTTGGAAAGATCAAGAAACACTGTCATCGTATATTGACCATTCTCAAAGCATTTTGGGGTGTTGTTAATAAATGCATTTATTGCATCAGATGTGCAACTCTTCTTCCTGAAACCGTATTGATGTTTATAAAATATTATTTTACTAAAAACATAAAGAATCGAAATAGGCCTGAAGTTGTTTATATCATTAGCATCATCTTTTTTCTTAAAAAAAGGGTACTACTAATGTTTTTTTAAGACATTCCGAAAAAATTCCAGACTCAGTGTCAGGTTGCGATGACGCACCCTGTATGTAGGATGTTATAATGACATGTATTACGTGTTCTGAGCACGAGTGTATAGAGTTTGAATGAAAAAAAAAATTTTTGTGTGTATATGCATAATGTATGTGGGTGAGTGATACGCCACTGGAAATTTACGAGAAATATAATTCAGTATGTAGATACGTGTATTTGAATATTAGAGAGACTTTAGTGTTGGAATAATTAGATTTTGATGAATGTAAATGTGAAGAGAAATTTGTCGAGGGACGATAATGCTTTCCACTGTATCGCTACTGTTTTGCTCCTGATAAGGAAAGGAATGTTTGAAGATAAGATGAGTAATCTTGGTCAGAAAATGTGAAGAATAAGTGTAAAATGTTTTAGAGAATATGTAGAGAAAGATTGGGTATGTTTAAGTGTTAATTTCCGAAGGGTTTTGTAATATTGTGCAATTGTTTTGAGAATAAATGTATGTATATGGGATTTGAGACCTTAGACGGTGCTGATTTTTGCAAATGTTGCGGAAGCAGATCGAGCGCAAGTTGGAGATAAAGGTTAAAAGTTGCGTAATGGCCCAGAGTGGCTACTGAATGAATGTGGTGACGAAAGATGATTTCTTCATGAAGTAATTGGAAAATTTGTAAGTAAGAACAAATATGGCGATGTACTGTAATTACACGCGTGCTTGTATAGAGGGAAGCAGCTATCAGAACTATGAAATTTTGAGTAAATACTATTGGAGAATATAACGCGGAAGGAAGACATGTTTACAGATGGATGACTGAAGTTATAAATAGGAAAGTTAGAGATTGAGTAGTTAGTTAGGGAGTTAGCTTTTGGCTTGTGATGAGAGCTCGGTGAGACGCGCACACGAGGTAGTGTGGGATAGAATGGGATGATGTTGGAGTATGTTTGTGAATTTTAATGAGGCAGTAATTGTTTAAACAACTGCGTAACCCGAACCGGGGATGAATCGTAAAAGACATTCATAAACAAAACAATAATTAAATAGAAGTTGAAGATAAAAATTGGTTTGTTTATTTTCAAGAAAATAATAGTGCGTAAGCAGATTTGAATAAAGATAACAGTTGTTATGTTAAAGTGTTAAGGGCAGCGCGTATTCTTGTAACGAGATTCAGCTAAAAGTATTTATGAGACCACCTGTTAAGTGAACGAAGCGTTCGTTGTATATTAAGCCAATGTTTAAGTAACGTTATATGACACTGAAAGTTTATTTATATAAGGGACTAAATTGGTGAAAAGGTTGCTAGAAATTTTAAGAGGCAACCAAAGGTTTACCGTTATTACGTGTTTGTGGGAGTAATAACCTTGCATAGTGAACTAATCGCGAGTGCACAGAGGAATTTTTATGAACTCATTTAAGCCCGATTATCTTTTTGTTAGTTTTATTTGCGTATAGTAGTAGTAATACTACTGCACTTCTGATCCACTTTTGTCACTAGATTTGTCACCAGATCTAGAAAAAGTCACCAGAAAAGTCACTAGATTTCTAGGTTGGTAACATTGCCTATTTCAAGGGGTGCTAAGTCAAGGCCACGTTGTTGGTAACGGTCCCTGCTAAGGCCACGTGTTAGGTTGGTAACCCTGCTAAGTCAAGGTCAAAGGTAAAAATAGAAGTTGCAAGGTAATCAAAAATAGTATTCAAGGTCGAAGACTTACGGTGGTGTCATATTTCTTATAGTATGCCGATCCTGGACCAGTTCAAGGTCACCCATGTAAATCTTATGGGGATTTATTTCAAGGTCGAGTGAGTTTTCTCGTTATGCCAGAACGCGCTCCACGCATGT
Source organism: Vesta saturnalis (assembly GCA_036346205.1). NCBI lineage: Eukaryota > Metazoa > Arthropoda > Insecta > Coleoptera > Lampyridae > Vesta > Vesta saturnalis. The sequence continues at coordinate 1,976,918 of JARFJB010000114.1, read as the reverse complement.
TTTTGGCGGGGATTTAAATTTTGTAGTCACTGCCCTCTGGTGGTGAAATCAAGCTTTTGGAGCTCAAGGTCAAACTTTAAGCGGGAGATTTAAATGTAGTTGGTCAAGGTCAAAGCTAAAAATTGCAAGGTAATCATAAATCAAAATAGTTTTGAAGGTCAAAGGTTATTGACTTGCGGTGGTGTCATATAACATTTCTTAGAAATATAAACAGGTCAAGGTGAAAAGCTAAAATAGAAGTTGCAAGGTAATCATAAATCAAAAATAGTTTTAAAGGTCAAAGGTTATTGACCTATGGTGGTGTCATTTACATTTCTTAGTTTCAAGGTGAAAAGCTAAAAATAGAAGTTGCAAGGTAATCATAAAAAAATAGTTTTGAAGGTCAAGGTTATTGACTTGGTGGTGTCATAAACATTTCTTAGAAATAAAAAGGTCAAGGTGAAAAGCTAAAAATAGAAGTTGCAAGGTAATCATAAATCTAAATAGTTTTCAAGGTCAAGGGTTATTGACCTGGTGTCATATTTTTAGAAATATAAAAGGTCAAGGTGAAAAGCTAAAATAAAATTGCAATTCATAAATCTAAGAATAGAATTGAGGGAACGACGATGACGATCTCATAAGCTATGCATAAAAGTAGGTCATGAGTTCATTGAAGGTGAATACCCACTTCAAGCTAAAATAGAAATTGCAATGTCACCATCCTCATCATAACGTCAAGGTCCGAAGTTAAAATAGAAACTGTTTTCATCATCATCATCATATTACATTCTTAGAAGTCTAAAAATAGTGTGTTCAAAGGTTATTGATCTGTATATCATAGCTAAAATGGCCGTCCTCACTAAAAGTTGATCGCGTTACAGCTAAAAAGTATAGTGACAGGATCGTTGAAAGTAGCTTATGCGCGTAACCAGATATGTATGGTAATCAAAGAGATGGTTCACATCTGCACTAATGTAACATAGTGGGGTCGTTTAGAGTAACAATATAAGGAAAAGTGTAATGGGTAGTGAGTGTTTAAACATGTGGATGGCATACGCTCAAGAGCAATGGACCAAAGCAACTGACCTGAGAACAGCGGTGGAACGCTTGAAGCAAGAATTTTCAGCATTAGTATTCGATGCCGAACATGAGGCGGTTTACGGGCGAGGTGATTATAGTGAAATGTAACGTCCTAGTGAAAAGGAAAAAGGAAAAATATGTGAAAAGTTTTAAATTTAAAGGAAATATGTAGAACATGTTTTTAGAAGAACTGAAAGCTGCCAATTGCATCAGTTTTGCGATGTAAAAAAAAATGGACGGCATCTCTTGATGGTAGTAGTTCATCCTCATCAGATGCAGATTAGCCTATCGATACAATTATCAAAGTGCACTCCCCTCTAACATCATGATGCAGTAATATAAGGACAGTTCCGGTGTCAACTAAATTCATGGTTCTCGAATCAATAAAGATGGATCTATCTGCATTGAACAGTAGCACTTTCTGTAAATCCTTCACGAACGTAAAGACGCAAAATATAAAGTGATTGATTGAATACTATCAACACAAAGTATGGGAAACATATTATCATTGCCCAGAACTTTAAGTGCATACTTTTAGGATTTTATGAATAGTTCAAAAGAAGATCGCATTGAAAAGTTTAAGCAATATCTGGTTGAGAATGACGCATTACCAGCACCGGAACTGTAGGAAAGATGACTAATTTAACATTTATGTAAAAAAATAATAAATATATTCTATGTATAATTGTTTGGAAATAAATTATATTTTTGGCAAAAAAATCTTCTATTTTGATTAAATAATATTCATAATGAAGAGAGCTGCTATTGATGAGACTAAAAATGTTTATAATAATATGGTGTCTGCAGCTATATTGGCTAAGCTTTCAAGGTTAAGATTTATTGGTATTACAATTATACCAAAGCAATATCTGGTTAAATGACGCATTACCAGCGCCGGAACAGGGATTGCATTAGCGCATATAAACACGCTAACGAAGACAACCAGACAAATATAGAAAAGTAATGATTGTTATAATTGATGCAAGGATTCAAAACAGCAAGAAATATATTTACACCTAAGGAACAGGATATAAATGGAGAGCAAATTTTATTACGTATTAAAATTTCCATGGACACCTTGATAGTGAATTTCAAAAGCAATTTTTAATTCACAACCACCACTTTATCAAGTGGGAATATGGATATACTTCCCATGAAAATTTTAAAGATTTATTCTGACAGATCTTATTCCCATGTATTACCTCAACGCTTTTATGAGTATCAAAGAAAGAAAAAAAAACTAGATAATTTAAAATGTTATCTAAGAATAAACATTTGGATAATGAGAACCTAAACTGCTTTCGGTCTCCGGAAACAGATATTTCTGAGAAACAGCTACCTTTTTGAGAAACGGGTACCGGTTTTAGGTCTGTTTTTGAGCTGTTTTAAACCAAAGTTGTTTTGAGCTGTTTCTGCCTGTTGCTAGAAAATAGGGACTAGAATGACTGCAAAAGTTTATGCTATTCACATTTTCGGTGTTTACAAAATTTAAAGAATATTTGATAAAGGTTATATACCAAATTGGTCTAGTGAACTTTTCAAGATTGTTAAAGTGCGTAAGGAATCCCACGTACTTACTACAAGACAGGGACACCTATTTATAGACAGGAACTGAAAAGGTTAAATATCGATGTTATTTGGTGGAAAAGGTCATTTGACAAAAAGAATAAAGTGTACAAAGTGGTTGGGATTAAAATAATTTCATGGATCGATGATGATGATGATAATGATTTAAAGTATTATTGTAAGGCAATAATCTCATTTATAATTCAATGATGCCGGTAAGAACAACAAGCACTTTGGAACACTTAAATTACTGTAGAAAGCATTATTTGGTTTAATAACGGATATAAATGTCCTGCTTGTATAGGTACCGACTAGTATGAATATAACTTATTGTAATATAGTGTTACTTAAGGAACTAACGTAGAATGTAATTTCTGTAAGAATAATAAAAAGACCAATTGTAATTTTATTATTTAAATAATAAAACATACTGATACATAAATATTAGGCCTAAAGTGTTTATGTGTCCTCAAATGGTCAACCTAAACTGCTTTCAGTCTACAGGAAACAGATACCGCTTTGAGAAACAGCTACCTGTTTTGAGAAACGGGTACCGGTTTTAGGTCTGTTTTGAGCTGTTTTCGGAAACCGGGAAAGCTGTTTTGAGCTGTTTCTGCCTGTTGCTAGAAAATAGGTATCTGTTTTGAGCTGACTGCATCAAAGTTTATGCTATTAAACAGGACAGAATTTGTCAAAAATAAATGGATCTATCTTCATTGAACGGTAGCACTTTCTGTAAATCCATCACGAACGTAAAAGACTTGGAGGTGTCAAAAGTGATTATATGAATACCATCGACATAAAGTATTAAAATATTATCATTGAAACCCAGAACTTTAAGTCCATACTTTTACAATTTTATGAATACTTAAAAGAAGATCGCATTGAAAAGTTTAAACAATATCTGTCTGAGAATGACATGTAGATTACCAGCTCAGAAAGGCAACTAATTTAACATTTCTGTAAAAAAAAAAATTATAATAACATATGTCTATGTATAATTGTTTGGAAATAAACTATGTATTTTTTATTACAAAAATAAAATTCTTTATGTTTTGATTAAATGAAGAGGGTACATCGTAATGAAGAGGTTGCTTGGGTAAAGGACTGCCGAGTTATGATTTATTAATGGAAGCAATTGACAACGTTTACGTTAATATAATTGTATTGGCAAGATACAATTTTTTCATGCAAACTTTTGTATTTTCAAAGACACCATCGTTCCTCGAGACTAGCGTGATTAGAGAAATTACACCTCAAGTGGAAGAAGAAGAACATGTAGGACTACGACCGACCCTTATTTTGAAAAGGATGCATGTTTATAATAAAAGGCTTCTGGGATTGCATGATTCAGTAAACTTTTTATTGCTAGAAATGGTGAAAGTAATAAGAATGAAAAAAGAGAAAAAGAATTAAATTGATGAGAGAAGGAAAAGACTGAGGTGTTAATCAAGGAAACAAAAAATTGAGGTAGATTTAGAGCGGGGTAAAAAGAAAATGATGCAACTTCAGGAATGTGCCATGAAATAAAGGTGCTTTAGTAAATAAATAATTAAGTAGGTTGTTATATTGCATAGAAAAGGCACTTCATTTGAAAAAAAAAGGGTTAGGCATAGAAGAAAGAAAAAAAAGTGAAAAAAATGTTTCCATATGGTTTTTTAATTTGAAAATATATATATATATATATATATATATATATATATATATATATATATATATATATATAAAACGAGTTTCTTATCATGATTTATTAAATTATACAAATTATGTAGGAAGAAATGACATAAAGCTTATATATTTATATTTATTTATAAACATAGTCCTTAAAAATTCCAATTTTTGGCATGTAGACTAAACAAGTAAGAGCGCAATAGATAGCAATCCAAAATTCTCAAAACTAAAAGAATTGAAAAAATTTTCATTAATGACAAAGTTTGTAGTTTAGTATGTACAGAAAAGTTGAAACTTGTACAAAAATAAATCATAACACTTTAGTCCTTTAAAAATTTTAATTTTGGTATGTAAAAATGTAAAGGCAAAAAATAGGAGTTTCAAATTCCAAAATGTGGAAAAACTTTGAACTTCCAACTAGCGCTTTAAAATAAGTTTCCATAAATTGAATTTATATAGATATATATATTAAACGAGTTTCTTATCATGAATTAAATTATCCAAATTATGTAGGAAGAAATTAAAACTTTATTACAAAGAAAGAAAGAAAAGGTCAATAACATTATCCTGTTATATGAAATGTATGTCAGCATTTTTGTATGTGTCTATTTTAAAATAAATAAATAATTTTTTATAATATCAGAAATTTTTAACTCAAAATTTTGAATTTTTGTATATTTGAATAAAAACAGCGCAAAGGATAGCATTAAAATAAATTTAGAATATAAAAAATTTCAAAACAGTCTTGTGAATATAGTACATAAAGGTTGAAACTTGGTACATTTATATTTATATTTATTTATAAATCAGTAGTCCTTTACCCAAAAATTCCAATTTCGGCATGTAGATAAAAAAGCAAAAAAGATAGCACTCAAAATTCTCAAAACTAAAAGAATGTGAAAAAAAATTTCGATTATTAATGAAAAGTTTTAGTTTTGAATAACTGAACGGTTAATTGCTTAATAAATTACAACTCGATAATCCTTACCCAAAAATTCTGAAATTTCGTATACAGATCCAAAAAAAGAGCGCCAATAATAGCAGTTTCAAAATTTCCCAAAATGTGAAAAAAAATTTGTTTTACCAATTAAAGCAATATGAAATTGAAAGTTGTTAATTGCTTAATAAATCACAACTCGATAATCCTTTACCCAAAATTCTGAATTTTCGTTATATAATAAGTAAGAGCGCCAAAGATAGTAGTTTCCAAAATTTCCCAAAATGTGATAAAAAAATTGTTTTACTAATTGAAGTAGTACGAAACTGAACGTTGTTAATTGCTTAATAAACCAAAACCCAATGTCCTTTACCCAAAAATTCTTTCATACAGACCCAATAAATTAGAGGAATGATAGAACTAAAAAAATTTAAAAACTTGAAGGTTCTTTACTATTAGAATATTAAAATTTTTAAATAAATCGAGCACCAATATGAAATATGATATAATAAAATAAAGGTAACTAATTTGTATACAAAAAAAAAAAATGAAATATTAAAATTAAAATTGTAACTAAAAAAAAATTTTAATGTGATCTGAAAAATCATTTAAAAAAAATAAAAATGTATAGAAATACATATCATCAAACATTGTTTCAGGTATGTCTTCATTAAAATATATATTTTAATGCACCACATTTTATGTAACCCACAAATTCCTGCTAGCTGTTCCATATGTAGTAGGACATATCATTAAAAAGAAATACTTAAAACTGAAACAACAACAAACATTACTCACATTAGGAAATATTTTTAATTTATTTATAACCATTTTATCTGAAAAATGAAAAGTTAAAACATAAGTTACATATAATTACATACCCCTCCACTCTGACAAAATTTAAGTTTTTACTACAGCTATAATGAAAACGTTAACTTTCAATAAAAATTTGCAAAATGTTTACCAGTCATTACTTTAATTTTTTTTTTAACTTTTTATGCGTTAAATGAAAACAGGAATGAACGTTATTTGACAATTATCAATTTATATTATAATCACAGGTGAATAACATTATTACTAATGTTATAGAGTATGCTTCAAAAAGGTGAAAAAGATAAGAATAGACAGCTTTGAGTTTGAAAAAAACGTTTAAACATGGCAAGAGCATCAAAATATGATAAGAAGAGAAAGAAAGAAACATTATTAAGTATTGATGAGAGAAAGAAAAGACTGAAGGTGTTAATCAAGTAAAAGCATTGAGGATAGATTTCAAATTATGTACCAAGAAATAACATTATAACCTTATCACATAAAAGTATGTTTAATAGTATCAAATAAACCATATCAAATTATTTTCTTGTAAATTCAACAACTGTTGATATCACTAAACAGATCCAACTTCAATTTTACGTTTTAGGTGTTATTTATTTCAAAATAAAATCATTAGTTTTAGTATTTAGAAAATTTTAACTGTTATATCTTTTACACCTGTTATTTGTTCAGTCTATCTACAATAAATTCCTAATTTTCACTCTTAATGATTAAACTGTATGTAAATAATAAAAACTGTTACAAAAAGAAGGTGAACAACATTATGAAATGTAGTAGTAAACAATAAATTATATGTTAAATATACCTTTTTATAATTATATGTTAATAAAATACTTTTTATCATAACAGCTTAATGGTTGTTAAAATCCTCAATTTTTGGTGAGAAAATAAATAACAGCGCAAAGGATACCAGTTAAATAAATTGAATTTTAAAATCTACAAATGATGTATTCAAACATTTACAAACCCGTTTCAAATTGTAATGTAAACTGATGAATAAAATAGAATGTTTGCTAAATGCTTTACAGCAAAATAACTGGTTCATTATCCTAGAATTATTATTAACGCTGCACCGAAAAAAAGTCATGTTTTAAGTGTTGTTTAAAAAATTGGGGTAATTTAAAGAACATTTAGATACATTAAATGGATAAATTGCATATTTTTCTGAGCTTATTACAAAAGGTTTTTAAGTGCTTTTGTTGTTTCAAATGGAATTGGCTAATGTAATTTTTTCATATTTGAAAAATTTATACAAATGATAGATTACCACTTAAACACAACTGCGCTGAAAAAAATTTTTTTCTCGGAATTAGGCGAAAATTTAAATTTTAAAGGATTTTTCTAGGACTTTATTTTTTAAAGCCTGAATGCACTGGAGCAGTCCTCGTCGATGTTTTCTATTTTTTCATAATATGTACATACATCTTTTTTACATCCACATTTAAACATACATTACTTTAGTTCACACGTCTATCGTTTACAAACAATAATTGTTATGCATTCCATTCTAGTACAGTACTTGAATATAATATTACAAATCATACTGATAATACTATATTGCATTTTTGCAATTATTTTTTTATTACGAGTACAATATTTAACTTGAATTGCCATTGTGTTATATAAAGATATCTAAAGATTCATTGGAGCGTTATTATTTTTATTTCATGAAAATCGTTAACTATTTTAGAAAAATATTACAAATAGTTTACAAATTAGTTACATTAATGTTTTATTATATCATATTTCATATTTAATTTATTATAAAATTTTTTAATATTCCAATAGTAAAGACGACCTTCAATTTTTTAAATTTTTTAGTTCTATCATTGGCGCTCTAATTTATTGGATCTGTATAAAAATTTCAGAATTTTGGGTAAAGGATTATCGAGTTGTGATTTATTAAGCAATTAACAACCAATTTCATATTTTTAATTGGTAAAACAAATTTTTTTATCACATTTTGGGAAATTTTGCTACTATTTTGGCGCTCTTTTTGTATATATAAAAATTCAGAATTTTTGGGTAAAGGATTATCGAGTTGTGATTTAAAATTAACAACTTTCAATTTCATATTTTTAATTGGTAAACAAATTTTTTTATCACATTTTAAATTTTGAAACTGCTATTATTGGCGCTCTTATTTATTGGATCTGTAACGAAATTTCAGAATTTTTGGGTAAGGATTATCGAGTTGTGATTTATTAAAAAACAACGTTCAGTTACGTATCAAAACTACAAACTTTATTAATAAAAATTTTTTTTTCACATTCTTTTAGTTTTGAGAATTTTGAGTGCTATCTTTTGCCTCTTTTTGTTTATCTACATGCCAAAATTGGAATTTTGGGTAAAGGACTACTGATTTATAAATAAAAATATAAAAAAGTTTCAATTTTTACTATTTTTTAAATTTTTTATATTCTAAATTTATTTTAATGCTATCCTTGCGCTGTTATTTATTCAATATATACAAAAATTCAAAATTTTGAGTTAAAATTAATCTGATATTATAAAAGAGTGTATTTATTTATTTTAAATAGACACATACAAAAAATGCTGACATACATTTCAATAACAGGATAATGTTATTGACCTTTTTTTTCTTTCTTTGTAATAAGTTTTATTCATTTCTTCCTACATAATTTGATAATTTAATAAATCATGATAAGAAACTGTTTAATATATATATTAAAAATTAAAACCAATAAACTTTTTTTAGTTAATTCAAATTTTTCCAATTTTTGATTGCATCTATTGCGCTCTTACTTTTTATTACATGCCAAAATTGGAATTTTGGGAAAGGACTAGGATTTATAAAAAATATAAAATATGTTTATGTGTCATTTCTTCCTACATAATTTGTATAATTTAATAAATCATGATAAGAAACCTTTAATATATATATATATATATATATATATATATATATATATATATATATATCTATACAAATTCAATTAAAACCATATGGAAACATTTTAAATTTCACTTTTTTTTTCTTTATGCCTCACACACTTTATTTTTTTTCAAATGAAGTGCCTTTTCCTTATGCAATATAACATACACTACTGTTTTTTTTAAAAATTTTAATTCACTGGTTGCATCATTTTTTTTTACCTCATACAGCTCTAAATCTACCCTCAATTTTTATTTCCTTGATTAACACCTCGAGTCTTTTTCTTCTCTCATCAATACTTAATAATTCTTTTTTTTTTATCATTCTTATTACTTTCACCATTTCTAGCAATAAAAAGTTTACTGAATCATGCAATCCCGGAGAATTTTTATTATAAACATGCATTCTTTCAAAATAATTCGTAGTCCACATGTTCTTCTTCTTCTTCCACTTGAGGTAATTTTTAATCACGCTAGTCTCGAGGAACGATGGTGTTCTTGAAAATAAAAAGTTTTGCATGAAAAAATTGTATCTTGCCAATGGTACTTAAGTAAAAACGGTCAATTGCTTCCATTAATAAATCATAACTCGGCAGTCCTTTACCCAAGCAATCTTCATTACGATGTACCTACTCTTCATTTAATCAAAACATAAAAGACATTTTATTTTTTGTAATAAAAATATAGTTTATTTCCAAACAATTATACATAGACATATGTTATTATAATTTTTTTTTTACAGAAATGAAATTATTGCCTTTCCTGAGCTGGTAATCACATGTCATTCTCAGACAGATATTGTTTAAACTTTTCAATGCGATCTTCTTTTGAAGTATTCATAAAATTGTAAAGTATGGACTTAAAGTTCTGGTTTCAATGATAATATGTTTACCATACTTTATGTCGATGGTATTCAATAATCACTTTATGTTTTGCACACCTCCAAGTCTTTTACGTTCGGATGGATTTACAGAAAGTGCTACGTTCAATGAAGATAGATCCATTTATTTTGACAAATTTGTCCTGTTTAATAGCATAAACTTTGATGCAGTCAGCTCAAAAACAGATACCTATTTTTCTAGCAACAGGCAGAAACAGCTCAAAACAGCTTTCCCGGTTTCCGAAAACAGCTCAAAACAGACCTAAAACCGGTACCCGTTTCTCAAAACAGGTAGCTGTTTCAGAAGCGGTATCTGTTTCTGTAGACTGAAAGCAGTTTAGGTTGACATTTGAGGACTACATAAACACTTTAGGCCTAATATTTATGTATCAGTATGTTTTATTATTAATAAATAATACAAATTACAATTGGTCTTTATTATTATTCTTACAGAAATTACATTCTACGTTAGTTCCTTAATACCTATATTACAATAAGTTATATTCATACTAGTCGGTACCATACAAGCAGGACATTTATATCCGTTATTAAACCAATAGTAATTTTACAGTAATTTAAGTGTTCCAAAGTGCTTGTTGTTCTTACCGGCATCATTGAATTATAAATGAGATTATTGCTTACAAAATATGTTATAAACTACATTATCATCATCATCATCGATCCATGAATATTATTTTAATAACCACTTTACGTACACTTTATTCTTTTTACGTCAAATGACCTTTTACCAAATACACATCGATATTTAACCTTTGCAGTTCCTGTCTATAAATAGGTGTTCTTAGTAAGTACGTGACCGGATTCCTTACACGCACTTTAACAATCTTGAAAAGTTCACTAGACCAATTTGGTATATAACCTTATCAAATATTTTTAAATTTTGAAACACCGAAAATGTGAATAGATAAACTTTGATGCAGTCATCTCAAAAATAGATCTATTTTCTAGCAACAGGAGAAACAGCTCAAACAACTTTGGTTTGAAAACAGCTCAAACTAAAATGGTACCGTTTCTCAAAACATAGCTGTTTTCAGAACGGTATCTGTAGACCAAAGCAGTTTAGTTCTCATTATCAAATGTTTATTCTTAGATAACATTTTAAATTATCTAGTTCTTCTTCTTCTTCTTCTGCTTTAAATACTATAAAAGCGTTGATAATACATGAATAAGATCTGTCAGTTAATAATCTTATTAAAAATTTTAAGAAGTATATCCATATTACTTGATAAAGTGGTGGTTGTGAATTAACCAATTAGCTTGCTTTTGAAATTCACTATCCAAGGTATGGAAATGGGTTTGAATACGTAATACAATTTGCTCTCCATTATATATCGCTAGTTCCTTAGGTGTAAATATATTTTTGCTGTTTTGAATCCTTGCACATCAATTATAACAATCATTACTTTTCTATATTTGTCTGGTTGTCTTCGTTACGTGTTGTATATGCGCTAATGCAATCTTTTACAGTTCCTGGTAATGGTCATTCTCAACCAGATATTGCTTTTTGGTATGAATTGTAATATGATACCAATAAATCTTAACCTTGAAGAGCTTAGCCAATATAGCTGCAGACACCATATTATTATACACCACATTTTTTAGTCTCATCAATAGCAGTCTCTTCATTATGATATACCCTTCATTTAATCAAAAATAGAAGACTTTTTTTTTGCAACAAAAATATATAATTTATTTCCAAACAATTATACATAATATATGTTATTATTTTTTTTACATAAATGTTAAATTAGTCATCTTTCCTACAGTTCCGGTGCTGGTAATGCGTCATTCTCAACCAGATATTGCTTAAACTTTTCAATGCGATCTTCTTTTTGAACTATTCATAAAATCCTAAGGTAAGTATGCACTTAAAGTTCTGGGTTTCAATGATAATATGTTTCCCATACTTTGTGTTGATAGTATTCATATCAATCACTTTATATTTTGCGTCTTTTACGTTCGTGAAGGATTTACAGAAAGTGCTACTGTTCAATGCAGATAGATCCATCTTTATTGATTCGAGAACGCTTATGAATTATAGTTGACACCGGAACTGTCCTATATATTACTGCATCATGATGTTAGAGGGGAGAGTGCACTTTGATAATTGTATCGATAGGCTAATCTGCATCTGATGAGGATGAACTACTACCATCAAGAGATGCCGTCCATTTTTTTTTACATCATTGCAAAACTGATGCAATTGCGCAGCTTTCAGTTCTTCTACAAAACATGTTCTACATATTTCCTTTAAATTTAAAAACTTTTCACATATCTTTACTCCTTTTTCATACTTTTTCACTAGGACGTTACACTCCGCTTCACTATAATCACCTCGCCCGTAAACCGCCTCATGTTCGGCATCGAATACTAATGCTGAAAATTCTTGCTTCAAGCGTTCCACCGCTGTTCTCAGGTCAGTTGCTTTGGTCCATTGCTCTTGAGCGTATGCCATCCACATGTTTGACACAACACTCACTACCCATTACACTATTTCCTTATATTGTTACTCTAAACGACCCCCACTATGTTACATTAGTGCAGATATGAACCATCTCTTTGATTACCATACATATCTGGTTACGCGCATAAGCTACTTTCAACGATCATGCTGTCACTATACTTTTTAGCTGTAACGCGATCAACTTTTAGTGAGGACTTGAACCGGCCATTTTTAGCTATGATATACAGATCAATAACCTTTGAACACACTATTTTTTAGACTTCTAAGAATTGTAATATGATGATGATGATGATGACATTACAGTTTCTATTTTTAACTTCGGACCTTGACCTTGTAATATGATGAGGATGGTGACATTGCAATTTCTATTTTTAGCTTGAAGTGGAGTATTCACCTTCAATGAACTCATGACCTACTTTTTATGCATAGCTTATGAGATCGTCATCGTCGTCGTCGACCTGAAAATTCTATTCTTAGATTTATGATTACCTTGCAATTTCTATTTTAGCTTTTCACCTGACCTTTTATATTTCTAAGAAATATGACACCACCGTAGGTCAATAACTTGACCTTGAAAACTAGTTTTAGATTTATGATTACCTTGCAACTTCTATTTTTAGCTTTTCACCTTGACCTTTTTATATTTCTAAGAAATGTAATATGACACCACCATAGGTCAATAACCTTTGACCTTTAAAACTATTTTTAGATTTATGATTACCTTGCAACTTCTATTTTTAGCTTTTCACCTTGACCTGTTTATATTTCTAAGAAATGTTATATGACACCACCGCAAGTCAATAACCTTGACCTTCAAAACTATTTTTGATTTATGATTACCTTGCAATTTTTTTAGCTTTGACCTTGACCAACTATATTTTAAACTCCTGCTTAAAGTTTGACCTTGAGCTAAAAGCTTGATTTCACCACCAGAGGGCGATGACTACAAAAATTTAAATGAAAACATGCGTGGACGCGTTCTGGCATAACGAGAAAACTCACTGATCTTGAAATAAATCATAAGATTTACATGGGTGACCTTGAACTGGTCCAGGATCGGCATACTATAAGAAATATGACACCACCGTAAGTCTTCGACCTTGAATACTATTTTGATTACCTTGCAACTTCTATTTTTACCTTTGACCTGACTTAGCAGGGTTACCAACTAACACGTGCTTAGCAGGACCGTTACCAACAACGTGGCCTTGACTTAGCATTGAAATAGGCAATGTTACCAACCTAGAAATCTAGTGACTTTTCTGGTGACTTTTTCTAGATCTGGTGACAAATCTAGTGACAAAAGTGGATCAGAAGTGCAGTAGTATTACTACTTATAGTTGTTTAAATTATTAAATAGTTTTGAAAGGAAGAGATAATCGTTCTTGAGTCGTATTGTTTGGTTTGTTTTAGTAGTAAGAAGGCAAAGTGGTACTTGGTGGTTTGAATTTCAACCACGCTGATGTAATTTATGTAGATATTTGTGTTATTGTTTTATTTTATGCAGGACAATATATATATTTATCGTTATATTTTTATTTTGTTGTTTATTTAGCCAGGTATGAAACACAGTTGTAACATTTACTTAACTGGTGATCTTGTTTTGACAATTTTAAAAGTAAGCTTTGCATATTTTAATTTTCAGAAAAACAACCTGAAAGTTCATATTAGCCAGGTTGATTCAAAATTTTTGTTTGTTCATAGAGCAATGCAGAATTAAATTAACTGTTGTTTAAAAATGTCATTAAGTATAACAAGAGTTTTGAAAATTAACAGTTACGGATGTCTATTACGATTCAGAATTATTTTGAAGTAACATTTATTAAAAGAATTATCTTCTTTTTTAAATTTTCAAAATTTTACCGTTCATTGAATGAATTTGAGTGATAAATTTTTTTTAATTTTTTTTACAGGTGTATTCAAAAGTTTTTAATAACTTAAAAATTTATTTGAGTTTGAGTTGAATTGTTTTGGAGTGGTTGTTTTAGAACCTTCGTATTGAGTTTACAGTAAAACTTTCCACAATCAGGTAGGGTTAATTAACATCCACTTAAGACAATTATTTTAAAGTTTTGATTGTGGGGCGCCTAGAGACATATTTTGGACTGAGCTGTTTGAATTATGTAAGGTGTTTGAGCATAAATCATTCATTTTACTTATTATTTCGAAATCTCCTGTTAGCTGGCCAAGCTTACATTAGTAAGCATGCACGACCCTAGTGCGGTTTGGACGTTAACATTACAAAAATTTATAAATTTTTAATATAACTAACATATGTTTCTTCATTAAATTGTAAAATATACATTTTACAATTATTTTTAAAATTATACATCACGTAGTTCAGAAAACATTTAAAATAAATTTAGTATCGCATTATTAATGCAGCAAATTTGTTGTAATATTGTACAAAAATTAAAGTCATTTGTTGATAAACCGTAATGTAAATCATCATTCAAAGTTTATTTGAATTGATTAAAGACCACATTACTTTAGCAGAATCCCTAGAATGTGATATAAAAATAGTATTGATAAACTGTTGCATGAAAATTTGAAAAACTGATATTGCAGTCGCAGATGTGTATGCTAATGACGGTATCCCATCCACAACATGCGAGTTTATATTTGATTTAAAACATTTTTTAATTGAATTTTCTGCCCATGATGATCAGACAATCCTGTGCTTACTGTAACACTACTATAATTAGAGGTAGAAAAATTTATAAATATATTGTCCAAACAATTCTTTCCACGAGTCTCAGAAAGGATTGTTTGAATAAACCATTAGATTCTAATAAATGCGCATTGTTTGAGATTTCTTGTCAGCATAAAGTGTACATAAAATGTCTGAAAACAACATTATAGTTAACTACTTTTCTAGTATTAATTCCAAACAGAAAAATATTAAAGTCGCCATTTGGTGATCTATATATGCATATAAGAGTGTTAGTATATATCAGTAATCCACAAACTTCTGCAAAGAAACTCTACAGAAAGGTTATTAATAAAATTGATTGGCTTAGAAATACTATTTTGTTTTTTAAAAATTATCACTCCAAATAGTATTACATAGTATTAGATAACTTGTTAGATATATGTTTACAAAAACTTCACTTTAAATTTTCATTTCTTAAAAAATATGGTGATGACTTAATTTGTGGAGGTCCGAAAATGAAATTATAATGTTTTTAATGATTATCATCCTAACATTAAATTCACGGTTGAAAAAGAGGCATAGGTGCTTTCTTTCTAGATATTAAAGTTATAATGAATAATGATAATAAAATAATTATTTTAGATTAGTACCTTAACCCATGAAGGACTGGTGTTGCCATATGGCAATTTCTAAAAACGATGTTTAAAAGAAAACTGTAGATTGTACAAATTCTGTTTGTTATAACACATGGTTAGTTTCAGTTACAATTAGGTAACAAAAGATTTAAGACTGCTTTAATTATTAAAGTGATACATGTGACATCATGTCGTATGTAAGATTTTTAATATTGTTTACCTTAAACTAGTTAAATGCAATTAATTTTGATATCATTTTATAAATAATTATGTAAATGATAATGTTGTTTTATAAACGAAAATTTTAAAACTTTTATTTATGAATGAATAACATTGCCATATGGGCAACTCAGTGACTCGTCTTTATATAATACATTCTTTGTCATGAACTAATGTGAAAAAGCATTGCAAATGGTTTACTCAGATGATGTTGATAAAATTTATAAAAGATCCAATGAGTTTACTGGTGAAGATTCAAAAATGCTCTTGTATAATTTATCTAATCAACTAAAGCTCAAGTAGAGATCATGATATAAGTTTGCAGAGGACGATCAACAAATACAATATTAGATGAAATTAAGTAATAAATTTTATGACCAAATTGATTACAACGATTATTGAATGAAGAAATTTATAGAAATTTAAAATCTAAATTAAGTGTTTATTTTTTATTAATATATTTTAAAAAAGATATATTTAAAAATAAATCTTTAACTAAAAAGAAATCAATGTTTTTTTTATTTGTCAAATAAATATATAAAAATTTTAACATGATAATTTCAATTTATGGACCAATGAAAAATTTTTTAAAATTTAATATTTTCATTTGTAGATAATCAAATATAAATAAAAAATTTATAAATAATTAAAAAACTACAAAAAATTTTTTGGTTCTTGAAAAAAATTAAATTAACCTATTAGTATTAGGAAAACATTAAGCAATTCATTAAATAAAATTTTTATCAAATTTTTTAATAAATGGTTATTTTAAATTTTGTTTATAAATATAAAATAACAATAATTATAAGAAAATTTGGATTTTTGCTTTTTTGTTACCTTGATAAAAATACCAAAAGAAAAATTACGATATTTGTTCTGTGACAATTTATTCACTAGATTTATTTTAAAACAAATATAAATCTTTAACCATTAGAGACAATAGAATTAAAGAAATTAATTTAAAAAAAAGCTATAAAAGAAAAATAAATTAATACATCTTATGGATAAAACAAAAATTATTTTGATTAGATGGCTAATAATGTATAACAGTAGCATCAACCTGACTTTTAATTTCTGTAAAGATATTCTAAACATAAAAGGTTATTCATAAATGACCATATGTTATTAAAGTACACTCATCGATGTACAGACTAATGGATCAGAACATTTCAGATACAGGATTGGTTTAAGATCAAAAAAATGGTGGTGGTCTTTATTCACTGGTTGATAGATGCAACTTACAAAATGCTTGGATTTTGCATAAGAAACAGGAAACAATTAAAGTTGTAATTGAAATTATCTTGTGAAATATCGCACACCTCAAGACCTATGACCATACAACATCAATAGATCTTTCAGCAAAATATCAGATGACATTAAGTTTGACAATGTTGGACACTATTTAATACCTGTACCAGATAATAAAAACATTAAATGTGTAGAAAACTATAAGTCCATTGAGGACCATGTGCTCGAAAATGTAAAAATGGATTATGTTTAAAATGTAATTTAGTTTTTCATAATTTTTAATACAATTAAAGTTTTTAATATAATGGTTTATTCGAAAGTGATGTTTTGAACTATCTGATAATGTATTAAGACTAGGTTCATATGCAACGATCCATTTTTTAAGAAATACACCAGATATTCAAATATAAACATTCTTTAATGTTATATTAAGTACAGAGTCGATGCAAGAAACCAAAATACCAATGTTTTTCAAAAATAAAAAAACTCCGTCTCTCATGGGTTAACCCTACATTCTGGTCGTTTTATAAATTACTATTCTAACCATCCTTTGTATTTCAAAAAAATATTATTTCAGATTTAAGAAATGGAATTCATAAAATTATCCATTGTTCTTTATTACAAAAAAACCTTCAACAATTAACCAACATTTTCATAAAAAATGATATGAAAATAACTTAATAAAAAATTTCCATACTTTCCAGAAATTTATAACAGAATTAAAAAAAATATTTAGTAATGAAAATATTAAAATTTTTCGGTATAACATCACCACTATTAACAATCTTTTTACTTAATTAAAAGATAGTACCTGAGGAAGTTTATAAATAGTAAACAAAACCTTCCATAGAAAAACACCGGATCCTTCTGCAAAAGAAACCAAAAAACTTGTAATGTTACCTTATATCAAAGGAGTAACTGATTGCCAAACAATTTCCAAAAAATCAATTTCTTGCCATTTTTAAACCATACAAAGCTATACAACAACTGCTACATAATCCAAAAGACAAAATTTTTGGTGAAAGTCAAGGAATGTAAGAAATACCACGTAATGAATGCGCATGTACAGTGCATCCCATTTTGGTTGAGACAGCCAAGTATCTCCGTTGTTGTTGAAGATAGAACCTTGCGGTTTTCGCGGTCCGGTACCACTTTTTTGTGAAACTCAAGATGTCCTGAACGGATTTTTCCTAACCTCTTTCGTTCATAAGTTACAGGGCGTTTTTGAAAATTCACACTTTTTGGACCCCCTCCATATCTACGAAGTTTCTCCGCGATAATGTCAAATTGAAAACTTATCCCATAGAGAATTTTATGTGGAATTCAGTGGCGCACTCAATTTGTTTTTTTTTGGTTATATTTATCACCTCATTAAATTCCTTTTTTTTTTCTTCAAAATGATATATAATATATATAAATAAATTCTTCAAAAATGCTCCAAAATATAAATAAAAATAATAGTAGGCTATGGATTTTTCATACAAAAAAAGTTCATATTGAAGAAATACTACTAATTCACTAACAAAACACAAAAGGTAGGTAACTAATAGCAACAAATAAATAGTAATAAAAAATTCAAAATGTAGAATAAGCAACTAATTAAATATTTACTCATACTATTTCATTTCGAAATTATTCGGTAACTTATTCATTGAATTATTCAAATTTATGTCCATTTTCCTAACACACAATTGACACAATTTCTTAATACGTCTTAATGCATTTAAAATTATGAAAGACCGATTTTGTAAATTCTGGAAAACTGCCTCTGTTGTTGCGCGAAGTTCTTCAATATTATTGTGCCTCTTACCGTATATTTTATTTTTCAAAAAACCTCACAAAAAAAATCCAACACTGACAAATCAGGTGACCTTGCAAGCCACCTAATGGGTCCACTTGTTCCAATCCAATGGTCCTGGAAAGTTTCTTGTAAAAACGGCACAATCAACTTTGAATTGTGGGCAGGGGCACCGTCTTGTTGGAAGTAAATGGCATTAAGATAGGCGAGGGGAACGTTCTCGGGAATTCTGGTATTACTTCTTCTAAAATTGCCAAGTACCTATTCGCGTTGAGAGCCCCTTCAAAAATGCGGTATTTTATTGATGTCCTCAATAAGAAACAGGCTACATTAAAACCAAATCGACCCTGTTGTTGTTGCTCAAAAATTAGGTGTTGGTTTTCATCATACCAGTGCCTTGTATTTTGCCTGTTAAATAAACCGGAACTGCTTATATGGGCTTCGTTTGATCATATGACTTTACTCGTAAAATTATTGTCTCTCCGAGTTTGGTTCAAAAACCAATTATAGAAATTCATACGCCTCACTGTATCACCAGGGTATAAATGCTGGACAATATTCACTTTGTAGGGTTTCAATTTGTGTTTTTTTTTAATCCTTTGTACCCGTGATCAGGGAACGCCAGTGTCATTTTCTAACTTCGTACAAGAAGTCTGAGGAGAGACACGGACGCTGGCTAAGAGATTTATTTGATCCACTTCATTATTTTCCTTGTTATACGTCTGGGGTCGGGGTTTAGAATACGCACCATAATTTAGTAGATTATTCTTTAGTCGAAATATCGTTGCTCGACTAGGTTGACGCCTCTCTGGATATCTAACGTTTTAAAAACAATATGTCATATAATGTCTTATTGTGAATTACTAGTTTACCTGTTTAAATATAATTCTAACGCTTCGTCAACATTTTCATGGCATTGATTGAAACATTGTATGATATCATACTTCTCGTTGTACTGAAAGAATCTTTCAGCCATTATAAAATTTCACAAATTAACAAAATCGCCAAACACAAACACAATAAAACCCATCAAAATTTATCATCATGACAGCAGATGTGTTGATTTCTGCACAGTCACTTGATAAAACAATGCTCCAAAAGTCAACAACAGTTGAATATCACAAATCATAATACCTGTAGTAAAACTTTGAAATACATGGCACTCTATTAAAATTAAATGTTATAGTAATTTTGGAGCATTTTTGAAAACTTCATGTTTACATATTATATATCAATTCGAAGGAAAAAATATAAGTAATTTAATGAGATAATAAAATAAAGGGTGTTGCGGAAGTTTAAGTCTTATCTCCATAACAATACCCCGAAAAAGAAATTAAGTATGCCCCTGGATTCTACGTAAAATTCTCCATGGGACAAGCTTTCAATGTGACATTATCGCTGAGAACCCTTTTAGATATGGAGGGGATCCAAAAAGTGTAGATTTTCAAAAACAATCGGTAATTTATAAATAAAAGAAGTTAGGCAAAATCCGATCAGACCACCTTGAGTTTCACAAAAAAGTGACACAGGACCGCGGAAACCACAAGGTTCTATCTTCAATAACAACCGAGATATCTGGCTGTCTCAACCAAAATGGGATGCACTGTACATACATCGGTCAAACTAACCGCAAGTTACATGTTAGAGATCAAAAACATAAGTTATATATAAATCAGTTCAACCCTTCTTCATCATTGGATGCCCATTACCTGGAAACTGGATATTACATTAATACAAATAACATAAGGTTACTTGCTCCTGTTATACATACTCGTGAAGCTATAGAAATCGAAAAACGCTCTTACACTCAACTAAAGTTCATCGATCATTCACATCACATTTGGGTGATGAAACACCATTGAAAGCAACTTTATATCACGATTTAGTGAATTCACTGGTAGCCGTCCTTCGCTCTAGGATGAATTTAAAGAAAGTCGTCCAAAATCGGTTATTGTGCCCGAAAACATCAATGTTATGCACTAACTGATTATGCAAGATCGTCATGTGACACCACGAGGTGTAAGCATACATGGGCGTGTGTGCGTCTGTGCGTCTGTGCGTGTGTTTGTGTGTTTGTGTGTTTGGGTGTTTATGTGTTTGTGTGTCTGTGTGTTTGTGTCTGTGTCTGTGTCTGTGCTTGTTTCTGTGTCTATGTATAATTATGAAATAGAATCCAAAGAAGTGGCAAATAAGCCTGTGCATGTTGTAAGCAAAGTTAAAATAGTAGAAAATAGAATGCAAAAGATACAAGAAAAATAAAGATGCATGAATTACGTAACAAAAAGAAAATAAAAGATAAATAATCGTGGTTAATAATAATAATAGTAATGTTTATTAAATAATTATTTTTTCCCAAAAAAAATAAAATTTTCCATGAATTACAATATGAATGAAACTAAACTAAATGTCACTTACATAATTTAAAAGGGCGAAGTTAAGATATTCAGTTGTACAGCTAAATATTCTGCACTTATACTTACACCCTGCTCTTTATATTTATTTATTTTTATATATAACGGGATCATATAATCCTGAAGTAATTTAATAGGAAATAAGGCGACGTAGAAAAAAAAAAGAGAAAAGAATTATAATTAACGAAAGTGTGTTGATGAAATAAGTAACACGATTACTTGACAAAAATACAAAATAAAAGAAAAAATTAACCCAAACATTATTTATTCAAGGTGATATTGATGAGTTGAGATTTAAACTGGTTAAGACTAAGTCTCTTTAATTTACTGTTTAAACAATTGTAAACTTTTGGCAACTTATAAGAAAAAGGTCCCTCAAACATTTTGGTGAGATGTATGGGTGGTTTTAGTAAATTGACAAATCTAGCATTATCTGAAAAATGTATCTTTTGATATAAATAAGGGGAACTTGGGTTGTTACAATTTTATGCTGTATAAGATAGCCTCATGTATATATCTTCTTTTTTCTATAGATAACCATTTCAGTTCTCTTAATTTATGAGATAGTTGCAGATGTCGTCTTATGGCAAAAATCAAGTGTAGATAACAATTTTGGATTTTTTTGATAGTTTGATAAGATTAAGGATTCCCAAAGAATTGCTTTTGTATTCTGATTCAGAAAATAACAATTACTAAAAATCAGTTTTGAGTTAGAATTAGCTCTTCTAAGTACCTTTGTTATATGTTGATTGAATCTTAATTTGGAGTCAATTAGGAGCCCGAGAATTTTTACATTATCGTAATTAGCTATAATCTCATTGGATAATTTATAGATATTTTAGACTTATTCATTTCCCTTTCTCTAGCCCTTCCAAGCAAGATAGTTGCCGATTTGGCTAGATTTATTGTTAAATTATGGTTTTTGGCCACTTCTACGAGGTTGGAACCGTCATAATTAACATAATTATTTGCTAGCTGTACGTCTTTAGCATAAAAAGTATATTGTAATTGTGTATCATCCGCATATTGATGGCAAGTCGTGTATTTTAGGTGTTTAGAAAAAGTGGCAGTGTATAGTATGAATGAAAGTGGTCGAAGCACTGAGCCTTGTGGAACACCATTTAAATTTCCTTGTTGTGACCTATTTGTAAGATAATTTTTAAGCAGCAAACCAGCTTCACTGCTAAATCCAAAATAATGCAACATACTAACTAACATTTCATGATCAATTGTGTCAAAGGCCTTACAGAAGTCTAGTGACATTAGCAAAGTTAATTTATTTTTATCAACAGCATTTAAAATCTCAGTAATGTTAAGTAATGGTGTCGAACAACTATATCCTTTACGGAAACCAGACTGATGTTCAGGTAAAACATTAATAGTATTTAAGTAAGGTTTAATTTGCTGTGCCGTTATCATTTCCAAAATCTTCGACAATACAGATAATATGCTGATAGTTCGAAAATCAGAATAACTCTTTGGGTTGCTTATTTTGGGTAGAGGTATAACATTTGGATTTTTCCAAACTTTACCTACTATACTATGCTTCAAGCAAAACTTAATGATAAGCGTAATATAAGGCGCTATATGCGGACAACACAAATAACGCATTTTTATGCTGATGGCACCAGAACCAAATGATTTTGTTTTATTGCTATATATTTCTTTTAGTGCATCTATTTCTGGTACCTCTCTAAATTCAGATTTACCACTAACATTGTGATGAATATTCTCCTCATAATGATAGTCTGCATACATTTGTTTGAATTTGTTTTAAAATTACTAAAAATTTTATTTAACACTTCAGCATCATTACAATTTGGAGGAACCTCCTTCTTACTTTTGCTATATATGTCCATTTTTTTAAACATTTCGAAGCGTTACTTTTGTCTTTACATAAATTAAACTCTAGATAAGATTTCTTTTCTTTCTTGATGACTAACGTATAATTTTTTACAGATTTGTAGTAATCCCGATCTGCCACTTTTTTAGATTTTTTAAAACCCTTTAGAGCTTTATTACGTAATGAAATCATTAAACACACAGTATCAGTGAGCCAAGGAGATCTTGACTTGGTGATACGCATAGTTTTAAGTGTAGCGTGTAAGCAGTACCGCGGCACCTCAACCTTTACTTTTTGACCTTGGGCATTCCCAAAGCCGCCCACGCGTATGACGTATTTTTGACGTTGAAATCGACCTCGGGTTTGGTTTTGGAGTTAGTCTAGGGATTGACCCCGGAGTTGGCCTTGAGCTGAAAATTGTATTCTAATAAAAGATTGTAGTTTTGTAAGACAGGAACCTGTTTGCGAGTTTCGCCCCTGTCATTAAAAATCGTATTCTAATAATAGGGAGGAAGAATTAATAGATAAGACATGTAAAGATGATTATAAATGTTTTTTACAATAAAAATATGTTATTTAATCTGTATTTATTAATCTTTACAAGGGCCCGTTTTTATCAAAGGAGATTGCACATTTGTTAATAAAATTATTATTACATTTCTTTTAACTCCATCTATAGATTGTGACCTAATTTATTTATACATTGGGGGTTGAATTCTAATGAGTCGTAGTCTTGTAAGACGGAAATCTGTTCGCGGGCTTCGCCCCTGTCATAAAAATTGTATGCTAATAATGGAGAAGAATTAATAGATAAGACATGTAAAGATGACAATTGTTTTCGTAATAAACAAGATGTTATTTAATCTGTGTTTATTAACATTTATTAGGACCCGTTTTTAAGGAGATTGCATAATTGTTATTAAAATTATTATTACATTTCTTTTAACGCCATCTACAGATTGTGACCTAACTTATTTATACATTCGGGGTTGTATTCTAATGAGGGTTCCTAATCTTGTAACACGGGAATCTGCTCGCGGGCTTCGCCCCTGTCATAAGAAATTGTATTCTAATATTGGGTGAAATTGGTAGATAAAACATGTAAAAATGACAAGTGTTTTCACAATAAAAAGATGTTATTTAATCTATTATTAATATTTATTAGAGTTGTTTTGATTTTTTTAAGGATATAAAAACCTACTCCTTAAACTATTATGTTCTATACAATCTTTAAGACTGCATTTAACCGCTAGCTCAAATATTTTCAATATCTCAATAACGACATCGAAATTGTAACCTTTAACATTGTACATATAAATGAGTAACTAAGTTACATAATTAGCTTGCTTTACAAATTATGCTTTAAATGATTTTCACCTTGAGAACGTTAAATTATATCTCCATTGATATGGGATCTCACACTTTCTTTAAAAAACAGTAAAATATATTTATAGCCATAAATATTAGTGTGAAGATATTTTCCGCAGGCACGACTTTTGGGATGGGTTCACATCCCCTTATGTTCAAAATTAAGGGCAGCGTAATTTAACTTATCTGGATCTTCATAGAGAATATCACTACCAGCATCAACTTCACTGTTTTCATTTTGAGCAGTTATATAGCTTACTAATAAGTAAAACAACTAATGCCCTGATACTGCTTCATAATAATACTCATTCCATTGCAATTATGCTTTAAAAAATACATGCAGAGGATAATATACAATCTTTACTAGCCGCTATTATTATTACACACATATGGGATTATTCTTGAAATTAGCTAATTTCCCCACACCACCTTTAAATAGACATAGGTCTTCAATTCTTTTTCACTACTGTAGCTGTACCGCATACATCTGTCTTGAGATAATCGAATTAATGATCAGTAGCATGTTTTCTAATACACAAGACAGCATCTTCAATATAGCAGTATACGCCGAAAAAATGTCTTATCTCTTCTTCTTTAAGCTAGATTTTGCCTCTATACAACACACAAGCTAGATTTTGCCTCTATACAACACACAAGCTCTATCTTAGCTGAACTACGTCTGTTAAAATAATAGTTATAATCAAATCAAGTATAGCAGCTTCTTATTAGAACACTATCTTTTTAATTCTCGAATTTTTACTGATAAGGGTCTGCCATGCCATCACAAAAGACGGTTTTACAGACAGGTTCTGTCTCAGCTGAATTGTTGAAGAAGGATTTTAGATTTATAAAATGTACGCCCAGGAGAAATATTAGGATGTTGCTTCACAAACAAAAAGTGTGCACCACGGATAAATCTACAGCGAGAAATTTACTCGAGGCACGTACATTGCGAGCAACATTTTTTTTCGAGTTATACTGGACCCACTTTTGTAATATGCGATCTTTAAGTAATCACAGTAATAGATACAGCTACATACTAACGGTTACCGGGGTGTTCAGCGAGAGAAATTGGATATGAGTTCTTAAAACGAAGACAGTCGCATCTGAAACCATTCACCGTTGTTTTTAAGAAAAGCGATAAACTTCTTCATATAGGTAAAATTTTGCGACGCGAGGTTTTCCGCGAAGGCTGTTTCGGCGACCCCTACTCCAACCCTCCCCGAACATTACCGAGATTGTAAGACAACAGTAGGGCGTCGCAAGTTGTTCTCGGCTCTTCGCCCCTTGTCATCATCGGAACTTGTTCGCGGTTCTTTGTGTATTGTCGTAGTACCCTTGGCGGAATATTTGAATTTGTATTATTATAAGGGCCTAATGGTGTAGGGCTGCGCCCCCTGATCGAGGCCCCATTGTCGGAAAATTTGAATGTGTATTTAAGTCTCAGTCTCAGCAGGTTATGGCTGGAAATATGAATTTGTATTGTGATAAGGGGCATAATGCTAACTTGTAAGACAGATATCGGGATTAGCAACTTACTCTCAGGACTTCGCCCCTTGACCAAAAATTTGAATTTGTTTGTGGTGCCATCTATGAGCGGGAAATTTGAACTTGTATTCTAGTAAGGGAGCCTAATGCTAGCTTATAAGGGCTTCGTAACTTGCTTTCGGGGCTTCGCAGCCTTGGTGGGATTTAAATTTGTATTTAAGTGTTTTACATTCTGATTGCTTAATGCGAGAAATTTGAACTTGTATTCTAATAAGGGGGCCTTATGCTAACTTACGAGACAGACATAGGGTTTCACAACTTGATTCCAGGTCTTAGCCCCTTGGTCCCTTAGTGGGAAATTTGAAATTGTAAATACAAATTCAAATTTTCCACCAAGGGACCCTCTACATCCTGATTGTTTATTACGAGAAATTTGAACTTGTATTCCAATAAGGGGGCCTTATGATAACTCGGGGATTCACACCTTTGATTGTAAATTTGAATTTGTATTCTAATAAGGGGCCCTAATGCTTACTTGTAAGACACGTATAGGGTTTCGCAACTTGCTCTCAGACCTTCGCCCCTTCTCGTGTCCCACGATTTTGAATTTTTTAATTTTTTAAGGAAAGACGTATGCATCTGGCCCTTAACCAACCGATGAATCTCGACCAAATCAAACAACGAGGGCTTCGCCCCTTGTCCCAGCCCCTAGGCTATAAATTTGAATTTGTATTCTAATAAGGGGTTCTAATGCTGACTTGTAGAACAACCTAAATAAAGTTTTCCGCGAGTAGGATTTGAACCTACGACTATTCTAATAAGGGGGCCTAACGCTAATTTATAAGACAGTTATAGGGCATCATAACTTGCTCTCGCCGAGAACAAGTTGTGAAGCCCTATAAGTGTCTTATAAGTTAGCATTAGGCCCCCTTATTAGAATACAAGTTCAAATTTCTCACAAGAAGCAATCAGTATGTAAAGACTTAAACACAGATTAAAATTTCACGTGAAGGGGGCCAGGGGAAAAAGACCCGAGAGCAAGTTGTGAAGCCCTATAACTGTCTTATAAGTTAGCGTTAGGCCACCTTATTAGAATAGTCGTAGGTTCAAATCGCGGCAAACTTTAGTTATGTTGTTACAAGTTAGCTTTAGAACCCCCTATTGGAATAAAATTTTTTGTAACAGGGGGAAACCCGCGAACAGGTTCCTGTCTTACAAGACTAGGATCCTTTTCTACATTAAAAATTTTAGTAGTCTTTGGTAAATTCCTTGACAACCGTCAAAATTTGTTTCAACAAATTGGTTTTTGCAAGTTTTGTTATAAAATTATGAACTTGAAGAGCCACAATAACAGAATAACAGAAGCAGCAAATGCTGCGGTAGTGAATTTACTACCTGGAAAATCGTAGAATTTGTACGAAGCAGCACTTCGAAGTTTTAAAAAGTAGCGTTTGGAAAAAACGTAGAAAACTTTACGGAGAATGTGATGCTCGTGTACTTTAGCGAGAAAGCTAAAACGTTTAAATGTTCTGCAGTATGGGTTCCATATTCAATGGTAATATTTTGTATGATAATTCACGACAATATTGATATAAGTAAATATACTTCATAATGAAAAGTCGCTAGGGAGAAAATGTGACATATTTGCTCCCTAGGGAGAAAAGTTTGCGCTTCTGTCATGATTTTGATGTCATAGAAACTAGCTTTCACTCTCGGGCGTGAAAAAATCTATTAAAGTAAAACTTGTCTGTGTAGTTCTAGTTGATTGGTTTATAATTTGCTTCAATTCCAAAATTGATAAAATTGAATGGTTGAAGCACAATTTACATTGAATATGTCCAAATTGAAATCAGTTCAACATTTTGTGATAACAGAGTCTTCTAAGATATCTAAAAATATGATAGCCGAAAGTTCCTGTTTCCTACAGATAACTCCACAGTTTGTGATAGCGTTATTTATATTTAAGCTTTGTTACGGTCCAAAAGCGGTTACTTATTTTTGTCATAAAAACATTAAAACACTTAGTGTGAATATTATTTCATAATTAGATTCCATTCCTGTTAATCAATTAATCTATCTTCATTAACCAACATTGAGCGTTTACGTTTTTAACGTCAATGGTTTTCTACATTTTTAACATCTATGGTGAGATAGTTGGGTGGTTGGCTGCGAGTTAGCGGTAGTGATTTTTTCTGAAATGGCATAGTACACGAGTGAAGAAATTAATTACATTTCTGCTAATTTTTAAAGCATCCAAACTGGTATGGGATTAAAATTGCTTTGTATCTAAAATATTCACACCCTGTTTACTAACCTCTTACCACGAGGTAACGTTTTTTTTTTATTTTTAGCTGCCTTTGCAGAGACTTGATTCTCTACTTTTTAAATATAGAAGGCCGTAGCTCATCGGCATCTTTTTTTGCGTATTACAAATTCGATAGAATTGAATTTTGATTAATCGACACAAACGATCAGTATTTCAAACATGTTTGTTTCAGAAATAATTTCTTACACTTTATTTATACTACTATTGTAGGTTGTTTTAGGTTTGCGTTTTATGTTTACGTTTTACAATTACGTTTACATTTACTTATATCTTTGGTGTTTGTTCTTCTTTGGGGACATTAATTAGGAACATCTGTGGTTATTCGAGAAGGTTTGCATCAGCTGATTGACTGGGAATCCAGTAAAAAAACCTCTTAACCAGATGGAAGACAGGTTTACCCTAAGATAGACGCTTTCTCTCTAGTTTTTTATTGCTTTATGTATCTTTAAATTTACTTGGGTACATATTGCTCAGTGTGTATTTCAATGCTTCGGCTGAACTAGATTACTACTTCTGCTTACTATCTGGTGCTCACTAGTAGATTCAAATGTGACTTCATGCTTTTATTAATGACCTTCAGCCAACCTAATTAACCGTCAATTAAAATGGAGTAACCAGTTTTAAGACTACAACTCTGCCTCACCAGTTGAAACCGAATTTATGTGTCACATTAATGCTTAGCTTAGCTAATTGTTGCATGTCTAATT
The DNA here is from genome assembly GCA_036346205.1 of Vesta saturnalis. Taxonomy (NCBI): domain Eukaryota; kingdom Metazoa; phylum Arthropoda; class Insecta; order Coleoptera; family Lampyridae; genus Vesta; species Vesta saturnalis. The sequence goes on along the minus strand of JARFJB010000114.1, from coordinate 1,947,898 downwards.
TTTCTCTTCAGTTACTGAGAAGTACTTTTTAAGTTCCACATTGGAAATTCTTTGATGACCGTTATGTCATTTTGTAAAATATAAATGCAAATGCTTATGTTGTTCTCTATTTAAGGAGCACCTTACCATGTAAATATATTCATATCGATTTAATATTTATTTAAGACTTGAAGTCTGTTAAGGTGGCATTTTCTCTTAGAGCATATGTTTTTTTGAACAATGTAAGTAATTTATAATTATTAGGTATAATTAGTTTGTTCCTATTTGAATATTGCTTTGGTCTACTAAACAAGGGGGACATACCAGTTCAATGAAATAGTTGGATTGTCACTCCGGGATAAAGCAAACGCTTGTTTGCTTGTCAGTGTTAATTTAACAGGAATTTTTTATTTGTGGTGTAATCCTTATTGGTGCGACCACCACCATTAATATTATTTTGTTGGTGTACCAACGATTATATACAAAAAAAAAGAGAAGAAAGAATTATAACATTGTTGACTTTGGTTTAATAAAATAAATATTTATTTTACAGTGTTCGAGACTGTTGGCGAACTCTATTTTAGTTTTTTTGTTTTAACTCTGTTGAATCCTTTCCCATGCCTCAGCCTCCGTACAAGTAACATAGCCGAAGAGCATTGCGTCCTAAAGGTAGGTCACAGCTTACCCAAATCTGTTAAAAAATTCATTTTATTCCCTACTGTTTATTACGTTATACTTAAAATGCTTTTTTAAATGAACTCCTTTTACACCACCGCACATGTTTGATCCTCTATCTTTACGATCAAAATTATATCCCTCTATAAAAATAACATCACTGCTTACATTTGCTGTTAACCAGGTTTTCGTCACCCCCATAACATCATAATCGTGTCATAAGACGTGCAGCTTAAAATCTGTTAAGCTACTTGTTAGAAAACGAACATTTAAATGTGTTATTTTGAAGAAACTACTAAACATATCAAAGAAAAATATTGTACCTGTGCGTAATTATCAAAATTAATATGTGTTTAAATGTACATCTTTAAGTTGTAATAGACCTTTAATCAAAAATATTTTACTGGTATTTGTAGCTAGAACAAACATTTCCATTCTTTGTCCACAGATACTTTACATTATTAGCCTTTTTAAATTCTACAACTTTACAAAATAATTATCTATAATAAACACTTAATGATTCATTTACGTACATTGAGTTATTTTGTGTCTTAGTATGACTTGAGATATCCAAATCTGAATCCTTTACAAATAAGTTCCTCTTTATTTTCCTGCATCTTAAAAACTCATCTTTTTCTAGCCTTCTGATGAATTTTAATATGATTTTCCTATTTTGAGTGTGTTTGCCTACGGTGACATGTATCTATCATATCGCACTTCAATTCAAAATTTATCGCTCGACCTACAGCTTGCATAATCGTTAAATTTTCATTCCTGCATTTTTAATTAAAAAACAGAGCAGCACATAGCCTAGCTTATGCATTCCCGCATACTTATGCTAGTTATGTAAGGAAACTCGTAAAGAAAACATGATACAGTGTCCCCATCTTAATAGATCTAGGAGACATCGTCAACATAGACCAGACGATGATCACAAGCGATATCAGAGAGAAAGTGCTGCCTGTAATGCTTCGACACAAGTAGAATTAGGTCGCTTTCTACAACGAACTGAACCGATGAGGCATCGCATTACAAGAGCTAAGGTCACTACGAGGTAGTGTTGGGCGATACTATGAAATGTATCGACACCGCGTATCGAACTAAAATATATCGATCCATGTGTCGTATCGATTTCAAAGTATTGATCTTTGAAGTATCGATACATAATATCGATAATTTTTTTCGGTCAAATACTATTTCACTGTTTGGTTTATTAGAAAATATTATAACATAAAACAAATGAAGTGTTATATGTATATATATATATATATATATATATATATATATATATATATATATATATATATAACAAGGTTTAGAAATAAATTTAAAATAAATTGTACCTAGATATACCAGTATTTTAATTCTAACGATCTGAGAAACAAAAGTTAAAAAAGTCTTTTCCGGTAAAATTATTTCTTTTTGGCGTCATGTTTCCGGCTTGCGAAAATAGTCTTTCACTAGGCACAGAACTCCCCACAACAGATAAATACTTTAATTTTGAATCTGTTGTAAGAGGAGCTAGGGGAAAACTTAAATAATTTTTTAAATCGCAGTAAACTTTACTTACTAGTGACCTTGCTCTTTGCTCCGACTGCTGAGCCAATATTTCAGGAAACGACCAAAGATCACTTGTAGAAGGTAGTGCTAAAGTAAAATGAATGTAATTCGGCCTGTTCATTTTCACTACTAATTTTTAGTTGGCATTCCTTGTCCATACCAGCCGGGGCAGTACCACCACCCTTACCATGGGCTCCTTAATACTGGGTCTCCGATTTTCTGAGCTCACTAAGGGCTGACGGTTACCTTTTCCTTCATCCTTAATCTATACTCACCCTTATCCTTCCTTCTCGCCCTCAGTGTCTCCCTATCGGATTAAAAGCCCCAAATTAAAAAATAAGATGGCTGTGGTTTCTAGGGTAATAAATGCCGGACGTAAAATCATGCCCCATTCGGATGTCCGGGAGGGCAAGGCCCAAGGGGCCTCGGTCATCGAATGTATCAACTTTCTAATTCACTACTGCAACATACGCGGTATCAGGTCTAATCTTAATGCTATTCACCAACATCATGAACAATTACAACCTGATATTTTGTTTCTAGCTGAAACACAAGTCTCCTCTGAAAGCTCCGAGTCACCCGACTTCCAATTTCCTCAATACCACCTTCACTCAACTTTCGATATAAAGGAGGCGTTTGCCTACATCAAGGACAGAATTGCTTCCAAGATAGTTTCTTCCTTAGAAAATAAAAATTTTGACGTGATTTTTTTTTAAACATTCTGGTCCTAATTTTGGGAAATTCTACTGTTGCATTTATAGGTCTCCTAATGACAGTAACTTTCAAGACTTCTTCGATTACCTTAGTATGAAACTTGTCTCAGTTTCCATCTTGCGATATCTCAATTGTAGGCGATTTCAATGTTTATAACTCAAATTGGCTTCAGTTTTCATCTACTACAAATCCTGGAGGTCATAGTGCAGAAACATTTGCTATTTCATGTGATCTCACACAAATGATTTCGGAACCCACAAGAATCCCTGATAACCCTAACCATACTCCACATCTTCTAGATCTCTTTCGTGCATCAAACTCTATTGTTTATAAAACCTTCGTTCTTTCGCCTTTAGCCTAATACCACTGTTGTTCGCAAAACCGATAGAACCTTGTGGTGTTTTAAGTCAGCTTGACGGAGTGATTTACGGGATTTCTTTGCAACCTTTTCATGGCGTGAATATTGTTTTAAGTCATCCTCTTCTTCGAACATCGCTCTTTCAGTATCTGAAGTCAGCCTCATGGGAATGGAGTTATACATTCTCAAAATACAGTACCGTACAGGTCATTCACGTTCCCAATCCTGGTTCAATAAGGCTTGTACTGATGCAATATCTTTAAAAAATAAATATTACATTAAATGGAAATCTAATAAATCGGTCGACAGTCTTGTAGAATACGTTGGTGCTAGAAATATCTGCAAAAGTGGCATCACTAAAACCAAAAAGTTGTTCGAACAACGAAAATGCAATGAACCAGCTACGTCTCCTTTAGGCAGTCGTAAATTTTGGTCTTCAGCTAAAGCCATTATCTTCATTTCGCCCCTGACATCTATTAAACAGATCGGTAGTTGCTGATTCTGTAGACAAAGCCAATGTTTTTGTGGATTTATTTGCATCAAACTGGTGTCTCAATGATTCTGGAAAATATGTGCCCCTAGTTAACTCTTCTTTATACGCTATGAAACCAATTCATTTTCAGTACAAACTCTTGGAATCGATCATCGGTAAGCTTAATCCCAATAAGGCGACTGGCCCAGACGGTATCCCAGCTATTGTCTTAAATAAATGTTCCTCCGAACTAGTACCAGTCCTATCTAAGCTCGCGAAGCTGGCGAATTCCCTTCATCATGGAAGTTAGCACATGTTCAACCTATTCCCAAAAAGGCGATAAGAGCGATCCCTCAAACTACCGACCAATTGCCATCACCTCCATTTTGTCTAAAATCATGGAAAAAGCCATCAATCAGCAACTGCTCACGTTCCTTGAAACTAACAAACTCCTTAGTGACCACCAATAAGGGTTTAGGCAAAGTCGTTCAACAGGTGATCGTCTTTCATATTTGACTCAAGTTTTGAACAATACAGTAGAACAGTCCCGTGAAACGGCTGTAGTCGCTTTAGATATCTCAAAGGCATTTTACCAAGTTTGGCATAAGTGTTTACTTGCCAAACTCACCTCGTTTGGGTTAAATGATACTCTCATCAAATGAGTTTCTAGTTTCCTTGATAAAAGACGAATACGTGTCGTAGTTGATGGATTTTTTTCAAAAGAAGTTAGAATTAACGCGGGCGTACCACAGGGATCCGTTATAGCGCCTACACTTCTTCTGCTGTACATAAATGACCTTATTTCTTCAACAACTAACCCCATCCATTGCTTTGCTGACGATAGGACTCTTCACTGTAGTTTATCTCAGTCTACTCACAGTGATAATCCACCTTCTATGTCAAATCAAGGAATTAAAGCTGAAATGGCAAATTCAATCAACAAAGACATACAACGTATTCTCGAATGGGGAAACAATAATCTAGTTAAATTTAATGCTAACAAAACTCAGTGTTGTCTTGTGTCCACCAAAAAAGATCGATCATTTTCTGTTGTAAGTACGAATGGCTCAGTTCTTAAGTTTTCAGATTCTATTACTCTGTTGGGTATGACTGTATCTTCAAATCTCTCATGGGTTGACCATCTTCTGTTAGCTACCAAAACAGCTGCTTGTAAAATAGTATAACTGTTGCACTTCTAGACCATTTTATAGTGTTTCATCGTCTCAAAAAGTGAAGTTAAATGCCACACTTCAAGGGCATGCGACGTTACCATATCTCAAAGTTACAGTTGCCAGTCTATTTACCTTTTTTAAGGTCAAAATTCAAGATCGCGCGGTTTCAAAGTCACCCAAAATTCGTTGACCTTTGTGTCAAGGTCATGCGGCGTTGCCAGTTCATTGACCTGTTAAGGTATATATGACGATGCTCGCATATACTTCAAAGTCACGATTATTATACTGTTTGTGTTCACATAGATAATAGGAGGATGCACGTACATTCTTCAAGGTCACGTATACTATAGGGATCCACTTTCTCGTTTTCAAGGTCAAAGTCATTGCGTACATACATTGCCTGCATCAAAGTATATTCGTCAATGTCAAGCCTGGCATGCTATAGGGATACTCACTCACCGTTCACGTACGTGTTCCCCAAGTCAACTGTTTTTTAAGGTCAGGATCACATGTTTCGTACATCGAAGTATGTTCTTTAACGTCACCAGGTAACTCTTGGATTTGGTCAAGGTCACGTGTTAATTCTTATGTCACCTACAGCGGTATCACAATTTTAATACATGGGTGATACTGGACTTCCCCACGTCAAGCTCAAAGTTTATTGCCATCATTTTCAAGTTCGTGGAAGGCATCCTTTGACATTTTTCAAGGTAACGCCCTTTTTTAAGGTCACCGAGAAATTATTAGGATTTAGTCGGATCAAGCACATGTGTTAATTCCTAGAAGTCACTTGCAAGGGTATCAGACAGATTGTTGCCTATGCTAACCATGGCTCAAGATCACCGTTATCGGTTCATTGACTTTTTCACACCTGCCTATTTTGGGTAAATATCTATCTGTTCAGAGGCAACAGCTATCTGTTTGGGGTAAACAGCTATCTGTACAAGGTTAAAGTTCATTCACCTTTTTAAAGTCATAAAATTTCAAGGTCGCCCCCCTCCTAAGCAAATTCCATTATCCTCTGCTCAGTCAAGTGGGTCCTGTCTTTAAGGACAAAAATAGGCTCCTGGCTTTGCACACGACCCCCACCATTTCCCACCTTCGAGAAATCTAAAAATAGAACTTTGAAGGTCACCAAGCAATTTGGTCGGGTTATGTGTTAATTCCTAGAAGTCACCTGCAGATGTATTACACATGAAATAGATTTCTGTCTATGCTAAAAGGCAGGTCAAGTGGTTCCTGCATTGGTTCTTCAAGGTCAAAAATAAGCGCCTGGCTCGCGCGAGGCTACCCTACCATTTCAAGGTCACACCTTCGAGAAATAAACTTTCAAGGACAAAGGTGATAAAGAAAGTTCCATGACAGTCGATACATTGCAATCATGACGAAGGATTGTGTAAAGCGTTGTGAAGGGCAATTAAAAGTTCATTATCACATAATCACCAGTGTGTGTGATATATTTTTACATTGCAATATTGTGTATAAACCCAATAAGATAACATTTATACCATAAAATGGAATCAGTTTCTCAAATGAGCACTCAAGCTGTGCTGTAAACCAGGAAAGCTATGAAGTTAATTAAACATAAAGATGAACTAATTCGGCACATGTACATGTTACGGAAAAATATTAGGTTAGTTAAGCGGTATATTAGTAACAAGGTAGTTGATAGGAATGAAAACGGTCGAGGATAGAAAGTAATTTAGCTCTTATGAAGTGTTGTCTCGTAAACAATCAAGAAACGCTTTTAAAATAGGCGGGGGTAATCTAAAAAATTGAATGTGGCAACCTATCGAATCATGTTTTAAAAGTAGAATACTTACAGGCATTATTGCAAACGTAAACATCAAAGATCCACTAACATTTTTAACACAATCTTATAGCATTTTTGCCGATAAAATTAATTTAATGCTTAAAAAGTCCATGTTGAAAGCCAACACGGTTTTGGTAGCTTACTTTGTACAACCTCACAGTTTGGAAATTGATTTTAAAAACATTTCCAACTAAAAATCAAATTATTGATGTTGGTACTGATTTACGGCAATGGTATCAAGCTAATGTCTATAACAAGCTACAAACCAAATTGGTGGAATTTGCGGAAAAGTATTCAGGGTGGCCTTTGCATGACATTTTACATTTAAAGGTAAAAATTAACAGGTAAGTACCTCTAAAAGGTGAAATGCATATTAAATTACCTAACTTCATAGCAGTCAAAAGAGCTGTTGTTAATGTGAAAAATAACGATAATTATTGTTCTTTGTGGGCCGTTATTTCAGCGATATATGATTTACAAAATTCAGATCGGACTTCTAGCTATCCTTACTTCAGTAACGTGTTAAATTATGATTCCATTGAGCTCCCCATTAAAATATCTGATTTAAAAAAAATTCGAAAAATTAAACAATATCGCGATAAATTTGTATTGCATGGATAAAAAAGTTGTACCCTTTGTATTGGGTAACAGGCAAAGCGACAGAAAACCTATAAATCTTTTAATGCTCTCTAACGATTACGAAACTTATCATCACTTTTTGTGGATTAAAAATATCAGATTTATTTTTAACACAGATATCAAAGCATGGTCATAAGAAAGTAATTTGTAACCGGTATTTGAATCATTTTTGGTCATATGTAGTTTTAGGAAAGTATTTAACATATTGCAATCAACTCAATCAATGTCGTGCTAGATTACCAAGTGATAGTAATAAATATTTAGAATTTAAACATGTAGCTTGCCAAGAAAAGGTCCTATTCGTCCTATTCACAGACCTCGAAATCATTTTAGAGAAATGTGCAACTGCAGACAATCAAAACACACGTGTATGTGATAAACATGTACGCTTTAGCATTCCATATTACTCTCTTATGATGACTAATTTTCATAATTTTATCTGCACAGGGGAGAGGATTGTATACAATGGTTTATCAGTGAACTACAAAAGATTGGAAAATGGGAAAACAGCATTCTCAACACATTCCTCATTCGAGAGCTAGCTATGGGTTTCCCGAGAGAAGTATCCCTCTTACCGTTAAACAAAGAGACGTATATATCCTTTACCAAGACTGTAGATAATACTAACATAAAATTTAGATTTATAGATTGCTTTAAGTTTATGAGTAGTAGTATTGATAAGCTATCCTCTCACTTAGATAATGATAAAAGCTTATTACTAGATCAGCGTGTAGTAGCGACGCTGAATTTAGTTTGCTAGTGCGCAAGGGTATCTCCCCATATGAATACATTGATCCATGCGACAGACTAAACGAAACCGCTCTACTGCCAAAGGAAGCATTTTATAGTCACCTTGGCAACGAAGGTGTTAGCGATGAAAACTATTTACATGCGCTTCAAGTCTGGAACATCTTTGTGGTACAAACATTGGGGCAATATCCAGATCTATATTTAAAAACAGATGTGTTATTGTTAGCTGATATATTTGAAAATTTCCGCATAACTTCCTTAGGTGCGTATCTGTTGGACCCCCTGCACCATTATACAGCCCCCGGTTTAGTATTTGATGCCATGCTAAAAATTACACAAGTTAAATTGGAACTGCTCACTGATATCGATATAAGCATGTTCTTTGAAAATGGCATAAGGGGCGGAGTAGCACAGTACTCCAAACGTTATGCAAAGGCTAATAACAAGTATATGGGTAATAACTACGATCCCACTTCCCCAACGAGCTATTTAATGTACTTTGATATTAATAACCTTTATGGAAAGTCAATGGAACAATTATTACCATATGGGGAGTTTGCCTTGGTGGATAACCCCAACCTTGAATCCATACTACACACACCAGAAGATTCAGACATCGGTTATATTGTAGACTGTGATTTATAATATCCACTGGAATTGCACGAGCTCCATACTGACTTACCCCTAATACCAGAACACTTGGTTCCAGCTGGTTTCAATTTAAAAAAGTTATTACTCACATTGTATCCGAAACTACTTTGTCCACTGTATGAAGCTGAAGATGTATTTGACGCTTGGTTTAAAATTGACAAAATTAAATAGAGTCTTTAGCTTTAAACAGGCCCCCTAGTTACGAAACTATGTCGAAATCAACACTACATTACGGAAGCGAGCCAAAAATGGATTTTATAAAGATTTCTACAAATTAATGATGAATAGCGATTTCTGTACAATAATGAAAAATTTATGTAATTATAAAGATATCCGTTTGGTGACCAAGTAAGAGGACCAATATATATGCGAGATTTGCCGTTCCAGACATTCCTAAAACTTTTCTGCATGATTTCCATTACAACTATATGCTACCAAAATTCGGAAATAAAACCAAGCTCATGTATACTGACACAGATAGCTTGATTTATGAGTTCTCTGTACCCGATATTTATGAGTCCATCAAAGAGAATATTGAAAAATTCGATACATCCGATTATTCTCCTGACAATATTTTTGGTATTCCTCTAGTAAATGAAAAAATTTCAGGATTGATGAAAGATGAGAACAATGGCCTTATCATGAAGGAATATGTGGGGTTGCGTGCGAAAGTGTACGCTTATTCAGTTGAGGGGGGTTAAATTACAAAAAACTACTACTTCTACTACTACTAGAGTCAGTGTAAAACAAGTCACCATAGAAGATTACAAGTTGACATTATTTGATTACCGAATTGCAAAGCGATACCAACAGTTAATCAGATCCAGAACCATTTAGTATTCACCATTAGGCAAAGCAAGGTGGTTCTAAATCCGTGTGATGATAAAAGTATTATAAGTGTTGGGTCTACAGATACACGTCCCGGGGCTACGCAATGATGCCTGTAGACATTTAAAACGTTCCTTGACAGTTCCTATTCTACACCCAAACTGCACAAAACATTGTTAGTACAAAAAAAAAAATTATCTAGATAAGTGTATTGTAGAAATGTATTGTACCATAAAGGATGTAAATATACTTTGGAATGTAGAAAATTATATAATCAGTTTATTGTCTAGTATGAATATAGACACACAATTCTTGATACTTGTAAAGACATTGATTATAAATAAGCACAGGTCAAAAACGAGAATCCGTTTGTCAAGTACAGATAGGCGTTTCTCAAAAACAGCTCAAAACAGCTCTAAAACGGGTTAAACATAGCCCAAAACAGGTCAAAAACCGGTCCCCGTTTTCCAAAAACACATTAAAATAGCCCAAAACAGGTCAAAAACATCTCAAAATAGGCCAAAAGCCGGTACTCGTTTTCTAAAATAGCTCTAAAACTGGTACCCATTTCCCAAAAATAGATATCCGTTTTCCCAGAGGCAGATAGCCGCTCCCCAGGGAATGAAGGACACCACAATGATGAATATTAGAAAACATTCAGAAAGGTGAAATAAATTCCTGTTTGGGATGGACATGTGGACCAGTAATTTAAATGGCTACAGAAGTACTTTAGGTTTACTACATAAGATGATGTCATATTTCAAAAATAAAATACAATTATTTTTTTTTGTTTCCATTTCATTTGAAAGCTATAGACTCTTGGCTATATTATAAAACAATATCGTCTTTATCGATCCATGATCTTTCATCCAATTTCCACCACCTTACAAATAACTTATTACTCTTTTCCACCAGGTATACATCGGGATACTTTGTTTTCTGTAATTCGTGGTCATAAAAACCTCCCAGGACAGGTGATCCTTTCATGCCTTGCAATATGTAGGTGGTTTGGTTAGTAATGCGAACTTTCGAAATCTTAAATACTTCACTAGACCAATTGGGGGTGTATCTTTTGGCGAAAATACTTTTAAATTTACTGATTTGGACTATGTCACCTGCACAATAGCGACTCCTATCAACTGTTATTATGTGAGTGTAAGCCTCCAGCTTTGTATGATTACTGACATTCTTGGGCTTCATTCATGTAGTTCTATGCCTATGATTGTTACAATCTATCGTTACGGTATCAATTGTAGCAATTCCTGTAGGCTGAAGGACTTACACAGAGCAGACTCAATGGTCCTGATAACACGTTCAACAATTGTTGCCTTCTCTGTGCTATAGGTGAAGCAATGGTGGACTCCATAACGCTGCATTAGTTTAGTAAAATGCTCGTTGTAGAACTCTTTTCATGAATCTGTTTGCAAATTGGAAGGTTTCCGACCCGTTTTGAAGATTGTTTGCATGGCCTTGGTAATTTCTTGGCCTGTTTTCGTTTTTAATCCTTCAGTCCACAGGTATTTCGAAAAACAGTCGATAACCACTAATACATACTTATAGCCCTTATTTTTTCTGTGGTATGTGTATTAAATTCATCCAAATCTGCTTAACAAGGGTCATAAAAACCTTTAATTATTGTGCGCCTTCGTTTAATATTTTTTCTTGCGGGTATGTGCAATTCGTTGACGAGTTGTAATTTGGACATGGCACTAATTTCTTTAAGTTGGTGTAGTTTTTGCTCCAACACCAGATAAGAGTTAGAGTATTCTTTAAAAGCTTTGTGAACTGCTAGTAAGCAAAAATCAAGGTACACTTTACTTATAGCATCACTAACTTCTTCCGACTAACTGTCAAACAGTTTCCATTCAAATTCAACCCAGTTGATAAATTGTATTGAGGATCTATGGAATCGGTAACATTGCTGAGTCTCTTATTCTCGATATCAAATTGATTATCATCAATCAGTTGAAACTGAGGGGTTAATTTCTTTAATTAATACTGGGCATGTGACTGTCCCAATTTGTCGAGGGGCATTTTAGTTATGCTACGTCAACATCAATGTATTCTCATTTATATTATTTATAAAACGGTTGTTTGGTCTTTTAATGCATCCATCTTCATACAGTTTTGCGACAGTTGATATTTTATCATTAAGACACCTGTGCTTCCATTCAATTTTTCTGCCCTTTTTTTACTTTCTCCATTATTACATGTACATATATAAAACATGTTAAAAGCGTCTTTATATCTCATTTTCTGTTGAATATTTATGTTCTAGACATATTTGCTAAATGGATATCATAATTTACAATATATTATACTTTCATTTTTACATAGCATACCTATAATTTCCTATCTACACTAATTACATACGCAAGGAAGCCTTTTATTGTGATCCTTAAAACCGCTAGCCTTGAAAAATTCTTGTGAACTGGTTCTATTGTAGCTTCCTAAGAATTTCAATATGATACCGTGCGTGCGCATTGACCTAACCTTAAACCGTGTGTTTATTAATCTAATATAATATTGTATGTGTATTGACCTAACCTAATACGCAAGAACGGGTGAGAAACGATAGGGACGAGGGGAGACGAGAGAGGCTAGGCAGACGAGAGAGAGAGAGGCTGGAGAGACGAGTGGGACGGGCACGACAAGCTTCCGTTACATAAAGCATGAACTAGTTTAAAAGTACACCACTAGAGGACGTCACAAGAAATCAAGTCTGTGACGAGTTGTAATTTAGACATGATACTAATTTATCCATAATTTCTTTAAGTTGATGTAGTTTTTGCTCCAACACTAGATAAGCATGACAGTTTCCTTTCACAGCTTTCTGAACTGCTTGTAGACAAAAATTAAGGTGTCCCTATCTTCTTCCAAAACCGGTACCCGTTTTCCAAAAACAGGACAAAACAGTCCAGAACAGCCCAAAAACAGCTCAAAAACAGCTCAAAACCGGTCAAAAACCGAGAAACAGGTAGCCGTTTTCCAGAAGCGGTAGCCGTTTCCCATATTTGACGGCATTGGCATCTGATGCTGCTCAAGAGGTGGTAAATGTTTTAGGACGTTCTTATATGGAAGAGGACTGTCATGCACATGCAAAGAAATATGAAAATGGTGTAAAATTGTGTGAAAAGTGTTTAAAGGGTCGATATTGTTTGACTTGTTTATTACAAAAGTTAAGTGCAGCACCTAGAAGAGTTCACTCTAAATTTGAAGGAGTGGGAAGGTAGGGATGCCAGTGAAGATGAAGAGAGGAAGAAGAGGAATATGGAGGGTGTTTGTCTGTTTCTATTTATACTTTCTCGATTAGAAAAAGATGTATAATTAAAAAAATGAAGACTTGTTGTTGGGAATATATGGTGTTATTTTGCATATAAATTTGGAAGTTTTTATTTCTGAGCAACTACTTTCATCTTTTTATTTATATACTAGACATCCAGAGTGTATAATTTTTTCACTTTTCCAGTGAGTGGGCACAATAGCGTCATGGAGAATAAGGCTATAGACAACGATACCATTATCGAAAGGTGTTAGAGATTCCATTTCCAATTTGATATCTACTGTTGAGTTTTTTAAGGATTCATCTTGTTTAGTGCAGTCCATTACAAATACTGGACATGATTTGAATTCGGAGTAGTTGAGTAACACATCTGTACCATCTTCACCATAGTAATGACATCGGAATTTAAAAAAATTGCGATAGGCAAGTATGTATTGGTTAGCACTGAAGTTTAAATGCATTGCTTCGTATGAATAATACTCAGAATTAATATTTACTTTAAGGTTCCTGATATTAATGTGATCAAAATTTCCTGCCCATGCAGACTTTGTGTACCTTTTACCTGGTTGGAATGCAACAATTATCCAACTTGGTTTTTACAGTTGTGTTGACGTTTCTATTGGCCATATTTCTGAGGTTTTTTGTTTTAAAGCAGGTAATTCATAACTCTCATTTACGAAATGGAACAGTAACAATAGAATTCTTATTCATTCCTTCAAAAAGTCCAGTTTCGCAGCATCACTAAGTGTTAAGTGTGGTACTTCCCAATAAATTTTATTTAGGGTTATTTCCGTATCAACGTCACCATAATACCAGTTTTTATCGCTTCTAGATCGAATTAAAATCAACTCTTGACGCATATTCACGGTCACTTGACGATAATTCTCCATTATTCCAAATATGGGGTTTAATGTTATGCACATTGTAAAGGACTTTTCACCATTTCGCTCATCGAATTCTACTTGTAATGGTTCCTCATTCTTTGGTGACCACCCCAAATTGCTTAGTGCTTTGCTCTTGCTTGTCGTATAAGAAATATATCGTTTAAGTGCAGATATTATGCCGGGATTTCCGAAAACGTCAACTCCTTGACAATTTAACTCATAAAGAATTTCTTCGAGAAGAATGTTGGGGAAATTATGAGTTAAGTTCATCTTCTTTTTTCAGCTTACCTTCTATGTACAAAAAACTATCATAAGTAGCTGTAATTAGATCCTGACTTTGAACTGAGATTCGTATTTTTTCGGAAGGTTCATACTTAGAAGATCCATACGGAAGATAGGTGTGAATATCTGATTTAATTATAGCATCATCAAAATGTACGTTTTGAAAGATGTTTAATGATTCGACCATTGTTAAACTAATTGACATTAGAAAGTACAGGGTTATTACAAATGATGTTCATGATTTCAAGTGTACATAAATCTGGTTTTATTTATCATATAAAAAAATGAAATGGTTACATTTCAAGAAAAACTCAAAAAGTTTCATTCCAGGTGTCAAGAATTAAAAAATGTTCGATATGGGAACCCCTTATGATACAACAGATGTCAAGGCTGTATTCAAATTCTTGCCATACTTTGTTAAGAGTGTCTTGTTTCATTGGCTCTGGTAATCCGTTGTTGTCTCAGGTATGCTTTCTGGTAACGGTAACTATCTTTGATGTATCCCCACAAGAACAAATCACAGAGGGTCATGCCCGAAGATCTTGGAGGCCAGTTCAAGAGTGCACCACCATTTGGACCAGCACGACCGATTCATCTGTCAGGCCACCGATTTCGAAGTTTAGTCCTAACATCGAAGTAGTAATGTGGACGTGCGCTGTCTAATTGCAGAATGAAATTTGGGTATTCTTGTTCTAATTCCGGTAGAAGCCATTCTGTCATCATGTACAAGAAAATGATTCCATTTATTGTTTGTCCAACAAAGAAAAAGGCCCGTACACTTTGTTATACGTGATAGCACAGAACACACTAACTTTCAAAGAACCGCGCATGTGCTCGATGTAGGTGTGTGGGTTCTCCGATCCCCATATTCTGACATTATGTCTGTTCACTTTACCACACAAGTGGAATGTGGCTTCACCACTAAAGACTAACCATTTTACAAAGTTTCCATTTTCCATCAAGGCCTGCATGTTCTCACGAAATGAAAGTCTTAGAACTTTTTTTGTTTGGTTTTAATGCTTGAACAAGCTGAATTTTGTAAGGCTTGATATTTACTCTGTTGGCTGTAGTATACCAAGCTCTCTGCTGCATTTAACTGTAGATTTCTGTCGAGTACGCGTAAAACTTTACCTTACCTGCTTTACTACTTTCGAATAGTGATTGCTAAGAGGATCTTCACTAAATTTGGTTCTAAAGTGTCGTTGCACACCAATAACTGATTTATTGATGTGGTAATCCAACACACAAAATGCTTTCCTGTCTTCAAACTCAGCCATTACACAATTGACAACAATTGACTTTAACAAACAGCACATACGTACCTAAACCAATGTAAACGAAACTTTATGAGTTTTTCCTTCCAGTGTTACCAAGTGAAACGGTCTTAAAACAGATTAATCCAGTAATATTTATAATTGAAATCGGGAACATCATTTGTAATAACCCTGTATTTCTCTGTAGATGTTAACCTAAATTAAGGTTACTGCAGGGATGATGCCATTTATGTGTGCTCCTTGATTAATTCTCAGACCAATGTTCTAAGCACACCGTGAATGGTCCCCTTTCATCAAATTCTATTAATTAACCCTTTTGATTTATCAAATTAATTGTTTTCATCAAAGTCTATAATTCGCCCTTAGGATGTGTAGTTTTGAAAATTTCTATTAAGTGCCAAATTTTCATTTTAAAACATGTGTACCCTCTACATATATCATATTTAAGTCATTGCATTTTTTACATTCCTGTAAATCACATTGTACTTTTCGTTGCAATAAATACTTTCTTTGTACCACTTTATACAAAGAAATTGTATTGTAATACACCGATTTTAACGCTTTATGTTAGAGAATTGAATTATTTACAGTGAAATATTTTTTCTTCATAACACATTATATATCCTTACATTTTTTGATGAATACATTCAGGTTTTTGTGAAAACTGAGAAAGCGATATAATTTAGTTTTATCCGTTTTCCATATATAGAACAATACCTTCAGGTCACACGGTGTGAGCGAGACATAGAAAACGTGTTGTCTATAAAGATATGTCTTACAAACAATTAAACTTTATTCATGCAATTTCAAGGTATAGCATACATATATTACAAATTTATTTCTATTACTACCTATTTAACGTTTCTTAAGGGATTATTTACTCTTGCTATAATTAGATCTTGTCTTCGAATTAAGATGTATATTTCCTCGTAAGGTGTGATATCTTATTTAATTATAGTATCATCAAAATGTACGTTTTGAAGCACGAATGATTCGACCATTGTCACTGAAAACCTTTAAACCAGTTGATATTAAACAGTATTTCTCTGCAGATGTTAGCTGCAATGAAGGTTGATGACTCATTACAGATTTGCAGTAGGGATGGAGTCTTTTATATGAATTTTTGAAAGATGGAATTGATTCTTGATTAATTCTCAGACCCATATTCTTTTAGTTCTAAGCGCACTGTGAATGGTTCACTTTCACCAAAGTCTATTAATTCGCCCTTTGGATTAGTCAAATTGATTGTTATATTACTAATTAGACGTATGTAAAATATTTGGTTTTAATATTTTAGACTCAAATCCGAGCATTAGAGCAATGCTGTTTTCTGTAGTAAAATCGATCTCAAATGAACTGTTTATCTCACATTTAAGTGTATTGTTATTTTACCTAATGATAAACTTTTCTGTGGGTATCTTAGATTTTAGATAATCGTTGATTTCATCTAACTCATATGCACCGTGCGGAATATGAATCACTTGTAAATGAGAAGTATTTTTTCTAAAATAAGATCTATCGTTGCCTCTATAAATGTTTCTAATGATGTTAAAAAGTATTTCTCTGCAGATGTTAACTGCAATGAAGGTTGATGATTTTTATATGAATTTTTGAAAGATGGAATTGGTCCTGGATTAATCCTCAGACCCATGTTATTTTAGTTCTAAGCGTACTGTGAATGGTTTACTTTCACCAAAGTCTATTAGTTCGCCCTTTTGATTAGTCAAATTAACTGTTATATTACTAATTACGTCAGTGTTCACTTCTAAATAGTGAGTATTGCTTGGAGTTTTATCTAGACGATAACCTAATGAAACTGAAATATCAACCTCATGTAATACTTTAGCAGGTTTCCCGTTTCGATAAGATCCCTGTATAATGTTGCACTCTACGTGTAGGTTAGTGTGTTTAAGTGTTATGATGTCCAACATGGATGGATGTAAAATATTTGGTTCTATTATTTTAGATTCAAACCTTAGCATGCGACCAATGCTATCTTCTTCAGGAAAGTCAATCTCAAATGAACTGTTTATCTCACATTTAAGTGTATTGTGTTTGCTCTAATGATAAACTTTTCTGTGGGGATTTCAGGATCTTAGATAATCTCTAATTTCATCTAACCCATATGCACCGTGTGGAGTATTAATAACTTGCAAGTGAGATGAATTTGTTCTGAAATAAAATCTATCGTTGCCTGTATAAATGTTTTTAATTTAATTGTATGCATAGGTGCCCTCAAATAATAGAATTAAATTCCTGATCTTGGTTGTAATTATAATAAATTTTACATCCCCGTAAGTGGTTAACCATCGATTGGTGTTCGAAGATTACCGAAACTATCGTAGTACCTTTTCACCACGTTTTTTCTTGCAAACCCAATGTGTACCTGGTCCGCTTCGACTATCTAAGATGATGACTCCAGATTCATTTTTCCATGATAATTTAGGCATGCTATCTCTCATAAAAATGCCCCTAAAGTACATTTTTTTGTGTATTTCTTTAAACCAATATTCCCTAAGGTCTTCAGGTTAATCTATTCAGTTTTCTGGAATATCGAAATGAATTTGATAAAAATTTCTATTAACAGTGTTTTGGGAAGCTGATGGAAAATGTACGTAATTTTTTTTTTTTTATGATTGCCAATAGATGCCTATGAACAGCTACCTTAAATTTTCTCATATCATAAGTGAGAGGAAAACAGGAACTAGGGAGATCATTCCAGAGTTTAGAAGCCGTGTAGAAAAATGTGGATTGCGCCCGTTTGGTACGACAAGTGGAGATTTGTACTGTATACTGATGATGTGAATGAGCGAACCGAGTGTTTCTCGCAAAGATAGCCGGAGATGGTATCAAAGAATGTAATTCAGCAGCACAATAGCCGTTGTGATAACGATAATACAAAGAAAGAACTGAAACCATCCTTCTATGCTCAAGGGACTGTATGTGAGAAGTTAAGGACTGGTCATTTATAAGCCTAATCGCTCTCTTTTGAATACGGTCAGCGATATCGAGAGCGTATTGGGGAGCACTAACCCAAAGGTGAGAATTATATTCCAGATGAGGCCGAATTTGGGCCTTATACAGCAGAAGGAGCTGTCGAGAGGTAAAGTACTGCTTAGATCTGTACAAAAAGCCTATTTTACGAGCAGCTGTTTTGGTAGCTGACAGAAGATGGTCAACCCATGAGAGATTTGAAGATACAGTCATACCCAACAGAGTCTGAAAACTTAAGAACTGAGCCATTCATACTTACAACAGGAAATGATCGATCTTTTTTGGCGGACGTAAGGCAACACTGAGTTTTGTTAGCATTAAATTTAACTACATTATTGCTTCCCCATTCGAGAATACGTTGAATGTCTTTGTTGATTGAATTTGACATTTCAGCTTTAATTACTTGATTGGACATAGAAGGTGGATTATCACTATGAGTAGACTGAGATGAACTACAGTGAAGAGTGCTATCGTCAGCAAAGCAATGGATGGGGTTAGTTGTTGAAGAAATAAGGTCGTTTATGTACAGCAGAAAAAGTGTAGGCGCTATAACGGATCCCTGTGGTACGCCCGCGTTAATGCTAACTTCTTTTGACAAAAAAGCCATCTACTACGACACGTATTCGTCTTTTATCAAGGAAACTAGAAACCCAGTTGATGAAAGTATCATTTAACCCAAACGAGGTGAGTTTGGAAAGTAAACACTTATGCCAAACTTGGTCAAATGCCTTTGAGATATCTAAAGCGACTACAACTGTTTCACCGGACTGCTCTACTGTATTGTTCCAAACTTGGGTCACATATGAAAGAATTTCGCCTGTTGAACGACTTTGCCTAAACCCATATTGATGGTCACTAAGGAGTTTGTTAGTTTCAAGGAACGTGAGCAGTTGCTGAATGATGGCTTTTTCCATGATTTTAGACAAAATGGAGGTGATGGCAATTATCACCTTTTTTTGGGAATGGGTTGAACATTTACTAACTTCCATGATGAAGGGAATTCCCTAGAAGATATAGAGATCGTATAAAGCTTAGATGGGACTGGTACTAGTTCGGGGAAACATTTCTTTAAGACAATAGTTGGGATACCGTCTGGGCCAGTCGCCTTATTGAGATCAAGCCTACTGATGATCGATTCCAAGAGCTTGTACCGAAAATGAATTGGTTTCATAACGTATGAAGAAGAGTTGTCTAGGGGCACATCTTTTCCAGAATTATTGAGACACGAGTTTGATGCAAACAAAACCACAAAAACGTTGGCTTTGTCTACAGAATCAGCAACTATCGATCTGTCAATAGATGTCAGGGAAATGAAGATGTTCGAAAGTTTTTACTAATGGCTTTTGCTAAAGACCAAAATTTACGACTGCCTAAAGGAGATGTAGCTAGTTCATTGCATTGTCGTTGTTCAACAACTTTTTAGTTTTAGTGATGACACCTTTGCAGATATTTCTAGCACCAACGTATTCGACATGACTGTCAACCGATTTATTAGATTTTCATTTAATGTAACATTTATTTTTTAAAGATATTGCATCAGAACAAGCCTTATTGAACCAGGGTTGGGAACGTGAATGACCTACACGGTACTGTTTTTTTCGGAATGTACAACTCCATTCCCATGAGGATGACTTCAGATACTGAAAGAGCGATGTCCGAAGAAGAGGACGACTTAAAACAATATTCACGCCATGGAAAGGTTGCAAAGAAATCCCGTAAATCACTCCATCGAGCTGACTTAAAACACCACAAGGTTCTATCGGTTTTGCGAACAACAGTGGAATTAGGTACAGTAGAAATGATTTTTATTAGACAATGGTCGGAAAGACCTAAAGGCGAAAGAGCGGAAGTTTTATAAACAAGAGGGTTTGATGTAAGAAAGAGATCTAGAAGATGTGGAGTATGGTTCGGGTTATCAGGGATTCTTGTGGGTTCAGAAATCATTTGTGTGAGATCACATTAAATAGCAAATGTTTCTGCACTATGACCAGCGGGATTTGTAGTAGATGAAAACTGAAGCCAATTAGAGTTATGAACATTGAAAACCCCTACAAATGAGATATCGCAAGATGGAAACTGAGACAGAAGATAGTCAACTTTCATACTAAGGTAATCGAAGAAGTCTTGAAAGTTGCTGTCATTAGGAGACCTATAAATGTAACAGTAGAATTTCACAAAATTAGGACCAGAATGTTTAAACCAAATCACGTCAAAATTTTTATTTTCTAAGTAAGAAACCCTCTTGCAAGCAATTCTGTCCTTGATGTACGCACATACGCCTTTATATTGAAAGTCGTGTGACTCGGAGCTTTCAGAGGAGACTTGTGTTTCAGATAGAAACAATATATCAGGTTTTAATTGTTCAAGATGTTGGTGAATAGCATTAAGATTAGACCTGATACCGCGGATGTTGCAGCAGTGAATCAGAAAGTTGATACTTTCGATAACCGAGGTCGCTTGGGCCCTGCCCTCCCGGACATCCGAATGGGGCAGGATTTTACGTCCGGAATTTATAACTCTAGAAACCACAGCCATCTTATTTTTTAATTTATACGTTTAGTAACGAAGTGGGAAGGTCACTACGGTGCTCGTGCTTATACATCAAAACCGAATTTTCATAGTTATACAATATTTGATAATAATATACTCATCATTCAAATGAATAAGCTAGAAGTATATTTCAGTAAACCTATATATGCAGGATTTAGTGTTTTAGACATTTCAAAGACTTTTTTATACAATTTTCATTACGGTACCAAAGTTTCATAGTAATGCTAAGCTCATGTACACGAATACGGATAGTCTCATATACGCCTTTTCGGTTCCAGATATCTATGAATGCTTTAAAGAGGACATTGATAAATTCGATACATCTGATTATAGTTCCGACAATATCGTTGGAATTCCATTAGTAAATAAAAAAGTCCCCGGCTTAATGAAAGATGAAAATCATGGCGCAGTGATGGTGGAATTTGTAGGACTTCGTGTGCACCGACAAAAGCTTACAATTCATTAACTTTCGAGGAAGTGGATAGCATCTTAGACATACCGCTTAAGATCTATATATACAATTTATTATGACCTGACAATTCAACAGATGTTAAATCTAGCTTAGAAAATATTGCTTATAAAGACGCTTTATTTATTATAACTTGATGTATTGAGAAAGCAGCATATTATGCTAATTCCAAGTGCCTCGATATTTTGATTGAAGTATTTTTAGCACAAAATATTAACTATAAGTTTCAACCGTGGTAAAACGATAAGCACCACAGAATTTATTACTGGATACTAGACAACAATAAAGGTGAAACAAATTCAAATTCCTGCTTGGGATGGAGTTGTAGGCCAAATTCCGGAATATGGCCATCCAGTACTTTAAGTGATTATAGAAGTAGTTCAGGTTCACTTTATAAGATAATGAAATTTTAGAAAAAAAAATTTTTATGCAATATTTAAGAAATAAAATGATATTTTCTTTTTGCGTTTTATTTCATCTAAGAGCTACATACCTTGATATAAACTATTCTTAGTCAAAAATAGGTACCTGTTTTCCCAAAACAGGTTAAAACAGCTCAGAAACAGGTACCTGTTTTCCTGAAACAAACAGGTCAAGACAACTCAAAAACAGGTACCTGTTTTGAATAAACAAGTCAAAACAGTTCAAAAATAGGTTCCTGTTTTCCAGAAACAAGTATCCATTTTCCAGAAACAGATCAAAACAACTCAAAAACAGGTCAAAGCAAATACCTGTTTTCCAGAAACGGATAACTGTTTTCCAGAAGCAGCTCAAAAACAGGTACCCGTTGATCTATTTATTATATCTCCTGAAGACTGATTTCTTAGAGCACTGTGGTAAATAATAATATAGATGTTAATAAATCTTTATTTATTAGAATTTCTTACAATTTTTTCATGTCAATAATATACATGAGCCAAAAAACAGTGTATGAAAAAAACAGAATGCATTAAGTTTAGGTAAAGTAGGTTGCTCTTCAAGCTCTGTAATACGTTGTTTTAAAAATGTTTGAATATAATCCAATTTATCTCGTCCTTTGACGTACACCACATCTGTTGTCGATGTGAAATCGCAAAGTATACAAGGGAATAGATGTGGAGAGGCATATCCATATTCCCACTTGATAAAGTGGTGGTTGTGAATTAACCAGTTGGCCTGCTTTTGAAATTCACTATCTAAGGTGTGCCATGAAAATGGAGGCTTGAATACGTAATGAGCAACTTGCTCCCCATTATATATCGCTAGTTCCTTAGGTGTAAATATATTTCTTGCTGTTTCGAATCCTTGCACATCAATTATAACAACCTTTACTTCTTTCTGACTGCTTTGGTTAGCGCGTTGTATGTAGTTAAAGCTATCGTGCATTGCTTTACATATACTTTTAGAAAAATGTGATGTTGAAGCGAATGAAATTTCAACTCATACAGATGGGTTGATAGCCGAGCATGCACAAAGTCAGAACTATTAGCCCTCAAAATATAGCACTGTCAAGATTTTTTGTTGCATTGTACTTTCCCGTAATTTTTTTGTTTAGACAACAGTACTATCACTGCTGTACTTCTTTTTATTTAAAGTTACATATATAAAATTACACATCATCATTAAATATAAAAAAAATCATTTATTTACTCTTTAAAAGCGTCTTTCTTTTAACTTTCACTTTTTCCATTCATACTATCCAATTTCTAGATTTAAAATGCATAACACAAAAAAAGAATAGTTATTAATATTTTCTTCATTTAGTAAAAATACCTTACATTAGATAATACAATATTTTTTCATACAGTGCCAATTAATATTGTACTCTGCAGCAATACGTAATTTATGTATGGTGGGGTTGTAGCGCCACTTTTAAAAACAAAATGTTATGTTTGTTGTTTTTCCGGCACATCTTTTGTGTTTAGTAGCCCTTTAAATTCTCCAATTCGTGTTTTTTTTCTTGTTGAAATACAAATAAAATCGTTTAGGTAATAAACATTTAAAATCATCTGTTTCCATCACTATACGTTCACCGTACTTAGTATTAAGTACATCTAAATTCGTCACTTTGTACTTTCTCAATATCTCGAGCTCGCACGCATTTTTAAAGGGTTTGCAATAGGTGCTTTGGTTTAACCCAGCTAATTCCATGTTTGATAACTGACTGATCTCAACACACACAGCTCGCTGCAGTTTATATAAGAAAAATGTGTCCTTGAGTACCTATCGCAATTTGTTAAATACCCTTGAGCTACTTTTAGTTTAGGCAATTGACCTTGATCTACATATTAGCATATACATAACCTAGCACTCTTCCAGTTTCCTGTGACCTTGAAAATTTTTAGTTTTCTAAGAAATATAGTATGATACCACTGCAGGTCAATAATATTTGACCTTGAAAATTCTATTTTTAGATTTGTAAGAAATGTAATATGACACCATAAGAATATAATGATTACTTTTGTAATTTCTAGTTTTGGCTTTCCAATTTGACCTTGAAAGGGCGAGTGACCTTGAAGCGAGGGGCGCGTACGTGCACGACGATTAAACTCACTTGACCTTGTAATGTAAATTCTGTAAAAAGTGGATTAGACCACCTCCCTCCCCTATATGACTACTCATTGAAAATTAAGCTACATTCAGTTATAAAGTTTGAGAAGCAGTGATTTAGTCCACATATATTTGAAGCTATTTGACTGAATTGCGTCATGAGAGTGTAGTTAATTAAGATTACTGTAAAAGTTATACGCGTGTTGAGTCAGGAGAATTAAATGACGCGTACCGATAATTTAGGTTCTATAAGAGAATTAAAAACAGACGAATGTGGTTTTTATAGTATGTTAAATTAGAGTTGATTTTCCAAAGTACAGTTATGACGAGAATAGACCAGGTTACAAGTTTCCCGTGCGTGAGGCCTGATGTGGTAAGTTTGTGCCTATGACGTATTTTTTAGATCGTGTTTGTGAATTCGGTTTAATTTGATTTGCGAAGTATAAAATGGCTAAGCCTGGAAGAATCGCGAGAGGAGATGATTGATTAAGTGTCGAGAGTCGAGTTCAGAGAGACGTGCATGCGCTAATACCCGTTGGTAAACCGATAGCGTTGTTAACCTCCCTTATGTTCGTGTGCATGTGAGTAACGTGTTGAGTGGTAAAGTTTAAATGGGTTGTCATCTCTTTTAGCGCAGCTTAATTTATTGTAGTTTGCAAAGCACACATTATTGCAGTAGTTTTGTTTTCCCGGTGAATTAAAATCACCTAGGGTAAAATACTCGTGAACAGCTTTGTTAAAAACTTTAGTAATTTTGAGGGTTTGGTTAATGAACGTGAGCTTAGAGGTATATTAGCTAAGCACGCGTGTTGGTTATTATTTCTTGGATATAACTAACGTTCCAAAGAAAATCTATGCGATTGTATCCTGCCTTCAGATAATGCAGTAGAATTTTGGGTATTGTGAGGAACATAATTGGTGAAGAACAGCCGGCTGCCGTGCCGATCAGGGAAACTTAGTTCCAGACCTAGAGCATCCCTTAACTGTTTCTACCTTGGCCATCTGAAAGCGTAAGGTAAAACTATTCTAGTGGTTGTTGTTAATTTGGCGTACAATGTAAGTTATTTGGTTTCAAAGACGATTTTTGAACTTATTTGTTTTTATATAAGTATTAGAAAATACGCGTTACCGGTTTATGGTATTTATAAAAGTTATATGTTTATTCGGTACACACGTTTTCACCAGATTAGTTGGTGATTTAGTCACGCATACCTTGAAATATTAAATTTCTTTGTTCTACATAGAGTGCCGGCAATATTGCGCTCTAAAAATCGCCTCAGTAGGTACAAAGGAAAGAAATTTTTTTAATTAGTAAGATTTTTATAAGATTTATGGAGTGTTTTACTTTCCGGAGATAAAAGATTTTGTTTGATATGTTGACATTGAATGTGAACCTAAACAATTATTTGTTTCCAATTAATTTAAAGGATATTTGTTAAGGTGAATTATAGAGCTTCTTTTAAGCATCACATTTATTTTATGAAGAAACGTTATACCGATGCTAAAGGGCGCAAATCCTTTATCTGTATTATTTATGTGTTGTTCACGCATAATGATTTGGCGTATCTGACTGTCACAATTTCGTTTGGTTTATGTCAATTAAGTTGTGGACAGGTAGCAGGGAGCATATTAAAGTTGATTTTAATGGTGGAGAAAATTCTTTATGTTAATTTAGTAATAATATTTAAGAGGGAATTTAGTAAAATATTTAAAAGCTAAGTGCTGAATGGTAAGGGTTTTATTGTGATGTTTTTGTAGCATTGCGTTTCAGAATCGATCCAGGGAACCGTTGGTGGCGAGCAAAAAGGTATATTCAACAACTTTTCTCTGTTTTAACCTAGTGCATCCCTTTTTGTTTGCGCACATTTTAACCGGATTAAGTCAAGTTGGCGCCCAAATTATTAACCAAAAAGACTTAACGTATGAATGTAACAAGAAAATTCTCACGAATCGGTCCTTTCAGTTGCTTACCGTGCGATGATCTAATGCCGTTTGAACCTGTCACAAATGGTTGAATTGTAACAAATGGTGGTTAAGCAATTTTTAGGTTTGGCAGAAAGCTATGGATTGCAATGTTTTTAGTTTACTGTTGTTACTAAGGTGATAATAGAAAACAACAGCACTGGAGTGCAGCGAAATGAGACATCTTCCGGGACAATTTTAATATTGTGCAATGAAAACATCGTATTTATTAGAGATAAGGTTTGTAAATCTTGTTTTCCGAGTGTTTCCACTTGTTAATGACAAAACTGTTCAATTAATCTTGTCTGTCAACAAGAATTATTTAACTTATTACGGTTATTCTGGTATAAAAGCGTTTTCAGTTAGGATAATTAGGCTGATAAAATGTTTTTTATTAAAAATTGAGTTTTAAAATGATACATAAATAAGCGTTTCATAAGATCTAAACTAGAACTTAACGTAATGTGATTGAAACGTGAGTCTTATGCGAGGCTACTTCTGAGCTAGACCTTTAATAGAAATCTGTAAATTAATTCCAAATGGAGTGTTAAGTTTTTAATTTTTTATTTTAAAAACCAGGCTTCATTAATTATAAGCTAGATTAAAGTAAAATATTATAGCAATGTATACATTTGCCGTATATTTTAATTTAGAATTTTTTGTAAAGCACCAAGTAATTTAAATTGTAGATTTGTGTAAATAATTTACTAAGTATAGTCGCCGTCTAAAAAGTTTGTAGATGTTGGTATTTAGTATCGAAAACTCGAACATTTGCTTTACTTCGTTTATTGTCTACGTCTCAAAATTAATATCTGAAACGAGTTATCTGCTTTTCTTTTTATTTTCAACTGAAAAGCTTGTAGTGAACAATTTTCTATGCTAGTTTTATATTTGAGAAGTGGCCAGTTAAAATAATCTTACTTTGAAGCACTTTTGAAGGATTGGATTATGATAACCATTTGTGCTGAGGGTTGATTATGTTTTTATACACAAATTAGATTAGAAGTACTTCATACACTGCTTTTACTAGCACACTTTAGTAGCACACGGACACTACATTGAATTTTGACCTTAGGAATTCCCCAAGGTCGGTTAAGTGATTGCGTGTCGTATTTTTGACCTTAAGAAAGTTGTTTACCTTGAGAAAGTTGTTTACCTTGAGACAGTTGTTTACCTTGAGAAAGTTGTTTACCTTGAGAGACTGGTTTACCTTCAGAAACTGGTTTACTTTGAGAAACTGGTTGATCTTGAGAAAGTTGTTTACCTTGAGAAAGTTGTTTATCTCGAGAAACTGGTTTACCTTGAGAAAGTGGTTGGTCTAGGGCATGGACTTGCGCAGGAAATTTGAAATTTGATTTTTTTTTTAACAATGAGGTGGTTCTTGTAAGATAAATGTAGGATCTATGTCTTGAACCTGATCTTTCTCGATAAATCGTTTTTAATAATAAGGAGACTCTTATAAGACCACTAGCTCTTAGGCCTTAGCCCCCTTGTCGCGGTACCCTGATTGGAAATAGTATGGGGGCCCTAATGCTAACGTGTAAGACAGCTATAAGAACTTGTGTTAGGGTCTGTGTCCTCTTGGCTGGAAATAATATTATAATGAGAGGACCCTAATTCTATCTCATAAGACAGCTATAAGAACCTGTGTTAGGGTCTTTGTCCTCTTGTCGTGGTCCCCTTGTTGCGCAACTTGAATATGTTTGTACGGCCATCTAGTGGTGTATGGACTAATGAATATTTTCTGTAAGAAAGGTAGCGCCACCTAGCGGTATATTCCTAGGACTAATTAGTGACTGTTTGTGGCGCCATGTAGTGGTGTATGGATTAATGAAAATTTTCTGCAAGTTGATCATGCGTGTCTCTCTTCCTCTCTCGCTCTCTCTCTCTCGTTTATCCGCTTCTCTATTGGCTGTTTCTCAAACAAACAAATCAGTCTCAATCAATTAATCAATTAAATCAATCTCAATAAAACCAGATCACAATACAGTTCAAAATACCAACAAATACGTTCCGCATAATGCTATTAATTAAATAAAAAAAAATTCGTAACACACTAATTAACTAAACAAATGAGTGAAGATCACGTCTGTAGAATAAGAATTGGTGCAGGGTTGGTTGGTTTATGACATCCTCCTCCTATAATAACACATTAAAACCTTTAATGGCATTTTTGTGAACAATATCAAGTAAAATACATATAAAAAACAATACGCATACCTTCAGATGTGTGCTTCTTTCGATTGTTCTAATAACAACTGTGTTGGAGAACTAAACTAACTATTGAAATATTTTATACAGCCCACTAAACCCATTTTGTGTTTTTACTTATGAATAGTTGATATAAAACCAGATATTGGTTTCTCCCATCATTAAGTAAGTTGTAGAATGTAAATAACAAACCCCAATTATCTCTATCGCACTTACTGCAACTCGTAATTACCTTTCCTTTTTGCAGATTACTTAGAGAAACTTTACATATACGAATTTACATAAAACTATGTTTATTATTATTTACAACATACACGTAAAATGATTTTACCTGTATGATAAAAAACTGTTTTTTATGGAATGGAATGCAATTATTATTATTAAAGTTTTACAATTTCATTAAAAGTGAAGTCACTGACTTCGTGTTAATTAATGTGTAATATCTTAAAATTTTGCTGCTGTCTAAATTAAGTATTAGGTCAAATAATAATAATTTCTACCTTGATGCAATAGTGCTTTTTTTTATACAGGCAGATTCTCTATCTAAGCAGTCAGCACCTATACATTCGAATAATTATATGCCTGATTTATTTGTATACTCAAGTATACACACAAATACTTTTAAAATAAAGAAATGAGTAGCAATTAAGTAAGCAATTAGACATTATAAATTAGATATACATCAAACTATTATTGTTAATACACGATTTAAAAGCACGTGCTGACTTTTAGTAAATATTTAAAAGACAACAACAAATAGGATTATTTTGATGTTAAAAGATAAGCACGATAGAACATAGTAGAATATACCTGTGATTTCAGACTTTTTCACCTAGTATTTAAGTTGTGATGATAACCGAGTACTCTGTAGTATCGATTAGAGTTTCCAGATGGAAAGTCAGTTTAAGAGTCCCTTGTCGGGGATACAGCTTTTGAAAAAATTATCTGGGTTTACGGCGAATGGTAACCGTTATCTAAATATCTCTCGTTGGAATTGCAGAAAGGATTACCTGATATGGATTAGTTTGACGGTGAAAAACCGGTCTTAATAATAATTGACGATCTAATGCGCGAGACTAACGGTTCGGTGGTTGATATTTTTACAATGGGTTATCATCATAGATATTTAAGCGCGTTTTTCATAACGCAAAACATATTTCATCAAGGACGTGGACAGCGAAATATTTCTCTCAACGCTCATTACATAATCTTGTTTAAGAACCCACGTCACAGGGCACAGATACAGCATTTAGCAAGACATATTTCACCTGCCAACCCAAAACTTTTAGAGGCTGCGTACCAGGATGCTACTTCAAATCTGCACGGATACTTATTGTACGATTTAGAACAGAATACATCGGATATGCCACGCTATAAAACAAACATATTCGAGATTCAAGGTATTTTCCAAGTACATATAGCGAAAAAAGAGTTTAAGCCTCACATTCATAAAAATTGCATCATATATGATGGTTAACGCTTTAATCGAAAACATTGATATCCTTCGCGTATTAGCCAGATTAAGTAAAAGTTTACGTAATGCTTTATTGAAATGTCTGGGTAGTAAGCAGGTGGAATGCATTTGCGAGTGTAGACATAACACTTTAAATGGTCTTCTACCTCTGTCAGCTGATCAGAAACAGCGACCCTCTCAACATAAGCACACTTTAAGACACCTGGCAGAGAGAGGCGAATCTATAATAAAAAAGAAGAAACAGTTTTTCGTACAGAAGGGCGGCGCATTTCTACCACTCCTGTTAGGACCATTACTTGGCGGAAGTAATTTGTTTCAATAACTATGGACCACAATCTGAGGAAGATGATTATTCTGCCTATGGATTTTATACAGCGTCTGCAAGCGCCATATGTAAGGTAAAATATCTTATTAACGCAATTGGTTAACGACATGGATAAGGTTTTAAAAGCCAAAATGACAAATGGAAGCAGTACAATCAGTCAAAGTTATCTACACTTTCCCAATCAGTTACGGCAACCCGCTAGTATACCGATCAGCGGTGATGATGATATTAGGGATTTGCCGAAACGCAAAAGTCTGGCAGACGACGAGACAGTATCAACACTGCCTGTTTCATATAGGAAGAAAGGTACCGATTTCTTGCGTATACTGAATACCAGCCATGATACATTTTACGATATGAGGGGTACTGTGACAATAAAAGTGAGATCATTCCTCATTCCAACATTATCGATCTGGCTCACGAAACGTTAAGACAGCGAAAAACTGTAGCTGAGAATTACGATGCCGATAGTGAATCGAGGGAAACCCCGAGAAGAAGACTTTCACTAGATTGGGACACGTGGAGAACATAACATGGATACTATATACTATGATCCAGCGCATCCGGCAGGGTTTTCGGGTATAACACCTTTAGTCAATGCTGTAAAAGGTACATATAGTAAAGTCAAAAAATGGCTTCAGGCTCAGGACGCTTATACGGTTCATAAATCTGTCAGAAAAAAGTTTCCCCGCAAAAGGTATATTGTGAGTAACATTTACTAGCTGTGGCAAGCGGATCTTTGCGTTATGCGAAGTATTAGCCATTTATATTGAGAACGGATGGTATGTGTTACGTTTTGCCTTGGGGAATTATGCTAACATTGAAGAAATTGCCAACGAGCTAAATAACCACGAGCTAATAAGTAAATTTCTAACTATCGAATACCGTAATCTAATTAAGCGCTTCATTACGAAATTAAAGGCCTCCCTCTCGCTATTCGGATTCTCACAACGTTTAGCCTTACAGTTGGGTTATCGACCGTATCAAAACATAGCTATGGAACCAACACCTCCGCACTCCGCTAGTATATGTATAGGATTAGCAACGCAGATGTTTGTTTATTGCGACATCGTTGAACCGCAAATTATGGGTTATGTTTTATCTCCACTTATGCGCATAATATATATTACTTCTGAAAACTACGCTTGCGGGGGTCATAAAGATGTGATTTTTTCGCCTGCACACCACAGGCCCGTGATGACACGGGAATTTGAGAAAATCGAAGTAAATATAAAAACAGATACGGGTGCAGTAATACCATTAGAGTTTGGGACGTCGTGTCTGAAGATACACTTTAAGAAAGTACAATAATGGTTTGTCCTTATCAACAATATTATATGACTGAGGCCGGTAATAGTATCGGCTCCATCTACAGAGGCGCTCCATATCAACATGGTCACGGAATAGGAAGCTGGCTAGGTGGTATATTTAGAAGTATAATGCCGTTATTTAAGTCTGATGCAACGGTAATTGGAAAGGAAGCTATAAGAATGGGTGCCAATACTCTTGGTGTCATTATAGAGGATCAACATGTTATGAAATCGTTTCAAGACGGATTTCACGAGGCAAGTAGGAATCTTAAACGTAAAGCTGGTGAGAAAATCGATAAAATGATGGACGGTTCGGGCTACAAAAGGGTACGTCTGGGCGATAATAACCAGTCTTTACCGATATCTGTTGCTGCTAAGAAGAAGAAACCTACTTACGATGATATATTTTCAAGATAATGGCGTTTCTACATGCCCAATCATGTGAATGCGTCAAGTTCGAATTGGATTTGTTCGCTTTACCGCCGACGCAGACAAGTATCGAGAGTGGTGAATGAATATTTTTCAAACCCTTATCAGCTCTTAGTGATGACGCCCCAATAGAGTTTGTAGTGCCCAGAAATAGAAACGATTACATAGATTTAAGTCAGACCATGCTCTACATCACAGCTAAAGTCCTAAAGTAACATGATACAGCACATACTGACGCGGATGTTGTTGCACCGGTAAAAGATTCGATGCATTCGCTTTTATCACAAATGGAGGTTTACTTAAATCAGAAGATGGCGTCACAACCAAACAACACCTACGACTTCCGCTCATATATCGAAACGCTGCTAAATTATGGAAAGGAGGCCAGGAGTTTACATCTAGGTTGTACCTTGTGATACAGCGACCAGCAAACAAATTGAGATGATTAGTCACGCGCACTCGGATTTGTTTAATCAGGAAAAGTTTCTCATAAGTGGTGTTGAATTAAAGGCCAAATTTGTACGATCAAGAGATACCTTTAGTCAAATGCCGGCGCACGGTTCAACTGACAAGACGCGAATTATGGACGCTAGTTTACTGGCGAGACGTATGCTAATCAACTCTAATTGCACACGCTAAAGCTTTAGAAACAACTGAATCAAAATATCCTGTTACAAGGACCCACGTAAAAGTGTTAACTATAGCTACATGCATACAGCGAAAATCATTGGATAATATCTTCCTGGGTCAGTTACCTAAACGAAGTATCGTAGGTTTGGTCACAAATAAAGCCTTCAAACCTTCAATTTTCATCACAGCAATATTAACTACATGTCGTTATATATTGACTGCTAACAAATTCCTTCGAAGGCCTTTCAACCAGACTTTACAGCTAATGGTTTATATGTAACGGCATATCACACCTTATTCTCCGGTACTGGTACTCATTTTTTGAATGAGGGAAACCATATATCGAGAACCGATTACCCCAACGGGTACTGTTTAATTGCCTTCGACCGAAAACGCTAGCACGCACTGGAGTTTAGTTAGAAACGCTTCCCTACGCCTAGACGTCGGCTTTGAAGAAGCGCTTGTAGAAACCGTTAACTGCTGATGTACGCAGAATTTGATGACGTGATTGAAATCGACAAACATCGCTATGTGGTCGTGCATTTCACCTGTTAAAAGGGATGACTCTAAATCACAAGCTTCAGTGTACAACAGCTGAAGGAAGATGCACGCATACTTGGACGTATAAGGGTTTAGAGGTGTTGATAACGAATTCATACCGAAAGAAATTGCCGCGTTTACAGATCATGGTTCGTTACTGCTGATGCTGGTAAAGTCACCTCGAGATCACTTTATATTAAAACCCATGTCAAGACAAATAAGGTATTTAGAGGATAGGTATCACGGCTTGAAGTAGCGGTTAGGGTATGTACCCTACAACGATTCCTAAAAGGAGCTGATAAGAACTCTGCTAACGTTTAACAAAACTCACGTTAAGGGTAGGGAAAGACGAGTTTTTCAGATTCCTTAACAAACCAATACCAAACTTGGACGAGGTTGGTTGTCCGTCGATAAAAAAATTGAAAAAGGAAGCAAAGGCGTATAGTTGTTTAAACCATAAGATCGAGGAGTCTATGTGCGCTATGGAAAACGCATTACTACTGCAAGACTGGGCGCATACCAACCCTAAAGATGTATGCGCTACAAGTGTTGAAATGTCTGAAATCGATCCCCAGCTACAAGAATGTGTTTCGACTTGTACGTGCCTCTAATCAGCTACCGAGGCACGCATCTAGACCTTGTGCAATTATTGTGAACACGGCTCCAGCAAACAAACCAGTTCAGCATTAGGCTGCTATCTACATTGACGAGAATGGTAACAGGGAATATTTTGATTCCTTTGGACGACCCCCACTAGGTTACCACGTACATTCCCATGAGAAGAATTCTAGATGATTCAGCTACAACAAAGCGACGCTGCACGATTACCATTCGGATATGTGTGGACTTTATATGATGCTTTTGTATTTTAGAATAAATATTTTACCAATTCTTGATTTTATAAACAAGCCTTTCACCACATGTTGTATTAGAAATGATGAGATACTCAAGCTCCTGTATAGTTCTTGTTTTTCAACTATTCTACTCTGACAAATAAAAGTGTTTTTAGTAGTTTAGTTGTTTTAATTAAGAGCCGAGAGAAACGAGAGAGGCGTGCATGATCAACCGCTATTGCAGAAAACATTCGCTAGTTTAAAAATACACCACCAGATGGCGCCAAAAATAATCGCCAGTTATTCCTACCGCTAGGTGGTGCTACCTTTATTACAGAAAATATTCATTGAACCACTCTAGATTCTCCACGACAGTGGTTCTGCCTTTCTCTCTCTTCTGGCCAAGAAGGTGAATGATCTATGCGGTCCTGCTAAACAAACTGGTTCGGTCTAGGTTTCTGGCATCTTCTTTTTGTAATCGATTCAGGAGTCGAGTTATTGGGCTTTGCAGCTTTCCTGTTTTCCAGCCTGATGGAGCTTGATTTGCATATTCCTTCGGCAAGATGGTTTTGAATGCCAACAACGATATTGATCCGTTTGCTTTCCAACTTGAGTGTTGATCCTTCTGTCAAGCAGGCAAGAATTCACCGTCACTACATCCAGCGTATGGTCTGTGACACTCTTTACTGCTCCTTAATTTTACAGGGTAAATACCCAGAATTGAGCCTTGCAGATCAACACCACCCATGTGTCTCTTACAGTCTTTTACAATATCTGGGATTTCAATATTCTTCTTCTGACGTTCTCTTTGATAGTGCATCTTGACATTACTAACTAGTTATGTACCAAAGTTATTCGATATTAGAGGGACTACGTTACAAACCCATTGAATAGGAAGGATATAGATAGAATCAAATTTCACTGTGTATTGAATACTCCCTCTCGCCATTTTCTTCATTTACTTTGGAGTGATTGCACTGAAATCGGGCACCCTATTAGTGCGTACAGTCGCCACTCAGTGTTTGCGAGATATGAAACTAGAGGAAGGCTTGAAAAATAATTGTCATAATATAATTTGTGATGAATATTTGAAGGTATAACTATGCTCAACCTTAAAACTACATTTCTGAGTGCTCCTGAATCAGGTTCGTTTGTAATGTTTCCGATTCCTGACTTTCCGCCGTATAGTTCAAAATTATGACATTCCTGAAACTCTTGAAAGCACCCACATTTTATAACTCCACTTGTGGGGCATAATTTTATCTGTACTTAGAGTATTAGTATGATTAGTATGATTGATAGTTACTATATCAGCAATTTGTCCCATTCGAGCATTTGGTGGGCCTTTTATTGATTGTTGTCTTGACTCAGCAGGCAGAAATTTTATTACTGGTATATTATCCTCTTCAACGCAGCATGACGGCGAGTCGTAGTCTATAGGATCGTCTGTTTCAGCAGTAGTTGGTTCCGCTATGATGTCATCTTCAAGTTCAGCGACTGAATTTTTGTCAGGAATTTCCTTGAATTTAACTTTTCCATACAATGAGGTAGGTGGAATGCCATCCGTGATGACTCTTACTCTAAAAATAAAATTCAAATGGAAAAAATAATTTGGTATATGGGGTGCATGATGTTCCCATAGGGGAACACACATAAAGGGGGTTGTATACCGATGGTACTAATGTTTACACCCCATACAAAAACGTTCGCTCACCGTCCAAAAGCAGGAAAACCGCACAAAGATACGAATGGCTTGAGGCTATAATGTCATGCGCGAGCCGCCGAAGACAAATCTGCAATTGCTCCGCCGCGCCATCTATCACACTGTAGACAGAACACAGAAGAAATGCATGCTCGCGTATGCCACGTGAGACTTTATGGTTGTCTTATTTTTTCCTGTGTTCCCAAATGGGAACTATATGGAACTGAGGGATAAGCAATATTTTTTTGGCTACAGCCTCTCAACAACACATAAACAGAAACCTAAATTGCAAAAGGATGTTGTCCGTTCGTCATCTCCCCCACCGTGTGCGCCGGCACCACGGGGACGTCGTATATACCCTAGCTATTCACTTATACTCCATTAAATACGAAAACTTATATAGGGTAGCAAATTCTGCTATCTACGGCGAAGGCGTGCTGGAATCAATCTATACGGGTACTTATAAGATTAAACTTTGTTGGAAAAAGTTAACAAAAGTTTCGTAGAAGTTTGTGAGCTTGACTGTGGTTGCGGCACATTGCCTTAAAGTATTAGTGCAAAGATTATGAAACAGAATGTTTACTCTTTCAAAAATCAATTCGGAAATAGAGCGTGATACAGTCTAAAGAACAAATGGTACACAAGCTTCTCATCCATTTTCAAGTATGTCAAATGATCGAAAAACGCTATGCGGTAAAATCAATATAAAACATTTTCGGGAATTGCAAGATAGTGTGTATGTTCAATAAAAAGTATTATAATGACCTTTTTCCTTCACCTTTTTACGCGACAAGTGACTAGTTGATAAATAAAAACAAACATTAGTTGATAGTGATTTATTTGGATAAGCATATTGTTTAAACCCAGAAATTGTGTCTCTATTTGCAAAAATTAAATCACGGAGAAGGTGTGGCCATCGGATATAAAATGTAAGAATTAAAGGTAAATGTATATTTTATTATATTTTGATTTGTATCTGTATTCACCTGAGAGCATACGAAAGTTTTAAAAACATGAATCTAACAAAACAGTAAGTGTTTTTTGATTAGCGCGCAAAGCATCAAAGGCAAGTGGTGTTAAAGTGCAAATTATGCTTTTAAGGTTTCCTTTGAGTTTTCAATTTACGCTTTTCCTGGAGATAATACTGTTAAAGAAGTAAAAACTGTAAAAATAGTAAATAACAGAATTGTAAAAATACTATTATATTTATACAAAAACAAAACTCAGATAAGAGCGCCTGAACCAAACATGCAGAATACCTCAAATAAAACTTACATTTTTGCCGAATAGTTGAACCTTATCTTTGTGGAGCTTACCTGAAACAAAACATACGCTTAATATCGATTTTAGGCAACAATCAGTTATCAGAGCAGATAACTCTAAAGTTATCCGTATGTATTTCTAATGAGATACAATAGCACTCAATAATTATATGTATATATGCGAAAACGTGATAGTACGCTAGAGTGATATTAAGCTTATTACGCAATCTATAATGTTAACATAATAACTAAACTAATCAGAAATAACTCTAATAAGTTTATCTTAAGTTAATATTAATCTGGATACAACAAAAAAAGGAAACCAATAAATCTTCAAACTGACCACCGTTCACAGCCTGGCAGTGACAGCCCTCGAATGCGATTTTTTAAGCTCTCAATATCTCCCGGCCTATTTGTGGGAACCTTACCTTTAAGGTCGCCCCAAAATAAGAAATCCAGCGGACTTAATCTGGTGATCGAGCTGCCCATTCTACTGCACCACTTCTGCTTATCCAACGATTTAGAAAGGTATCATTAAGATACTAGCGGTCATTAATCCCAAAATGTAGAGGAGCCCCGTCTTGCTGGACCATATTCCGTCGTGGGGTATATCTGGATCATCTTCGTTTGGATATATAACGGTTAATGCAGGAACTACCTCAAATCGTAGAAAATTTAGAAACACCTCGGCTGTTAAAATACCCTAAAAAAATAAGGTCCGAAAATCTGGGTTCCCATCATTCCTGTCCACACATTACTTTCTCTTGGCACTTGGTATTTGCTTCTAGGTACCAGTTAAGATTTAATAAAGATCAGTATCGTGTGTTTTGCTTATTAAATGTGCCGTTTAAGCATAACGTTGCCTCATCACTAAACAGAATATTTTTGTGAAAATTTCCATTCTTCCTTTGGTGGGGTATTTCTTCTCAAAATTTCAATCTGCGATCCAAGTCGTCTGCAAATAACTCCTGAACTACACACGCTTTGTATGGGTACCAATTTTCCTTTTTTGGGACGCTATGTGCAATCTCGCACAATTTGTCTAACAAAAACATATGGATTTTCCACGACGGCAACATCACATTTTCACTTTCATCATTGTTTAAAGCTATAGCTCTGCCCGTTTTTGGTAAACCTTTAGCAGAGGCGGTATCTTGAAATTTGTGCCAAGTTTTACTTACAGTTGATCGCGTAATGTGAAATTCGGGGTAAAAATTGTTAAACAAATTGCAAATTTCTGTGTGCGTCCTCCTTCTTTCTCCGTATCCCAGCAACATTAAAATTTCATAACGTTGCCTTTCAGATAATAGAACCATTTCTGTTTACACTCACAAATGTATGTTAACCAATGTAAATAAGTAACTTTTTACTTGAAGTGCACGTACTACCTTGACAGTTCTAAGGCCCAATTAATTGTTTTGACAATTAAAAGCAATCAGAGCTGTCTAGTTTAATGGCTATTAAAATAAACGTAACATCACACTATCATCACTTTTTCGATTTTTTTCTCAAAAACTAGTTCAGTAAAGGTTTTGTACCATTGAAAAGAAAAAAAAACATTTCTATCAAATGAGTACAATATAGAAGTACATTGTCATTTAAAAAAATTGTAGTGATATTCGCTGCCACTTTGTTTTTAAGAAACCACTAAGTAAATATCTTCTTGTAATGAAAATCAAAATACTAGACTTTTATATCAGAAATGTTTTTTTTATGGTTGTGGACCTGAACAGGCTAAATTTGGCCTATCGTGCTAAAGCACTCAGGAACACTTAGGAGGATGGATAGAGGGATAATGAATTGCCAATAGATGCCTATGAACAGCTACCTTAAGTTTTCTCATATCATAAGTGAGAGAAAAACAGGAACTAAGGAGATCATTCCAGAGTTTAGAAAAATGTAGATTGCGCCCGTTTGGTACGACAAGTGGAGATTTGTACTGCATGCTGATGATGTGAATGAGCGAACCAAGTGTTTCTCGCAAAGATAGCCCGAGATGGCATCAAAGAATATAATTCAGCAGCACAATAGCCGTTGTAATAACGATAATACAAAGAAAGAACTGAAACCATCCTTCTATGCTCAAGGGACTGTATGTGAGAAGTTAAGGACGGGTCATTTATAAGCCTAATCGCTCTCTTTTGAATACGATCAACGATATCGAGAGCGTATTGGGGAGCACTAACCCAGAGGTGAGAATTATATTCCAGGTGAGGCCGAATTTGGGCCTTATACAGCAGAAGGAGTTGTCGAGAGGTAAAGTACTGCTTAGATCTGTACAAAAATGTTTTGATGTTTTTATAAAATAAACATCTACCGAGATATATAGAATATTCAACATTTTTTGGCACCTCGTGTATAGGATTTAGGTTACACTAATTCTTTTAATGCTAGATTAAGTTAAAGTAAGATTAGAAAGTCTGGTATTGTTTAAGGATGATCATTCTTTGTCTATCTTTGACTTTTTAAGTAAGTATTTGAACATATTGTTCCTTATTAGCGGATTTTCGTTATTTGTTATGATTTTGGGTTGAATGTGTTTATTTGTTATTTTTATTTCTGTATGAATGTAGTGAAAATCAGAAAGCAGGCACGGCGCTTCCAGACATCCCAACGTCATTGACCATTGTGCTTCGTGAGCGCGCGCGCGTGTGTGTATGAGCGAATTACTTGGTGATTGGTATGGATGATACCTCATTGATCACGGAACGCAAGCTATTTACGGTTGTGCGATCCCATGGACGACTGCCCCCAAGAACACGGACAGGTCATGTCAGAGTGGGTTGGTGCTCACCCCATTTTAGGTTCGAGGCCCTATAGCTTTCGGCTGTGCGATATTGGCAGTGATTCGGCACAGTTGTGTGTGTAATTATCGTTGTGTTTGTGATGGTGAGTGGTACTTATCCATTGTCCACCGTATACCATTATTGGTGGCTCCTGGGGTGTGTCCTTGTAGGAGAGTGTTTTTCTGTGTTTTACATGGCCAGAACGGAAGTTATGCAATTTTGATTGAAGTGTTTCAAATAAATTCAGTATTACTGCTGTTGACTGAACATTAGATTAGTAAACAATATTCGTGTATGAATGTGTATTTATTGCAAATACGTTAAAGCAGTTTGAGTACATATAACGTAAATCTTATATTCAAGTTTAAAACAATTTGCAAGTTAACATTCATAACTATTAAATGAATTTTAAAGCGAGATATAGACTAGTGTTTATATTAAAAATAAATTAACATTCAATATGGAAAATTTTATTTAAGTTTAGTTATAATTTACGGCATTTATTTTATGGTTTGGTGTGATCATTCCTGAGCGATTTGCGGACAGCGGGCGCCAGGGGTCTTAACCTGCGGTAGAAGATGTACCTAAAACAGCGTTCGGACGGCGGATACGGTAGACAAAGATGACAGGTCCCCTTGACAAATAAGATCCTTCACCAATGATTTATGATGAATGAATGATTCTTAATAAATACGAGCTCTATTAATTGATTTTAATTTCGATTATTACGGTTTAAGGATGAGCGGTGATGAGTAGCAAAGCTACTGGTATTACAACAAATTGAATACGTACTTTTAGAGCGAGTATCTATTAACCTTAATTATATTAATCAGTTTAGACTACACCTTACCTCATACTCATTAATAAAATGCAGCTTCGATCTATGTACTCAAAGCAGTGAGAACGAAAAGAAAAAAAAATTCGGCCGTCTCACTTGCCTATATAGAATACGATATACTAACGGAGAGGCGGTTGGAAATCCCTAAGCTTATAATATTGTGTTGTAAATAATGTAATATTTAATAATAAATAAATTGGTTGTAAATGTTCTCATAACAAATCGTTAAACTAACTCGAGATACAACCCGTTCACCAAAATAATGCCTCTGTCCCAGTCGGTAGTTTAAAATAGGCCGGTTCATGCTTTTGTTTTGCTTAATTACCACAATTTATGCTGTGTTATTTCCACTTAACATCAATAGAAAAACTGCAATGTAACACTAATAAAATGATCTCGGATGCCAATTTATTTTTTAATTATGCTCGGAATAATTAAACTGAGGTTTACAATAAAAATTCTACCAAAGTGTGAAAAATAAAAAATATACAAACTATGTTTATTAACAGTTAAATTTAGGGTTATACAAAATATGTATATCTTAAAAATAGCATTATATTAAGAAATCATTAAACTTATAAATACCTGTTACAAAATATAATACATCTTCTTGAGAACCCCTGGTACTATAAAAAATAAATGCGGAAATGCAACCCAAGGTGATGTAATCCTTGTTTCAATGTTGCGCAATATCTCGCAATAACAATGCTTTACGTTGTAAACCTCACCAAAATGGAATTTTATTTTTTATAAATTGCTCTTCAAGAAATTTGGGTAGTCTAATGTTTATTGCATTCTTTCGAAAGTTCAAAATAAATAATGGGATCTACACTTAGATCTGCATTAAAAGCAAAACGCAATCATAAAATGAAAGCGTACGTAAAAGTAGAATTAAATGTGCAATTAAAGCGGTAAAATTAAAGTGTCAAAGTAAAAAAAAATGAAAGTGCCTGCAAAAAGCAAATGTTTTAGATTTTAGTATTACGAGTTAAATATTTCTTACCATTAAATCAATGGCACTTTTCACAAAATTTAGGTGGAAACCCAAAAATGGCTTCCTGCATCAAACAGCGTACCACGAGAAATGAAAAGAAATGGACGCTTAGGAAGTCAGATGATGCGGTGGTGCGCGAAAATATGAGCAGAAAAAAAATAATTTAAAGAGGTGGGAGTATAGACCCTTAAAGAGATATGCACTTAAGTTACACCAAAATGCAAATTAAGTTGCCTACCACATACTTATAATTCAATAATTAAAAACTCTTTTCTTATATTTACAACTAAATGAACGAAGAACGTAAATTACGGTATATTTCAATACAACTAAAATTGGGTTGTTACAAGCTTCCTATGATTAGGCAACAGCATCACAAGTTATTTTAATTAATATCAAATCAATTAATGAATTAATACTTATTTTGACCTTCCCTAATTATTGGTCATTAAATAACGGATTGGTTAATATGAAATTTTTTCCATTTTCTATTCTACAGAGTGTTTTAATTAATAATAACGTGGTATTAAAGTAGTTTCTTTTACAGAATGGGAACGAGATTACAATTTTCATTGTAGTTGTTTACCAGGTTCATACGATAGAAATTATTGCAGGTTTAACTTTAATTATTTATATCGAAAATGTTATTTAACAATGTAATTTTCCAAGAAATCAATTAATTTATAAGAACGGTGTTAATTATTAAATTGACACTCTCATAATTATATTTATAAGGT
This sequence comes from Vesta saturnalis, assembly GCA_036346205.1. NCBI lineage: Eukaryota > Metazoa > Arthropoda > Insecta > Coleoptera > Lampyridae > Vesta > Vesta saturnalis. The sequence goes on along the minus strand of JARFJB010000114.1, from coordinate 1,905,989 downwards.
TTCATATTCTATTTTTGAATAATTGTGTATTTATCTCTAATAATATTAGGATAACAGGTTTTGAGTGTAATTTTTTCATTCACAAGATGCATTTTAATACAAACCAAATCATTATTTCTCAAGTTTTAATTTCGGGATGTCAGAAAAAGAGAAAATTTGCATTTATAATTACTTGTAGCACTAAATTTCAGTATTGTTGATATTTATCGGTGAGTACTTAATTAATGGACGGATTTAATTACGGTTTTTGTTAGCGGAGTAAAAGAGAAAAAACTAATCTTCACAACTTATTTAGTCTGAAGGGCAAAATATATAAACACCCCTTAACCATAAAATTTATACTAAAGTCAACAAAAGTTGTTAAGAAACGAAACAAATTAATCGACGTTTCAAAGATCATGTTTTGGTTGATCAAGTTTGAATATTAATTTTACACTTAACTTTTGGTCCAATTTGAATTTTGCAAATGTAGCTTTGATAACGTCACTAGAGAATTTCATATGAAATCAAGCAAAAATTGATGTAAATGATTTTGATTGGAGAAGACATGTTGTTCGGTTGTATCAGGATGTTAAAAATGTGGGAAAATTATGGGAAGGGAATTTCACAGCAATCCTAGTAAATTATTTAAAAACTTTTCGCATTCTACGTACTAAAATAGAACACATCAAAGAAAATGTAATCAAGACCTTTTAGAAAGTTGGTTTCACAAATTTTCAGTGGATAATTTAAATATCCCTCCTGAGAAAGGGTGAAAAGTTATACGAAGGACTGGAGAATGAGGTCTAGTCGGTTTGAATTTAACATTGACGTAAGAAGATCCCAAATCTGATCGCGTACCATTTTTGGGTTATCATTAGATAGTCTGCATTTTACGTCAATGCAGTAATGTTGAAACTTTAAGTTTTTCGACCATTTCTATTACTGTAGTATGAAATATTGAAATTAAAGTTTTGTCAGCAATAATGTAAACATAAGTTTACTGTAATCTAATCGTAATTATATACAGGATTTAAAGGGCCAAGGTGTGAGATTTGGTTAAAAATATTAATGTGCATAAGTTGAACAAATCTATATTCAGAAAGGAGTGTTTTATACTTGCCTTCCTTTAAGTAAGCTATTAATAAAATCATTTATATCATATTTATAATATAAAACAAAATGGTGAATTGATACAATCCACAATCATTGGCTTAAAACCGAAAAGCCAAAGGACTTGTTAGACCGCTTGAAACTTAACAAACAAGTGGGTGAATGTAAACGTTTTAAGTCATTGAATTTTAAATTGGGATTATTCCAAAATAAATAGTGTAGTTCAAATATACCAATTGTAGTTCAAGGTGATCGAAGCATTATTATATCACAATCACCTTGGGATATTTACTAGTGTTGGTACATATTGTGAACCAAATGGAGATCAATAGTGAATTATTACTCCAATGATATAAGGTATGTTGTGTTTTGATATTATGTTGAAATAAGTCCAATGGTCGCGTACTGAAAGTAGAATTAATTTTTTTAGCTTGATTAAACTTATTGATAAAGTAAATAGATTGTATCATAACTTGATCATTGAATCTGTATGTTATATGTACTTAGATTAAACATAGCTGGCTTTAGGGATGATGGGGTTATATAACAAATTTCAATGTTTTTATGCGTAACATGACAGAATAAATTTGTTACACTTATGTTTAATGTTTATCTTAAATTGGTGTAATATATTTTTACCTTGGGGTTTATTTTTCCAGTTTAATGGAAATTAAAGTAGATAGTATACGACGATATTAGGTTGGAAAGAAGTATTTCGGACTGACTTAGGTGTGGTAGAGAATAGAGCTTTCAATCACATTTGAATTGGTTGTGACATAGAAGTTCTCTAATTTTCACAGTAAATTTAAATGAGATCAATATAACTACCTCTATTATTTTAGCCTTAAAGCGATCAAAAGACATCATTCATTTGTCATTGTTTCTAAGTAAAAGGAGCGAAGAACACACCGGTGTATATTATTCTTTCAGTCTATTTATGATTTGAATGTGAATCAATATTTATGATTAAATGTCTTAGTGTAATTTAATTCAACTAACGCAGACAAATTTTATATTTATGTTAACAGGTAGATGTGCAACCTTCTACTACAGCGTGATCTAGATGATTGTAGGGTTTACAACTCCGTTATGGTTATATTGTTATCAAAAATGTATTCTAACACTAGAAAGTATAAGTTGTTTGTCAAAAATTTCATCCGGGTTATGAGTATGCGTAAATACGTATGTATAAACTATTCTTGTCGTTTTGTTTGTCTTTTTATTGTTCCTGTAATTCACGTGATTAGTAAAATTGAACTAATGATTATAATTTTATAACTTATTTTTGGTAATAATCCAATTTGTTAAATTTGATTTAATTAGAATGGGGATAGTGAAATATTGATGTATACATAAATTACTGTTATTATGAAAATTATTATGATCACTGGTGTAATAATTATAGATTTTTGAATTATGATTTGAATAGTTAATCATTTAGGTAAAAACCCTAAAAATGGTGTGATTCTTGCTAATGATTTAATTTTTGAATTCATTGATTAATGAAAGAAATTTGATTTTTATTTGAAACTAAAATTACCTTGATTGTTAAAATTCAATAGGTTAAAAAGTACACTAATGTTGTTTGTAAATAAATTATTGCAGCAATTATTCACAGTGACGGCTTGTGAGTTATGAAAGAGGGTGGGCACAAAAAAGAACTTTCCTATTTTATGTAGGTACATAAAATCCAAAAAATTTTAAAAAATCGTAAATTTAACTCGTTTTATGAAGCCTGAAATCTTTACTTTAAGATGGTATATTTTGTTTCATTCAAAAAATTGAGTAGTGAAATTTGATAAAAAAAAAAATAATTTTTTAGTATCCAAAATCCATCAAATTCAATGTTTAATAAACTTTAATAACATTGAAAAAAAATTTACTTACATAACTGGCTCTATGAATTTATCATATGACCTTAATAAAAGTATATTAAGCCAAAAAACGTGCCATAACAGTTTGTAAGTATGAATTTTCTTTCTTAAAGATCACATTACCATTTCTTTTTAGATTATTTGAAAACTTGCAAAAATGTAAAATATAATACAAGAATCTCGACTAATTAATATAAATTGAAGCTAAAACTTTTCAAGTTTTGATATACAAGTGCACGCGCGGTACGCATCGCAATCATTGTGGAGTATGTTGTATTAAAGCTAGACGTTTACTGGATACACACTGATCGGTACCCCAAATCGCCAATATAGACAAGATAACCGTAGTCACCCGAATTATACTTGATATAGGTACATTTCAGATCGTTTCCCGGAACATAGTTTTGAGCGTTAGCATTGCATGAGCGTCTGATGTGCGGAAGGAAACCTTGACACCATCGTTATAAAAAAACGTAAAAATAATAAAATAAAATAATGCACTGAATTACATGCGAATTTCTTTCTGTGTTTATCTTGGTGGTGGGGTGGGCACGTACCCTTGTGCCGTCAACGATTATTGATCCTATGTGGTTAATTGATGAATAAGCTGCAATTTTTCGTATTCTGATTTGATTTAATGCTATTAATACTCTGACAATTATTGTTATTAGAATAACTCTTATTATAAAGGATTTAAAAATATATTTAATATTAACAGGGCTATAGGGGCAATTTTCTGTCATGTTAATATTGAGGAGTTACAGAAAGTCATAGTGAACGCCGTCTTCGACAATATTTTCAGCACCTATTATAAGCTTTCGGAGACTATAATCTGTCTCTTAAAAAACATTTCCAATAAAACTCGATTCACAATTCAAATAGTGATACCTTATCAACGTTGATTATGGTTAGTTTTGATTAAAAACTAGTAGTTATCTGTAACAATAACCGTTATCGTAGATTTTTGAGCTTATCGAATATAAGTTTAGGACCATTAAATTATTGTCATTTGTCATAGTCTAACAATTTATATTGAATGTAAAATATAATTACACGATGTTCGTATATTAAAGGGCTAGCCTGGCTAAATAACTATTCTAATTTATCATTCTAATAAATTGCGGTATAGATTACTTATTTCAATTTAGTAAATATTGCCTTCAGCAAAATTTAAGATTGTAACATTACAAATTTGCCAACCCATCGTGCGAACGCGATTTTATCATTTATTGAATCACTACTATGTAGGATGTGCGCCGTAAATTAACCAAGCGTTCCATTACAAATTTGTCATCCAAACTGAAGGCATAGTTTTTTTTTCACTTAAAATTCCATTAAAAATTCGGCAACCAACCTGGTGGCGAAAGATTAATGCTTGAAATTTAATTTACGTTCTTTTAAGGAGAAAGTACCATTACATTTCCTATTGTTATAGTACAACTCCCGCATTGGGAGCATTGTGTTCAGGAGGTAGACCAGCAACCGTCTTGTCCAAGTGTCCCCATACCTACTTATAAGATTGATTGCACAGCCATTTAACAAACGTACTTGTATCTGTATTAAATTTTAGTAAGTCGAGTTTTGGCCGCACATATCGTTCAAATACCGCTCTCTGCATCGTAGGGAATTGTGCTGAAAGTTGTAAAGATCCAGCTTAACTTTACTAAAATTTTTGTAATTAATTATGTTTTTAATTGCTCTACAGTAATCAAGATAGATAAAGTTGCATAAAATTAAATCCCATTACAAAAGATTGCGCGATATTGCATCATAAATAATAAATTTTAATCCCCGCCGACGTAGATATTAAAAAGCATAAAATGCTCTTACGTCCGAGAACCCTCAGCCAATCACAGCCAGAGAAGTCGGATCCACCCACCGCGAATTAGCTATAAAAACCGCGGCGCTACTGGAAGAAATTCTACTTCCCGCTACTTTCCGCTACTCCAGTCTAGACTACTCCTCGACTCCGCTACTCTCGCGTCTCCAGCATCTAGAATCTAGAACCGAGATCCAGACCGCGCGCGCCTGCCGTAGTTAGTTACGTTGTGTATGTCGCCGACCTGTCGATTACCGCATCCGTTCATCCTGAACCGTCATGTATATTTAGTCGCGTTACTTCGCCGCCGTCGCCAGTAAATCAGCGTTATACAATCAAACTACTGTTTGAGATACGCTAAGGTTAACAGCACGTAAGTTTTATTGCACCACTTTTCTTAAACATTACATCAGACACCTAGATAAACGACGGGCGCAGAGCTCGGAAGTTATATAACCGTTCCAGTACACATAATAGAAGTCACGGCAGGCTGTAAAGCCTGAAGTTACCTTCTGCCAGCATACACACACTGGAAGACACGACAGGCTGTAAAACCTGAAGGTACCTTTTGCACACATACATACAAACCAGGACGTTGTTACTTTGGGCTAACGCCCTGTAGTCATCTTCCATTTACTCCAGCAGCAAGAAGGGTACTCGCTCTAATTCTACCGCTCACCAGGAGATCCCTTTGGACAGCAATCGACGGCCTGGACCCAGAATCTTATAAAGGGCTCTCCATTAAACATAAATTACACGTACAGTACACCGACCAGATTATGAGGAAAATTAGCAATACGAACAAGTGACGCCCTGACCTAGAGATAATCTCAATACCAGAAGCCGTATTCTTAGAGATCACCCGCGTGATCCTCCTGTTAAATAAAAACAAACTTGTGGTGCGTTTACGCAATAAATTGCATCAAACGTGCTCCAGCGTCTCGCAAATCGCATATAAATTTTGTTAGATTCCTCTAATAATATTTATTAATAAAGGAAATCCGGTAAGATAAACATTGCTGTATCGCGAGTATATTTTCCTGCAACGAAGGGCTATCCGTTATTTCGTTCCCGAAGGCCTGACTAATTTACCAGCATCCGAAGAGATTACGCACACTATACGTGTAAATTCTCTCATTTTAATCCCGAGAATAATCACGTACTTAAGACACCTGCATTCCGTCGGAAACAATTCTCAGAATTGTTCAATTTAGTACACGCAGTCCTAAAAAGTCGTGTAAACTCGCCTCAGATTAATTCGTTTACAACAATTAATAATAGAAGCAATTTTTAATAATAACTAACGTAAAAGATCGTGATAAACTCCGCCTTCTCTGTATTTAATAGTTAGAATAAGTTTCGCTTATACGAAAGTTATACGCGTTTAACAAAAACATACGTTTTTTAATACTAATGGATTAATACGTCTTATTTCCGCGCATAATTAAAAGTCAGATATTCATTACTGTAAATACGTTCTCAATTAATTAAGAAATACTGAGACCATCCTGATTAGTTAGAGTAAATAATCAAACGCGTACGCACAATTTGCATTTAGAAACATGTAAATATTAACATGTCCTTTGTGAAGCATTTCAAGTACTGAGGTCACATCCAGTTAGTCTAAAAGCCAAATCACATATAAGAATAGTCATGCTACACAATGCCACCGGATAAATATCCCGCCACCGTTTACAGGGCCGGCCTGAACGGTCGTAATAAACCAAATTAAATCGTCATTATTAGAATTTTGGGGTCATAACACCCTAACAATTGAACCACAATAATTTATACTTCTACAGAAACGGATGAGGAGCCAATAATCACTACTACTGTCCACGGGGGACCAACCAAAAGGGGCGCTGCCAGGAAGGACATCCCGGGTAATCTTAGATAAGATTTTTTTTTAGTTGTTAATTTATTTCATTTAGTACCTGATTATTTAGTTTTTTAGAAATAGGTAATATACGTTTAAAATATTTTTGTTGTAATTACTCACGGTCTCCTTGAAATGCGTTTGTTTCATTCTCCCACCAAGAGAGAGAGTGGGATTAAGTATAGGTTCGGAAAATATAAGATCGGAAGGTTCTGAGTTAGGGTTCTGAGGGAAAAAGATGCAACACCACCAATGACCTAAATACCAGTTATTTCGGCATACAGGGTAGACGTTAAGCGAACTTATTATCTCCCGAATTCTAAGCTAGTCGCCTTACTACAGGCCCACTAGCTCGGTATTGCGACTGCGATTGGACATACGTGATTCTCTGTGGTAGACGTCGTGGAGACTGGATAGTATGACACTAATTTTGTGTCAATTTAGTAATTACGACATTTCTAAAATGAATTCGTACCCCAAACAGTAATCTCAATTTCGATTTTATCTACAATTTGTGACATATTAGATAGACATGCAATTGGCTTGTAATTAAAAATCTCCAATTTATCGACATGTTTATATAGGTACTCCAAGCACATTGGAAATATCTAGTTGTATAATATATGTATTAGTTTTGCTACAATTCATTTGAAAAATTCAATTTTGAGTTGAAATAAAAAGAAAACACTATCTTAAAAAAATATTTTTACAAACCTTCACGAAAAAAACCGAAAAATAAGATTGTTCATATATAGAAGAACCACAAAAACTGAAAGCACATCTTAAAAAGGGCGCTTTTATTTTACACATTCACATTTTGATCTAAGAAAATGCGGATTTAAGGGATACCTTAATAATGCACGTTGAATAGATTGAAGAAAAAAGATGAGAAGAAAAATGATAGAATGGATCGAACTCTTTATTAAATATGAAATGTGAGATGACATCATATCAAGCTCGTGCTTTTTCATCCTCACTGCAATAAGAAGAAAATTTTATCGCACTTGCTCAAGCTATGAATGAAATTTGTTGTAAAGCTACTAATCTATAATGTAAGGACTGCATATTTCATACTAAACAATTTATAACACACACACGCACACAAATGGGAATTCGGTAATATGTAGACCAAGTAAACCATTATATTTTCTTATTCACTGTAAATTGCACATTTGAAAGTTTCGATTCATTACGGATATACCTGTAACACTAATACGAACAGTCGGAAATTCTCGCAATAGTGACAGTTCTCTTTGCGTGAGACTGGTATAGTCCCTGGTGACCGGTTTTCGTGTTATCCACTAGGATTTGAGGGATTTAGAATTCAGAGTTGGGATTCTCTCAATAATCCTGTCAGACATTTCATACGCCCTTTACAAAACAATTTCATTTTTGTTTAAAAAAAATTTAATTATATTCAACTTTACGAGTAGATTGTTGACGACTTCACGATTTTAGGAGGGTTTCGGTTTAATTCGTTCAAAGTTGTCGTAAACGCAAATTAGGATGGGAAAAATTGAGGCAATTTTATAGATGAAAGAAACAATGTAACGTCACGTTTTAGAACAAGAGCTGATCCAGTGGATCAGTTGACCCTTATCACATCAAATCTTTTTATTGTCGTATCCTTTATGAAGAAAACTCAAATGCTTGAAAGTTTACAGGAAAGTTTATAGTTATCAAATTGTATTATTTTCGAAGTAACTGACAATCAGTTTTAATCATTAAATTGATTTCCATTCAAAAATAAAGACAGCTGCAAAGCCTTACCAAAGAAGCATTTTCACAATAATGCTTAAGGCAATATAGATAATTAACTCCTTTGTGGTAGTCTTTGGAAATTGTAACATTTTCTGTTGATGCGTAACGTTTTTGGATTAAGTTTCTCTTGTAATTTCGAACCTTTCATATTCAAATCCCAATGTTCCAATTAAAACAAGGCGTTTAGTCATTATCAAAACTCATTTAAACTAATGAGTGCTTTTTACATATTAAGCGCTAAAAAAACCCTCCAGAGATTATTCCGGTCTAACTACTTCATATGTTTAATAACGTAATTCCCTAAAATAGTTTAAGAATTTCTAAGGTACACATCTTGCAGAGAAAAGACCTGTTTTCTTCTTTAAGTTGTAAACTGTTAAATATCGTCTTTGAAACTTAGTTCACCAAAAATAAACTTAGGTTAGGATTACATCATTTGTAAAATAAACATATCACCGAATGTAAATTATAAATTACACTTTTACAGTACAGAGACATTTAAATAGAGCTGAAAATTGTAAAAATGAAATTTAGATAAATGAAAAGTATTCGCTAGGCCTTAAAGTAATATATTGTAAGGGCCATTTTACTTTGTACAATCGTTTAACATAAATTGTGCATTAAAGTTTTAAGTTATTTGTTAAAAAGCATTTAATCAGCGTTTACTTAAAAAAATCGTTTGTTACAATAGATAAAAGAGATCAGAATTTTAGGGTCGAAGCAATTTTTTTGATTAGATCTGTCTTAAATTTACAATCTTTCGTTTTTCAAGAGATTTTTATCACTATTAAGACAATCAAAACGTATTTTTATGAATCCCCGTGAACACGTTCAATAAAGATTCCCATGTATTAAGTTGTAACCCGTTGTTTATGCATTTTTGTAAGAACGGATATTGTTTTAAAGTAAAGTGTAGGGTAAAACGAGGTTGTCTGTTATTGAATGACGAAGGGGGCCAAACATTTAAGTTATGAACTAAAAAAATGTATAAACTTAATTAATATGTGACTCTCAGGATTTTATTAATACAATTTTTTATTAGCCTCTAATGTAAAACCTTGTTTTTATATTTTGTTAGCCGAGCCAAGACGACATTTAAGAACTGCACAAAGATTTTAATTAAAATAGTGAGCTACAGTTTACAATTGCTTTAGAATTATCCTTCTTATTTAACAGTTCATGCTTCAGTCTTAGGTTTTACACGTTAAATTAGGTGTAACCTTTGGAACCTAAAGCGTTTTCTTGTTTAGTAGTAGTTTTGTTGTATATAAATCCATAACACCCTAACATTCAAAGCTTGATTATCTAATATTGCGATCTAGACGAGCTAGCGTTAAAGAAGTTGGGGTATAAGCACAGGCACTATATTATACAAAATATATGCATATTTAGCGAACCGAAACCGAAGTCGAAGTCGAAGCAGAGCCAAAGTCAAAACCAAAGCCTGAAGGAGAGCGAAAGCAAAAGCCAAATCCAAAGCCAAAGCTAAAGAGAAAGCGAAAGGAAAGAAAGAGAAAGAAAGCGAAAGCGAAAAAAGCGAAAAGAAAGGAAAAGAAAGAAAGCGAAAGAAGAAAGCGAAAGCAGAAAGAAAAGAAAGAAAGCAAAGGAAAGAAAGGAAAGGAAAAGCAAAGAAAGCAAAGAAAAAGGAAAGCGAAAAGGAAAGCGAAAGAAAGGAAAGGAAAGGAAAGCAAAGCGAAAGCGAAAGGAAAAGAAAGGAAAGAAAGAAAGAAAGAAAGAAAGGAAATAAAAGCAAAAGGAAAGAAAAAACAGAAAGAAAGAAAGCAAAGCAAAAAGAAAGGAAATGAAAGAAAGCAAAATAAAGAAGATAAAACAAAGAAAAGAAAGCAAAAGAAAGCAAAGAAGACTAAAGCCAGCAAAAGCAAAGTACGAAGCCAAAGCAAAGAAACCAAAGCTAAAGAAGCCAAGCTAGCCAAAGCTGATAAGCACAAGCAGAGCCAGAAGCCAAGCAAGCAAGCCGAAGCCAAAGCAAAGCCAAATTAAAACTAAAACTAAAACTGGCATTAATTAAATTCTTGGAGAACCAAGGTATGGGTTACAACTCAGTTGACCAATTTAGTATAATTTCTGTGTAAAAATTTAACCTTCCAGGTTCTTTTGATGTATAAGCAACGTTGAACCAAGATGAAAGAATTCATTGAAGATAGTAAACAAAACTGGCATTAATAATTAGAAAGCGATAGGATTAATGGCTAGGAGTTTGACTGGGTTCATTTCGTCACGTTTTGTGTTTTTTGAAGCGGCACGTTTCAGGATTCAGCGCGAGGCAAGGATCCATGTTTTAAACTACGCTCTTATCAAAACAATTTGACCTAAATAATGTTGCGTGACGCCTGTTAAACTTAAAAAACCTTGTAATTGGTTTTAATAATTACTCCATAACAGTTAGAATTATCACATTGAACAATTTAAACTATTACATTTTGTTAAAAGTCTTTATTAATTTTATTAGGTACATAAATAAAAAATTTGCTTCGACTAACTTCTTTGGTCGCTGTTGACATTTTTGGTTTTACTGCATCTTTGATGTCCTGGTGGAGTGCCAGATGGTGTTCATATTGGCACTTTGCGCAGGGTTTAAACGAATGGCATTTGACGTTGAAATTATGTTCAATGCAATTGAAACGTGGAAGTCTTTATTACACAAAAGGGAGCCTGCCTGGTGGTGCCATCTGCGATTCCTTTGTGTGGGAGCATATTTAGCTTTCCGCGCTTCTAGCGACTGGAATCCTACTTTGAGGATTTCCATTATTTCTTCAGGGTGTGGTTTCATTCGACGTTTTTAGAGACTGTTCAAACAGTTTATTAGAGTCTCAATCCCATTTCCGTATCACTATCTAGAAATGATTGGACCTCAAGATGCCGTTTCTGTGCCCAAATTGTGCCTTGTTGACTCTGCGGCTTCTGCTCGATTGCGAGCAAGTCTAAAATTTTGTCTATTGGTTTTGCTACGATTAATCTTCTGTTGTCATGTCTGTTCTTAGGAATGTTCCATGCTATTGTATAGTTGCATTCTGCTATGCGAAAATGATGGATTAGTTTAGCTGCTTCTCCGGTGACATGGCCTTTTAGGTATTGCATCTTTTCCGTATCTGTTACAGACTTGTTGACGTGTATTACTTTTTCAAGCATGTCTTGAAAGATCATGCAGTATTCAAAGCCACCAATAGGTAGCTTCAATTTTGGTACTTCTGAGTTTGATGCATATTTCGTCACACCATTGTTTGATCTTCTTAAACTCGCCTACTGTAAAATAGGTACCCTTAAATATTGTTTCATGTACCTTGTGTTTGTGCAACTCCTCAATCCCAATCCATATTTGTTGAATTTCTTCTTGCTGCATGTTCATTTGGACTGTGTATTCTTCTTGCCCTGAATTTTCTTCTACTCGCTGTAGTAGATTCCAATTGTTAAGTCTTGCAGCTACTAGCGTTGTAATAGTTCCTTGTCGACCCTCTCATCTCTTTCGGTGGTAGCCGATATATTTTTCTCTATGTATGTCACGTAAAGTTTTATATTATTGTATAACTAACGTAACTGCTTAAAATACTTTGACATGTGGCAGTCATGATATTTTATTTACAGATTCAATAGTTCCTGATGAGCACTTAGTACTTTTTTCCATCATGCTTCCAACGTATTGCGACACTCATTTATGTATCCTCCGTGATTTCTAGTTGTTTTTCATATTTCCTACAATTCATCCATCGCCTTATCAATTTCATTTTGATTGCTGGCCAATTTGTTGAACTTTTCCATTTTTGTTACATGGATTTTCCTGCAAAGTTTAATATTTCTTCCCCACTGCCTATATTTTCTGCCAGTATGTATGTATGTATAAATCTTTTATCCACTGCTTTCTAGATTGTCCTTTTCTATAAGGGGCGTAAATAATTACAGTTTCACAATAGTAGACTATTCTGTTTCGCAGTTTTCGCCTTTTGCGTAGTACTGGGGGACTGAAACTTTTTCTTTGTCCCCAGTGCTTGTTGACGGTGGTGGTGGCTGTAGACTGTACCTGGCACCCCATGAGTTACTGAACTAGTGGTATTTAACTCAATACTGCTTATTAAATCTAATATCGCAACTGTTCATAGTAACTATCCTGCGGTCCTATTCACAAAAAAATACACAATTGCAATTTATTGTAGATCATAAATGCTTTTACATTATGCTGCGTTGTATTTTTCATACGTTTGACTTAGTAATTACTCTTGACTAATGTTTATGGTTCAATTTCTACATGCTAAATCATTAATGATGATGGCATAATGATGCAAGTCCTGGTCAATCATCGACAAGGCTAAGTTCACAGCCGCGAACATTTACATAAATCAGTTTTATCTTATTTAGTAATTAAACGCCAATTATGCGACGTTTTGCGTCGCTAAAATAAAATTTTGCGCTTCCATAAGAAATAAGCTATTGCAAAACTTACATCAAAACGGTTACTTCCACAGACTCGTCAATAACCTTTTCTTGCGCGATAATTGGGCACCCATTATGTGCCGTTTTGTGCCGTAAAAGATAAACTTTGACCCTTTATAGGAAACAAGTTATTTAAAAAAATTACATCGACAGACGAACTTCATCAACCTCAAGAATTTAAAACGTAGGTAGGTAGCTTTAAAATTAAATAGGAGTATATTAAAGTATTTAATAAGTGATATATAACGATAAGCATATTTAAAGGAGAACATACAAATTGGAGTTCACTTAGAGTTAAGATTAGTATGAATAATGTAGATTCCTGTTAAGTTAACATTAGAAAAAAAGTAGAGCAATAATGTAAGTAAGTGAAACATTTTTATAACGACCGACGTATAATTGGCACCTAATTACTGCGTAAGAAGAGATTTATTTATGCAGAAAGTAAAGGCTGTGTAAATTAATTGGGGCGCAACATTTTACATTAACGGAGCCGAATTATTAAATAAGAAATAAATTATTTATTCCGAAGTTCATTGTCGTACAGTTAACCGTATAGATGTTATTTTTACAATAATAGGTATAATAGACGACTATTTAAATTCATTTATTCATAAGGGTATGAAGTTAGCCTTTCAATGTAGTTTTTGCAATAACAACTTATTCTCTATAGTGACGCAATATTTTACTTTAACGACGCAAAACTGCGCGCAATGGGTGCCTAATTATAGCGGAAGAAATGATATATATATATATATATATATATATATATATATATATATATATATATTATATATATATATATATATATATATTATATATATATATATATATTATTTAATATATATATATATATATATATATATATATTTTGAGATGAGTCTAATTACGTGCAAGTAGCTATGTAATTTCCATAGTGAAGTTTTACTTTAGTTTGTACGAAAATGGTACATTTCCTTAAATAATTGTAGAATAAGATGATTAATAGACATTGAGGTGTTTGAGAAATTTAAGATATTTTCTTAATGTTGTATTAATAATGGTAATTTTAGTAATAGACAACATAGTACATAAAAGTATAGGGGATGTTTGTTTTCGTTTTTGAGTTAATTCAATTTTCTTTTAGTTTTATAAGTTTATATTAAGCAATATTCCCTAACGGCAGGTAATACAGGTTGTGGTTGACAAAAATAATGTTACAATTAGAGATAGGCTGGTATCAATGTCTCAATTTACATGTGCGCAGCCGAGATTTGTGAGAACATTCGTATTTGTGCGTTTAACTCATAATAGTGCAAAACTTATGAAAAAACAGAACAAGCACATTAGTGGGTGACTATATAACATGAATCATGCAGTAGATCTGGAATTAGTGTGTTTAATTCTACAGTTCATCACATTAAACTAGTGTATGACAACATTCCGACACTAGTCGTAGGAGAACTTATCAACCTACAAAAGTGATTAAATAAACTAATTTGTAACTTAAACAATAATTCTAAACACGTACATTAACAGTTATTGTGGTTAAAAAGGTGAAATTTAACATTAATTTGATAGAGACAATATGAGGTTATGTCATATCTTCCAACATACAATTTTTGTGAAAAGTAATTTTAATTGGGACAGTTCCTATAAAATAAATTAGTAGAGGCAAAAATAGTAAGGTAGCCTCAATTTTATGTTGTAATTCCTTATATTTATGTCCAATTTTGTTAATTTTAGTTTGTAAGAATTTTGATAGATTTAAGAATTTTTTCCTTTCAAATTGGCCGCAGGCATGTTTGAGATGTATATTAGGGTGCAGTAGCTTCCCCTATTCCTGTGGAGGTAATTTTCAAGCCTGTAAATTGCATAGAATTAGTTTAAATTCATTAAATAAGGGTAAAAATCAACGTAGTTATTAAGTGTCCGATTTAGATCATGTTTGGTCTCAAAATGTAGAGAAAATTATGGAGATTTTGGAAATGTTTTTAGATTTAAGAAATGTTAAACAGGAAGAAAGTTATAAGGTTTTAAAGAATTTTCGTAATTTAAGAATTGTTTTAACCAATAGGAATTAAGCAAATATTTCTCGTAACTAATGAAACATTCGAAAATTTGGTTGTCGAGTAAAAGATATAAATACAAGCGTTTTCAGCTTCTCTTGATCTCTTGATTTTCAACTTTTGCAACAACTTGCCAGAGTAAGCTGTTGCGAAATGTTTTTGAAAATATAATTTTAAACAAAATTAAATCACATCGGGAATATAATAAAGTGCGGTTTAGTTTCGGAAGTGATCATGAAACAAGTGATAGTCTTTTGTTCGTGAAATAATTTTAAATAAGGTTAGTTTACCTTTTCGAACCATATTTCGGAAGTTTCGTTGAGTTATAAAAATATTTCTGACGTTTCGACTTTGTTTATTTAAATGTGAATCGTATATGTTGATGTGCATACTAAATTGTGGTGTCCATAAGTTAATTTCATTATACACCTTGTTTATTAAAAAGTGTTTAATTTACGACAACCATCCATATTCCATGCTCATTCAAAATTTACTTTTGAATGTAATTTATTAAAGAACCAATAAACCTAAAACAAAGATTCGTCAACATTCTAATATTAATAGTGAAACTTACCGAAGTGAATAAGCTGATTATCTTAAAGAAAACTTTGGATGTTCGAGAGGCAGAATAGCAGGTTGCAGCAGCTGGTGTTTACAATCGTCTTGTGCAGCAGTTACCCACGAAGAGAAGGACAAATATGTAAGTACTTTGTTGACATTGATACTATATTGTTATGTTCACAATTTATATCCTTTGTAATAACAATGATGTGCAACAACAAGTATGCATGTTCAAAGGGAATGTTATTTGTTCTAGAATTTTAAATGTTTTCTTGATAATTGGGTTTTTATTAATCAAACGTCTTTATACTTACTGGTTTGTCAAATTTCACTTTTCTTTATGATAAATCATAAGGTTGCGTATTCACTGCGCATGCTTACATATATTTTTAAAAGAATTTGTTATGTACAGGGTCTAACAGAGATATCTATGCGAAATAAAGATTATAATCCAATTTATTTAATCAATTAAGATTTTTTTAAAATTAAATAGGTCATTACCTTAATGTATCTTGGTCATGTTAACTATGGTTATTGTAGTCAAACAAATAATTTAATTCAATTTCATGATAGTTTGTTTTTTTTATATTAAAGGCAGGTTCCTTCTAAATTTTCAATGATCCCTATCCCCTGTTAGATGAGTCTCATTGTTCTACCGGGTTATATATATTTTTAACTATAATTTAAAATTAATTAAAATATTAATCAACATCAACATCAATCCACATATAATGGTAGAGTAAAAGGATAGTGATATATATATATATATATATATATATATATATATATATATATATATATATATATATATATATATATATATATATATATATAATCTTCAGTGCAGATCCAAAATCTACAAACAAATTAGTAATAGGCAAACAAATATAAAATACATAAACTAAAGAACTTACAGAAATTAATTATAAATTGTAAAAGTCAAGCAGTATTAACATAACACGTAACTAAGATATATGTAACATGTTACATTTATTACAAGATAAGACTGTTTTACCCGAAACACTTGCATAATTTATTAATATAATTTTCACAGCCGAAGGGTATGAATCGATGTAACTTTTGCAACAACTGGGCTGTAAATGTCATTTTAGCGGTACAAAACAGTACATAATTGGCGCCTAGTTACTATATAAAAAAAAATTGATTCATTCAAAAGTTAACGAATAAGCAGTTAGTCGCGTTAATTTAATTTTTACAATAACTTATTTCTTAAAGGAGTGCAAAATATAACTTCAACGGCGATAATGGATTTGTAACTATAGCGCAAAAAAGATTAATTTATATACAAGAGTATGAGGTTAGCCGTTTTAATGTAACTTTCGCAATAACTCATTTTCTATAAGGGCGCAAAACTTCATTTTGGCGGCGAAAATCAGCGCATAACTATCGGCTAATTACTACATAAGAGAAAATTACAATATGCAACAGTTCACTGCTTTGAGGATAGCCGTGTTGATGTAGTTTTTGCGATAAATTTTTTCCTAAAAAATTTACTGCTCTCTCCCATGTATGCTCTGCCGCATTCGCATGGTAGGTTATATACGCAATTCTTGGAATTCTGATCTTCATTGTATGGTTTGGTTTTGGTTAGTATTCCTCTGAGCGTTCTGGTCGATTTGAAGGCAGTGCGTATCTTGTATTTGCTGCCTATTCTTCGTATTTTGTCTGAGGTACCTTGTATACATGGTATTATCGCTCTAGATTTAGGTTCTTCTTTTCCGGTTACCCTTTCCCTGTTTAGGTTAGCTGTTAGATCGGGGTAGCCATTTTCTTTGAGAGTCCTAGCGATATTTTCTTTTTCTTTGTTCAGGTCTTCTTGTTTTGAGCATATCGTTTTTGCTCTATCGTACAAGCATTTTGCCACACCTAACTTCACGTTTTTGTGGTGATTGGAGTTGTAGTGTAGGTACCTCCCCGTGTGGGTAGGTTTCCTGTATACACTTGTAGTGAAAGTGTTGTCATTTCCGTGTACAAGTACATCCAGGAATGGTAGGTTTTGTTCCCATTCCAATTCCATTGTGAATTTTATGGAGGGTGCGCGGCTATTTAGATGATCTAGGAATTCATCTAGCTTATGCTTGCCGTGTTGCCAAACTACGAAAGTATCGTTCACGTATCTAAGCCACGTCCTTGGTTTCTCTGTGAATTCGGATTTCGCTTGGTCTTCAAAGTCTTCCATATATATATATATATATATATATATATATATATATATATATATATAGGAAAAAAATTTTATTATTAACTAATTGCTTAGTGTTATCAGGCTTGCGGCTAACTAGGGTCTTAATACGTTTAAAACTCTTTGATATTTGCCAATATTTCGGAAGCTTTTTATTTTGTTCCTTTATCAAGGCTTCTACAATAAAACAATGTTAAAACAAGTCAAGTTGCTTACGTTACTTACATCCAAGTTATTCTTTAAAAACTAGTTGGTTATACTTCATAGATAAATTTGCATTATTATGTTTGTTTACCATTAAACTGTCATTGTTAATTGATGATTAACAGAAGCTGGAGTTGCATTTAAAATTAATTAAAACATTTTTTTTAATTTTATACTATGACAGACACATGTGCTTGATAAAGGAATAAAATAAAAAGCTTCGGAAATATTGGCAAATATCAAACAGTTTTAAACGTATTAAGACCCTAGTTAGCCGCAAGCCTGATAACACTAAGTAATTAGTTAATAATAAAAAAAAATGTTTTTCCTTAACATTGTAACGGCTGTTACTTCCTCAACTTATATATATATATATATATATATATATATATATATATATATATATGCTCACAATGGGTGATTTTATTATATATCACGCGTGTTACGGTTTGATAATAAAGAAGATCGTCAAGAAAGAAGGCTACGGGATAAGTTGGCTCCTATTAGAGAATTTTGGGACAAATGGGCTGAAATACTACCAAAATTGTACAATCCTGGGCAAAACGTAACTGTGGACGAGCAGCTGGTTGCATTTAGGGGTCTTTGTCCATTCAAGCCGTATATACCAAGCAAGCCAGCAAAATATGGCATCAAAACGCTTTGTGAAGGTGCAAGTTCTTATGCTTTAGAAGTTCAAGTATATACGTGAAAACGACCTGGGGGCAAACCTGAGGAGGATCAGGGGCTGAGAGTAGTTTTAGACCTTACTTATGGAGTAAGAGGTCAGGCCGTAACTTATGACAATTTCTTTACATCGTATAAATTGGGGCAAATGCTTCTCAAAAGAAATCTTACTATATTAGGGACTGTCAGGAAAAGCAAGCCTGAGCTACCTATCATGGAAGTAAATAACGTTGTGCATAGTTCCAAATTTTATTTTACTAAAGATACCGCAGTTGTGTCTTATATTCTAAAAAAATACAAGTAGGTCTTTCTAATGAGTACGTTTAATAACCAGAAACAAATAAGCGACAGAGAAGACAAAAAACCACAAATTATACTTGATTATAATTCTACCAAAGGAGCAGTTGATATATTAGATCACCTAATCGGTGTATACACATGCAAACGAAAAACAAATCGATGGCCCATAATCTTATTTTGCAACATTTTAGATACTAGTACCTATAATGCTTTCGTCTTATGACGCGAAATAAATCCAGACTGGAATAAGAATGTTTTGTTCAAAAGAAGACTGTTTTTGGAACAACTGGGCAAACAATTGGTAAATCCTTACATTTTGTCCAGAAAACATCTTCCCCGTAATGAACAAGCAGCTGCAATTGTGACAGCTATTCAACAACCATTGGTGGAAAATTCTACCGCACCTCTTCTTGGAACTAGCAACAAAAACAAACGAGCAGGCTGCAAATTTTGCCCTTCTAAATGTGAAAACAAAACTAATATAACCTGCATTAAGTGTAAAAAATATTTGTGTAAAGAACACGTGACCTATTATTGTTCCGACTGTAAGAAGTAGTGGATCATATCAATTATTAGACATTTTTTATTCCGTTTTCTTTTTTTTATTTAAATTTGGTTGAAATTATTGTAAGTTTCACGTTTCATATAAAAAACATTTCATTAGAGAAATAAAGTTAGTAAATGTATAAAAATTGTTGTTATTTTGGTTTTAATTCATATTTCAGGAGTTCGGGTCATTATGACCCGAAGGAGTCTTGTCGAGGAGAACAGCAGGGTTAAATCACATTATTCAAACAGACGCGGCTATCTTCACACACCTTTAGGGGAAACATATCAAGACAGTATCAACATTTCTTATTCTAGTTTTGACATTATTTATACATTTCCTTATTTAAAGAATGCCACTTCGCGTTTTCATTGTAGTAATAAGTAATGTACTTTGTTAACACTTTTAATGTTGTAGTAATGCAATTTCTTTATTTTCGTCCATAATTGATCTTGTACGGTGTTCTACATCATTAATAGTAGCGCATGAATGCGCAAATTTAATTTTAGTAATTTTGCAGTTTGACTAATAAACTGAATATTTAATCCTGTTTAATATTGATAATAAACAGGAAGAGATTTATAACGTAGTAGATTTACTTCTGCTATTTTACTCGTATAGAGTGGATTTCTAGTGCTCGTTTCTATCAAAGCATTGAACAATAAACTTGATACATTTTGATCTATTTACTGATGACCACGCTTCCGATCCTCTTGTCCTATGAATGTATTGTTGGCTTACGCTAATTAGGTATGTATTTTATCAAGTCCCTATAATAACAAGTGAACTTAAAAGTGAAATGCTCAAATAATTCTGATCCTAACAAATACACAAACCAACCAATAACGTACACCCTAACACTCTAAGCGTTAATTGAGGCAAAAGTGTTATAATTGAGAGCCGGCCACGTAATGCAATGCAATCTGGAAAATATTTCACTACGACATACATTTTTAAAAGAAAGTTTACTTTTATCCTTAAAAATAAAAGTTTCCGTCTCTGTCACAATCAACTTGAAAAAGAAACTAAATCATTTTAAAACGTCGCGTTTTTCCGTAAATGAGAAAAACTCTTTAACCTGGAAAACTTAATAGAAAAGCTAACAAAATAGAATTTTGAGATATAGAAAAATCAATTTATTTTAGAACATGTCTGCGAAATGACGTAATCAAGATGCGAATTGAAACAGTTTTAAATGGTAGGGTTTAACATTATACAACCTAACGGGTTTGATAAGATTATAAGGTGTTAGAAGATTGGAAACCTTTCCCAAATTGCATTGCGGAAAGTTTAGTGAGCGTATCTTGACATTTTGCTTACACCTCGTTTATTTGCATTCCATTTTTCTTTATTTAAATTGCAGTTTTTACAAAAAAAAGCAAAGATCGATTGTTTTTTTATAGTAAAAATTCTATCGTCAAAGAAGGTGTTATGGCTCGTCATATTTCTCGTGCGGATGCTGTGATACTGATCAGAGTCGGCAGGGCGGCTCCTAGTCCGGACTATCGATCGGAGTGCTCTCATCGCTACCCTATTTTCTACGCTTTCCACGCTTTTCCATAAACCAGGACTTTCCAAGTCGTACGCATCAATATTTGTGGTTTTCCATACGGACCGATTTGTTAAGAAAACGAAATAAATCTAAATTCATTAAATATTGTCGTTTGCACATTTTGGTTAGACAACCCAAAAATAATAATGGCGTTCCCTAATAAAAACTCGTTCAGGGATTAATAAAATTAGTTTAATGATTAAGTTTAATAGTTTCAGTAATGTGTTTGGATTACTTTGAAGTGTACTCAATTGCTGCAAGCGATAATCAACGGAAGTGAAATTTGACGGCCTCAATAGATATGGAAGGAAGGCTTACACTGAAATTATCGAGGATAATAATAATAAAGGAAGTTGCTAAAGTGATTTATTAAATTGAGTGTAACATCTGTAATATCAATTATTTTTGATATAGAATAGGAAATTGTGTAGGGACATTCCGAATCCCGTACGTTAACTTACATTTACATTTCATGATTTATGAACGTAACGCAACATAAAACTTCTAAACGCTACATGAACATTCAGTTTTTGTCTTCCCACAGAATTTAAGCGAAATATACGTAGAAAAAATGTAGTAATTACACAAGATCAAAGGTTTCTTTAAAGTATAGATAATAATCAGCGTCATGTAAAGATTCTAAGGGTCTTGAGGTATGTCAGTTTTTCAGATCTCTATTCTGCTCTAAAAGATAACATTGACGTTTTACGTTGATGGTATTTCTATTTTTTCGAAATAACTCTAGAAGTTTAACCGAGCCAAAGTTTTTGTAAAAATGTTGTATTTGGCGTTTCCAATATATCAAAGATATTGTTTTTCTTGTAGCTTATTTACTGCATTAAATCAAAGTAAGAAAAAGGCAGTAAAGTATGACTGAATATCCATTGTTTATTTTTTAAATTTATTGATAAAACTTTCCCATAAGCACTTAAGACGAAATAATTCTCAGGAATTATACGATGTTTATTCTTAGTTTTATATATTAGGGAAGAAAAAAGGAAAAGGTCACATATTTCATTCCCTCCCCAAGGGGGAGGGTGGGCTGCTCGAGCTTTCCGAGCTCCTTCAGCCTCAATCATGGATTCCCAGCATACATACATACATTACGTATATATGCGTGGTGGGATTAAGGATGGGTATGGTCAGGATAGGATCGGAAGGAACGGAGTTAGGGTTCTGAGGGGGAAAATACTACCCCAGCATTGACCTAAATAGCCGCACATGGTGTGCATATACGCAGTGACCATGCCGTTACATGTGTATGAGGAAAACCCCCTGAAAAAACCTCATACAAGGTAGACGGTAACGGGAATCGAACCCATTACCTCTCGAATGCTAAGCAGGTCG
Source organism: Vesta saturnalis (assembly GCA_036346205.1). Taxonomy (NCBI): domain Eukaryota; kingdom Metazoa; phylum Arthropoda; class Insecta; order Coleoptera; family Lampyridae; genus Vesta; species Vesta saturnalis. The sequence continues at coordinate 1,883,675 of JARFJB010000114.1, read as the reverse complement.
TGTCACCACTACGCTACCAGCTCGGTATATTCGGGAGAAAACCCACAAACACTTGTTATTATGTGCGCAAACACACCACCGTTTGTGTTACTTGTAAAGAAACCGAAAGCTTACCTACTCATGGATGTAATCTAAAAACAAATACAACAAAATTATTATAATGAGAGCAAATATTGTTTTAACCACACTAATCAGAAGGTTCAATTAATAACTCAATAAAAAGAAACACTTTAAATATATGAAGCTACGTGAATAATGGAAAACAGAAAACTCAAAATAAATATTATGCAGGGTGTTTCTTAATAACATGCTAATATGTAAAGAGATTATTCTTGGGTCCATTTTGAGATAAAAACTTCATAAGAACGTATGTACTAAAGGTCTTAACTTTTGAGCTACCGGGTGCTAAATTTTCGTTTGTGATAACTTTGGTATGACCTTAGATATTTTGTGAAACGTAGTACGCACCTTCTATGCATCAAAACTAATTTTGTGCTATACAATATAATTTTTTATTCCTGCCAATGACGTTCGTGCGGTATTTGTACTAAATCATTTTAAAAAGAAAAGTAAAAATTATTTTTGAAATCCTCATTGAACAAACCTGGTCTCCAGATTCTTTTTATTTTGATGTAGAGTTATTGCATAAATAAATAAAATTCACTCATTTGCATCTCGCTAGACCACTTTCGAGAAAAAGCATTTTATGTAACTTTAAATAACATTTTATTTAAGAGAATGATTTTTAAACGGTAAAATCATAAAATTGAAGTAATCTAAATACTGACCGCACAAAGAAATAATTTAAATCAGATGTTGAAAATGTCCACCTCTTGCAAAAATGCATGCCTCTGCTCTTTTCCTCATAGACTCAGATATTCCTTGGCAAATTCCGTACGAACGTAAGAATAAAAAATTATGTTGTACAGCCGAAAACGCCTTTTGGTGCACCGAAGATGCGTACCACGTTTCATACAAATATCTACGGTCATAACAAAGTTACGCTTTAGCACCTTGTAGTTCAAAACTTAAGATCTTCAGGGCATTTGTTCATACATCAAAATGGATCGAAAAATCACCTCCTTAGATTTCAGCATGTTACTGCGTGGACAGAGGATATCTCCTTAACTATTAGAGATATCAAAACCAATTTTGGTGTGGTAATACACGATCATTGGACCTACATTCTAAAAATATTAGGTATATACAGAGTGATTGACAAAGATACTCTAAACCAAACCTGTATTTTTTAAATAGAACACTCTGTATGTTTTTGCATTTCTTGGATTCTCTGTTACATTTAGAATAAAAGTGTAGAAATTTGTATCTGTATCACTAACCGTTCTGCAGATATCGTCACTTTAGTACCAAAATAGAGTTAACTTTGGAACCACGATGCGAGCGTTGTCACCACGATTTTGTAAATTTGTTTATAGCAACTGACTATTAATAATAGCCTATTAACAAACAAACTTTGAAAATTTTCGAAATCATGTAAAACTACATAGAATGATTAACCTACGTGAAATGAAATATTTCTCAATGTTTTTAAACGCAACACCCTGTATATTTTTTACATTTCGATTCCCCGTAACAACGAATCCAAAAATGTAAAAATATACAGGGTGTTCCGTTTAAAAAATACAGGTTTGGGTTGGCATATTTTTGTCAATCACCCTGTATATATCTAAATATTTGTATAATGTAGGTCCAATGATTGTGTATTATCACACCAAAATTGGTTTTGATATCTCTAATAGTTAAGGAGCAATCCTCCGTCGACGTATTAGACATCCACCATATATATATATATATATATATATATATATATATATATATATATATGTATATATAGGGTGTATTTTAAAATCACCGACAAACGAAAACTAGAAATTTTATGATTCAAAATAAGACAAAAATTGTCATAAACGCCTTTCCGAAAATGCTTCCTAACCGAGATACAGGTTGATTAAAAAATAATTTTGTTAAGATTTTTTTAAGATTCCTCAAAAGCTACAAAAGATATTACACTGAGATTTGGTACACCTAAATGTCTAATTAAGTACAATTAATGAGGCGAGTTTGAGTCAACTGGCTCTATCCAGTGGCGTGGAATATGTTAAGTTAATCACATTGAGCAAAAAAAAAACGCATGATGTCTGTGTGTGTGTGTACATATGTGCGCGTGTGCGTAAGTTCGTGCATGAGTGTTTGAGTGTGTGGATGTACGTTAGTATCCACAATAACTCCAGAATGTTAATACGTACGTATTTAAAATTTCGTGTTTACACCTGTTTTTTTTTTCATTTCCCCAGAAGTTGATTAGATTTTGGGAGAATTTCAGCGGCGGAGACTGAGACAACTGTATATTTCAAAGATAAAAATACTAGCAAATAGACCTTCAACATAGCAATTAATTATATTCTATGCAATTAGGCTGAAAAAAATGCCTAGGGTAGTATTAAAGTCTTAGTTCAAATTCTTTAAATATGTGAATAACGATTAATTTTATAAGGAAATGTGTAAGCATAATTTAAAAAAAAAATTTAAGTTTACACAGCTTTTCTTTGTAAGGTTTCTTAATATAAAGCAAACTATCTCAAGAAGCGAACGTCCTTGGAATTTTTTTACGTTAGCGTCTATTTGTCTGTTAACGTGTACCTGACGTGAAGTTTTAAACGTCCATATGACATAGATTATTGATTTCGTTTTTACAGTATTGGCTATTCTCTTTATGAACGTATTAAAAAATACGTTGCATAGTTATGCTAAGAAAATTATTATTAAAATTATTTCATTTTCTTAAATTTACACTTTGTAGGTTGGAACGTCGTGTGTTTTTCCACACAGATATTTGTAATAAAAATAAGAAACTAAATGTTTCATAAACGGCAGCAGAACCTGCCTTTATTGAACGAACAGCTTCATCTTATAGACTCACCTTTAATAGACATTTTAAATATAGAATTATAATTTACATCGCGTTTGTTGTTTAACCTTAATGACTTCTTATCATAACTACTTGTTTGTTGCTTTACTTTATATTCTCTCCTTATAATATTATATATGTTGCGAAATAAATATTTATATATATATATATATATATATATATATATATATATATATATATATATATATATATATATATATATATATATATATATATAGTGAGTCAGTTTTGTAGACAAACTTTAACAGAAGATAGAACACATGTTTCTAAAAAGAAAAGTTCCTATAAACATATGTCGTAGAAGGCTTCGTTTCCGAGATACAGGGTGTTGAATATAATTTTTTTTTCTCAAATTTTCACTATAACTCATAAACGAATGCTTACATTTTTTTCATGTTGGGAGGATAATGTCTATTAATTAAGGGGCATAAAACAAGCGATAAGAATGTTCACAAACTTTCACAGCGGCGGAGTGGGGGAGGGTGCTCAACCCCTTTCATAAACAGAACTTCTACCTTCTTCTGTTTCGAAATTCTTGTGCGTTTCCGAGTTATTTTGATTTTTGAAATGTGTATTGAAAAGAACGGTTTACATTTTGAACAAAGTGTCTAATTTTATTATACTAGTGTTATTGTTATTTGTATATAAATCGTTATTACTAAGAATTCTTATTAATTTCACAATTATTAATGAAGTATTGTTACAATAATAAATAAAGATTGTTAAAATTAGTGTACTAAACAGATTTCAATTTACAAAAGTCTTGTATTTGAGTATGGTTTGATACAGTGGCGGCTCTTTAATGAGAGCAAGTGAGCAGCGGTCTATAACTTAGAATCTCACTTAAAAACCACATAAATGTATTTGAAAATGTATTTGAAATTTTAAAGAAAGGATCGTTAGGTACTAAAATGGCTCTAAATGTTTTATTATATCTTTTTTATTAAAAACCTTATATTCAATTATTCACATAAAGCACATTACTTAACTTAGTACCTCATCAAACACTAAAAATCAAAATAACTCGGAAACGCACAGGAATTTCGAAACAGAAGAAGGTACATTATTTTTGTTAAACTGTATGTAGATAATGAAAATAACAGTTTTTAAAAATAGTCATTGGCGTAGAAGTTCTGTTTATGAAAGTGGATGAGCACCTCCACTCCGCCACTGTGCAAGTTTGTGACATTCTTATCGCTTGTTATGCCCTTAATAGACATTATCCCCCAACATGAAAAAATCTAAGCATTCGTTTATGAGTTATAATGAAAATTTGAGAAAAAAATTGTATTCAAATGTATCTCGAAACCCTCTATGTTTATAGGAACTTTTCTTTTAGAAACATGTGTTCTCTTTAAAGATCTCTAATCTCTATATATATATATATATATATATATATATATATATATATATATATATATATATATATATATAATATATATATATATATATATATATATATATATATATATATATATATATATATAAGTTTATTGAATGCATCAATTATGAAGGCCAAAATAAAAACCCTTTTAATGTAGCTATATCATAATGCTTTATTCTTTATCAAGACAAGCTATATAAATATAATTAAATTATTTATAAATAAAAACAATAAGAAAATACTAACGTGAGTTAAATAATAAAGTTAAAAAAACTAACAATAGGAATTTGCAAAACTAAATTTAATTGACAGTGTGTCAATAGTAAACTAAATGGAATGTGACAATACAAATGGTAGTACGTATTAAAAATTAACAACGTAAGTGTTATGTTATCAAAAGGAAAAAGAACATTAACAAAAATTACTAGAAGAATGGACAATATTAACTAAAAGTTTACATTTAGAGACAAAATTTTTGTATATATTAAATTAAGAAAAACTATGTTCATAAGATAAGATTTTATAAAAATGCTAAGTTTATTAATATCTGATTTTTTATTAAAGTGTTGCTGTTTTCATTAATGAGACCATTTCACGAAAAAGTTTAGTTAAATTATTTCTTTATAATTAGTAACTTCATTAAAATTCATGTCATGGTTTTTGGATGCATCTCAGCTAATAATGAAGCAATTTCCTTTACAATTTTTGTGAATATTCTCTAATAAATTTCTAGATGTTTTATGTACACTTTAAAACAATCCTTACATGGTAGAATAAATAATTATTTTCTAAAGTTGTTAAGAATTTAATTTTAGTATATAAGTTACGTAAAGTTTTGATGTTATTGGCTATTTTGAGTCTAGAACTTTTTTTGATGTAGAAAGGTATATAACATAACTATAATACTATTATTGTCAGATTAATATTATTATTTTTCAATTTTGTTTAGAATTAATACAATGCGGTGATTGAATAGTTTATTAAGTAAATATTAGAAAGAATTTTCTAATTATCTCTAATGTATTAAGACCATTTATAAATTGAAAATTTTGAATCTATTTTAATGCTAAGACAAGATTGGTTTTCATCTTAAAGGATGTTGTGGTGATAACTAATGAATCGATTACTAAAAAGGTTTTCTATACCATTCTGTACGTAATTTTGAAAGTCTCTGTGAATCAACATATCTAAGAAATAGCAATTTATCATCTCTTTATATGTGAACTGTAAATGTTCATTGAATTATTAAAGATTGCCAAAACTTCGTCTATTTTGTCTTCTGTTACAGATAGGATTAAGTCATCAACATATAACGAAAATTATAATTATTTTATCTAAACAAGCAGTATAACTCAAGTACAAAATTGAGGATTGAACGAACCCATAGGTACCTAAAATTTGTTTAGTAGTTATTAAAAAACGTAATTGAATCAAAAATAAATTTTAGTAAATTTTAAATTGTTCAGGTTCATTTTACAATTAACAGAAATAAGGCCAATTTAATGTATAAATTAACGTTAAAAAAGATTGGTGAATAAGATAACATCAAAACTAAATAAAATTATATTTAACATTGTTAATTAATATTAATATTTTTTTGATTTTAAAAATTTTTTTTTATTTGTTAATTCATTTAAAAAGTTTAAAAATGATTTTTTATTAATATAATTTTCAATGATAAAAATTTTTTTTAAGATTTATAATAATTTATTTAAGAATTAAATAAGAATTTTATTAATTTAGAAACAACATGTTTAAATATATTTAAAATATGTAAACATTAAATTACATGAGACATACAAAACAAGATAAGAATTTACTTTAAGATTAAGAAAATCTATTTCAACCTGAAATAAAAATACTTTTCTGATTTAACACATTGAGAAGGATTAATCAAAATTAAAGAACAACTTTATTTTTTATTTTCACTTTAGTTAACGAATTTTTATAGACAAAAGATTAAATATAATAAAGTTTTCATGAAATCAAAATCTCAAACAAAATTAAATTTGAAAATATTAAAGTTCAAGAATTTGAATCAATTATAATTCAAGACAAATGGATTAAAAATATAAGTAAATTCAATATTCCAACTAGAATTAGCAAAAATTTTTAGCTTTAGGTCTAAATTTTGTATACATCCACATTTTAAAGATTTTAAAATTTCTTCTTTTTAGCTGACATTAATGTTTGATTTCAAGAAGTGATGACAAACAAAAATCTTCTTAGATCAAATGTACTAACATAATCACGAATATACATAAAGAAAAGATAAGAATCATTTTTAAATAACTGGTTTCATCAATGCAAGATTTCTAGAAAATAATCGAATTAGTAATTATACAGATACATAATGTAACTGTCGCAATGAATAAGTGTGATTACATACAAAATTTTAATTTATTAAATGATAATAAATATTTTACTAAATTATCATAATAAAGTACATTGAACAGAAATTAATAATCATTAGTACTTTAAAATCTTTGGACAATTTAACGATATAGCAAGTACTTTACTATTTATAATGCAGTTGCACCAGTTTTATGTTTACTAAAATTCACAAAACTGAATTATCTGTTAGACCTATTGTTTCTTCAATAAATTTAATAGTAAACTTTAAATATCTAACAAAATCTTAACCAAATCAAACAACGCTTCTAATGATTTCTACATCAAAGATCTTTTACTGTAATATTAATAATTCCAATTACCTGTAAATTATGTTTTAGTTAGTTTTGATGTTGTATCTTTATTCACCAATCTTCCTTTAACGTTAATTATAATGATTGAAAAACATTGGCTTCTATTTGTTAATTGTAAAATGAACCTGAAACATTTAAAAATTTACTAAAATTTATTTTTGATTCGAATTACGTTATTTTGATAATAACTCTACAAACAAATTTTTGGTACTATGTCACGATTTCTAATAATTTGTATTGATGACTTGATTACTGCTTGTTTAGATAAAATATTCATGTACCTTTCGTTAATATGTTGATGATTAACTATCTGTAACAGAAATAAAATAGACGAAGTTTTGGCAATTTAATATTGAATGAACATTTACAGTTCACATATGAAAGAGATGATATTTGCATAATTCTTAGATATGTTGATCCACAGAGACTTTCACAACATATTACGTACAGAATGGTATAGAAAACCTTTTTGTAATCGATTCATTAGTTATCATCACAAATATCCTTTTAAGATGAAACCAATCTTGTCTTAGCATTAAAAAATAGAGTCATAAACTTTCATATTAATTACCTTAAAATGGTCTTAATACACTTAGAAATATATTATAGAAAATTCTTTTAGATATTTACTTAATAAACTTATTTTCAATACACGATTGTATTAATTCTAAACAAAATTGCGAACAAAATAATAATATTAATCGTGACAATAATAGTATATCATATGGTTCATTGCCTTATATACCTTTTCTCACACTCAGATATTAAAAGTTCTCAAGTACTCAATGCCAAGATAGCCACAAGTAACATCAAAACTTTACGTAACTTATATACTAAAATTAAATCTCCTTAACAATTTAGAAAAATTCAAATATAGTTTATTCTATCCCATGTAAATTGTTTAAATGTACATAGGGCAAACATCTAGAAATTTATTGGAGAATAACATCTCACAAAAGTGATTGTAGAAGGAAAATTTTCATGTAAGTTAGCTGAGCATGTCATCCAACAAAACCATGACATGAATTTTAATGAAGTTATATATTATGCAAAGAAAATAATTTAACTAAACGTCTTTTTCGTGAAATGGTCTATTAATGAAAACAGCAAACTCTTAATAAAAAATCAGATATTAATAAACTTAGCATTATTTATAATTACATCTTATCTTATGAACATAGTTTTTACTAATAGTTAATATATACAAAAAATTTTGTCTCTAAAATGTGGTAAACTTTAGTTAATATTGTCCATTCTTCAGTAATTTTGTTAATGTTCTTTTTCCTTTTGATAACATAACACTTAGTTGTTAATGTTTTAAATGTAAAACCATTTGTATTATGTCACATTCCATTTAGTTTTACTATTGACAACTGTCAATTAATTAGTTTGAAATATTGTTAGTTCTGTTTTTAACTTTATTATTTAACACGTTAGGTATGTTTTTATTGTTATTTAATTTATAAATAATTTAATTATATTTATAGTTGTCTTGATAAAGGAATAAAGCATAAAGCTTAATTAACAAATTTTACTTTTGCAAAATTGACGCATTAAAAACTTATCTTATACATTATCAGTCAAGATTACCCACTTAACTTTTTAATTTATATATATATATATATATATATATATATATATATATATATATATATATATATATATATATATATATATATATATACCGATATCAAAGTAAGGAATAAATTCAATACCTGTAAAGCAAATTTTATTCAAAAATCGCTCGGACGTCGATTTAATTTTTTTTTGGGCGTTTTTGCGAAAAAAATTTTATACAGAGTTTCTCAAAAGCTTTGCTAAAAAAATTAATTTTTTTAATTGCAACAATTTTTTATTGCATTTTGGATTGCCCTTACAATTCTAGCTCAATAGTAGGCTTTGGATTTCTGACGCGGGAAACAAAAGAATAATTAATGTCAATAGTTATTATCGTTGACAGTTCTGTGTGTATTTTCGTAACGTTTCACTGATTTTTCAAAGTATATTTTCGTTTTTTAACACTAAATTACATTAATATGCAGCTTACTGAGACACAGCGCATAGAAATCTTAATGATGATTGGCTACGGTAATCGAGTTAGAACACAGCAGGAAGTTTTTGAGTTATTTAATCAAAAATACCCCAATCGTCCGCCAATATCGCAATCGACAGTTAGCAAGATTGAGCAGAAGCTTAGTCAATTCGGTTATGTAGAGATGTTCCTAGATGTGGTTGTCCTCAAGTTGATGAAATAAGCAGTTAGAACTCTTATTGGCGGTTCAAGATAATCAGCATGTAGTATCTAGGCAGGTAGCAAAGGACATGGATATTGGAAAAACAAGTGTTCTAAAAATACTACAAACGAATAAATACCACTTATAAGATGCAAGTTCATCAAGAACTCTTGGAAGGAGACTTTGAGAGCGCCTTGAATTTTGTGAGCTTTTGCAAAATATGTGTTTGGAGAATCCAAATTTAGTGAAAAAATACTTTTTCCGATGAAGCACTTTCTGCTTGAATGGTGACGTAAATACAGAACTATCGGTACTGGCCGATGTAAATCCACAATGGATGAGGAAGGACATACACAATTCAATCAAAAATAAACGTGTGGGCTGGCGTTGTTGGTGACATTATTATTTGGCCTTTCTTCTTTGAAGAAAATTTAACAGTAGAGATACCTGAGTTTTCTAGCAGAGGAACTTGTTCCAGCTCTGCATTTTTCCTGAGATAGAACGTCCGAGTAACACGAAGCAGCAGCCGAAAGTGAAGCGTACCCTGAGTATGGCAAACAAGACCTTGCCAAAACGTCGAGTAAACAGTCTCTTAGAGACTACTATAACACCAACGCACCGATTCAACACATGGAGGACGAAATTTAAAAAATATATATATATATATATATATATATATATATATATATATATATATATATATATATATATATATATATATATATATATATACGATAATTTTAAAATCACCGAAAACGAAAACTGGAGATTCTATGATTCAAAATAAGAAAAAAAATGATCATAAACGCTCTTCCGAAAATACTTCCTAACCGAGATACAGGTTGATTAAGAAATACTTTTTTAAGGTTTTTTTTAAGATTCCTCAAAAACCACAAAATATATTACACTGAGATTTGGTACACCTAAATGTCTAATTAAATACAATAAATCAGGTGAGTTTGAGGCAACTGGCTCCATCCAGTGGCGTAGAATATTTTAAGTTAATCAGTTTAAGTAAAAAAAAACGCACGCCCCTGGTTTTTTTGAAGAAATATTTTTTGATAGATTCAACATTTAATTCTGCAAATAAAATCATACTTAGTACTTTTTCGATTCGGCATCCCGTTTTTGAAGTATTTTGCATTAACATAAACGACCACATTATTCAATAAAAATCAAAATTTGTTTTATTTTACAAAATAAGTTAACAGCAGCAGTTAACTGTTAGGTAGATTATTAAAGATATATTTAATGAATCAAATACATAATAATAATTATTTTTATACATATTGTTCAAAATGTCCTCCTTCCTTTTGAATGCAAGCTTGAATTCTTCTTAGCAAGTGAAACCTAACAAGCTGAAAAATTTGTGGCATAGCCCTAATCTCATCGCATGCCATCTGTATGCGATTCCAAAGTTGCTCTCGATTATTAATTTGAACAGAATAGACATGAGTTTTCAGATACACCCACACAAAAATATCCAATCGGTTTAAATCTGGCGATCGTGCCGGACACGGCACTTCACTTCCTCGTCCAATCCAGCGTCCAGGGAACCATGCATTTAAAAATTCTCTGACGTTTCGTGTAGAATGTGGTGGTGCACCGGCATGCATGAAATACATGTTCACTCTAACATGTAAGGGTACGTCGTCAAATAATTTTGGCAAATCTTCTCTCAAAAAATTTAAATAGAATTCGCCAGTAAGTCTTTGAGGAAAACGAATAGGTCCGATTAGGTGACCGTCTAGTATACCTATCCAAATATTTTGGATAAATCTTTGTTGGTGAGCTGTAACTACAGTTCGATGCTGATTTTCATCTAACCATTTGTGGGAATTATGCAAGTTTATTATTCCATTTCGGGAAAAAATACATTCATCGGTGGTCAACAAATTGTACCATCTTCAGCAAAAGTTCATTCGACGAGGATGGTCAGCAGGCAATAATGCATGCACTTTTTGTAGGTGAAAGGGATGTAAATTTCTCGTAAAACTTTCCAAGACTTGCTATGCGACACACCAAATTCTAAACCTAACTCACGCGTACTCATTGATGAATTTTCATAAACTCTATCTAAAATTTGTTCCTCAATTTCAACTGGTACACGAGCATTTCGTCCGGAATTTTTCTTCCTTTTTCAACTTTCATACTCTAACAAGTTACGATGAACGGTTCCAAACGTGGTATGATGTGGATGTCTTGTATTTGTAAATCTTTGTTCATAAAGTCGAGCAGCTGCGCGAACATTGCAATTAGTATTACATAACATAAATGCATATCGACCAGTTCTCGTTTGGAATAATTCATTTTTTCACAGTAATTAGACACAAACAATGAATTACAAAACACGCGTAAATGCAACTATTTTAGCAAACATAAGTTACGTAACTGTCAAATGCAAAGCAATCTCCGATTTATTTAATTTGGTTATTACTGAATAATGTAGTTGTCTTATGTTAATGCAAAATTTTTCAAAAACGGGTTCCGAATCGAAAAATACTATGTATGATTTTATTTGCAGAATTAACTGTCGAATTCAACAAAAAAATATTTCTCCAAAAAAAAGCAGTGACGTGCGTTTTTTTACTTAAAGTGATTAACTTAACATATTCTACGCCACTGGATGGAGCCAGTTGACTCAAACTCACCTGATTAATTGTACTTAATTAGACATTTAGGTGTACCATATCTTAGTGTAATATCTTTGAGGAATCTTAAAAAAATCTTAAAAAAATTATTTTTTAATCAACCTGTATTTCGGTTAGGAAGCATTTTCGGAAAAAATATATATAAAAATATATATATATATATATATATATATATATATATATATATATATATATATATATATATATATATATATATAAATTATCGTTAGTATTGGTGCTACGAAGTCGGTTAAATGGGCAAAAAGTAACATTTTTTCCGCTCGTTACGATGGTCAAATCAAAATGAAAATTGAACGTCGTGTTCGCGAGTTATGTCAACAATTTCCATACCCAACATGCAATATCCTTAATCGATAGAAAATTTAATTCTGAACGAATAAGTTCCTATGACATTTCACCCTAATGTCAAAAATGACAAAGTTATTGATCATTTACCAAATTCATCAAGGTGGCTGTGTCAACTATTTTTTTGTATTACCATAGAGCAGAAAATGAAAAGAATATCAAACAATTGAAACAGGATTCTTTATTCTAAGTGATAATAATAATAAGGAACAACAAAACAAAACAAAACTCAAATTATATGTTCGAAAACATCACCCTCTTGATCCAAGCATTTGTGGGACCGCTTGTAGACACTTTTAGTAGCCTTAGCAATGGATCTACCATCAATATTATTGATGGCGTGAACGATGATTTGCTGGAGATCCTCAAGGTTATCATATCGCCTGTTATAAACCACACTCTTCACATATCCCCAAAAGAAAAAATCCATTGGAGTAATGTGAGGTGATCGAGGAGGCATACGGATAGGCCCATAAGTTGATATATATCTGCCATCAAAAAAATTGTGTAATATTGTATCTATCTGACGAACGTTATGGGGAGGAGCTCCGTATTGTTGGAAATAAATGTTCTGCCTATTCATTAAATTTACATCATCCAAGAAGTCTTGGAGTGTGGCAGTCAACATTTCGGCGTACCGCTCACCAATTAACGCACCCTGATAAAATACTGGACCAACAATTATCGAGCCAATTAAACCGCACCAAACATTAACCCTGAAGCGTCTCTTCACTAATTATACATTGTTTATTAGATCTGAATTTCTTAAACACGCTCGAATTAGATCTAAATTTACGATACAAAACCAAAAGTGTCTTCCATCCGGCAAATGACGCGTAGGAAACAAATCACTGTAACGCTCACGCGCTCGATAACTGTTTTTTTGACAAATGATGTAACATTCTAACATATCACACTTTTCTGAATGGGTGAAAGGCATTTTTCTATTCAAAAAACACAAGCTCTTAACTCTTTAAGAGCAAACTTCACTTTGACATATCAATTCTGATGACATTTGTGAAAATGACAAATATTGTTCACGTAATACCAGCCACCTTGACGAATTCAATAAATGATCAATAACTTTGTCATTTTTAACATTAGGGTAAAATGTCATAGGAACTTTTTTGTTCAGAATCTAATTTTCTATCGATCATGGATATTGCATACTGGGTGTGCCATTTAAAAAAATGGAAATTTTTGACATAACTCGCGAACACGAAGTTCAATTTTTATTTTGATTTCACCATCGTAACGAGCGGAAAAAATGCTACTTCTTTGCCCATTTAACCGACTTCGTATCACCAATAATAACGAAGGTAGCAATAGTGCCGACTTAACTTTGAAAACACTATATATATATATATATATATATATATATATATATATATATATATAGTTGATGCGAGTATTTTTGGTCTTTGCTAATATGATAAGAATTAAAGGTTATTGGGCATTAGACCTAGCCAAGTTAATTAAATGTATTTATTATTCAATATTTCGCTAATAAATTATTAGCTTCATCAGGAAAATAAAAGTTGTTAATTAAAATTCGCTTATGGAAAGACAGTTGAAGAATTACAGTTATTATAACATTCTAGAACTAATTGTAGTCAATTAGTTCTAGAATGTTTATAAGTAACTGGTGTAATTTAGATTTAATTTTTTTTCCTCTATAGAAACCAATTTGTTGTTAAAAATTTCAGTGACAATGCTATCCTCGCAGCCGTAAACTTCAATCGCCAATTATATGTTGTTTTGCGGCGCTAAAATAAAATCTTGCGCCCCACAGGGAAAAAATTATTGAAAAAATTACATTGACAAAGATACTTCATAACCGTATGAATAATCTAATTTTTTCTTGTGCAGTAATTAAGCACCTGTTACGTACTATTTTGCGCCGTTGAAGTTAAATTTTGCGCGCTTGTAGGACACAAATTATTGTAACAGTAAGATTGACATGGCTAACTTTCTAGGCGTGGGTTTTTCATAAATTAATTTTTTATTGCTGAGAAAATAAATTATCACAAAAGTTAAATCCTCACGGTTAACCTCAAAGCCGTGAACTGCACAAATCAATTTAGATTCAATATAGAAAACAGGTTGTAATAATTACATCGATACAGTTAACTTTACAGCGGTGTACTTCTGCATAGTTTTTTCTTATGCAGTAATTAGGCGCTATTTTTCCCCGCTAAATAAAATCAATGGTGACTTCTCAGCCGTGGACTCTTGCATCATAAATCAATTTATACCTTCTTGCTAAAGTATTGCGGTCGAAAAAAAATCGAAAAAATAAGTTACTGTATTTTGATGTTTTACGATTCCCTGAACCCTAAAAAAATTTTTAGAAAATATTTCAAATGTGTCTGTGTGTGTCTGGTCATTCGCCAGCCAAAACTATACGGGCGATTTTGATGAAACTTGGAATGAAGGCGAGACAATTATGTCGACAAAACAAGCTTTTAAACGCAATAGGTATACAGGGGGTGAAAATAAGAGTGTTATTTTGGGGGCAAATTTACAAATTTTAACATAGAAGATTAAAATTCAGATCATAAATAACTTGCATAAAATGCAATTTTTTGCAATTTTTTAAAACTTTCAAAATTGAATATGATATGCGTAGATAAATAAGGGTTCTTTAAGAGATTTCTTTACTTAACGAATTATGGTGTAAATTTGTCTATATTTAATGGGTCAAACTTAAGCAATTCTCTCCAAGCATTTTTATTGTTTTTTATATTTTGTAGACAATCAGCCACTCTTATATCTGCTTATTCTAAAGCTACTAGTATAGGAGATGTGAATTTTCAAACATTTAACATTCATATTGTTATAACTAGAGACGGGCAGATATGCTGCAAAGATAGTGCATATATGCACTTACATATGCAATAAAAAAATGAAGAAATATGCACTCAATATGCAGTAATATAGCCATATATGCACTAACATGTGCGCTAAAAAATTTTTATTTTATCAGGATTTTAAGAAAATTCAATTTTTTTAATTCTTGTTTATTACAATTATTACTAATTGTTACAACTATTTATGTATTCCTAAAAACTATGTAACGAAATTAACAATAATTATTTGTTATATTTTATTGGTTATACATTACATACATAAAACCCATAACATAATACACCACAAGAAGAAAAATAATCAAATTTAGAGATTGTTGCAATAAATAATCATATTTTTCTCAATTGTTTCCATAAGTAAATTATGGCGTTTATCTTCTATGTGATTGCAATGTGAAAAGCTTCTTTCTACATCACAAGATGTAATAGGATAATATTTAAATAAGTGAGCATTTTGAACAGAAAAATTTGTTTCGCCATTGTCATTTGGAAATTAGCCATTTAAAATGTCTCTAACAGATTTTAGAGTTGAAAAACCAGCATTTTATTAAATTGTCTAATTTGTCGCACATTTTTCTACAAAATTTGTTTTGGTCTTTACTTAAACTAAATTTGAAATCTTCTATTAATTTTGAAGATTCGGTGAGAAGCAAATTTTGAGATTCAAGCTTGGTAATAATCGCAGGGATATCTTGAAAGTAAGTTTTCATGAAACAGAGCTGAGACTGTAACTCTGGAGCTTGCAAAACACTTTGACAGTCTTCTACGCATTGAGCCGAATCAACCCCCCCTCACCGAGACATTCAGACTTCATGGCCGATCTGTGTATGTGTGTTATACCAGTAATACGAGGAATGTTTTTAATTTTCAGAAAAACCGAAAGTAATGTCTTCATTAGGATATTATCATTTTATTAGCACAAATGAAACTTTTTCTTAAAGATATGTACGTTTTTTAACACTTAGGCCCCAAAATCACAAATTTTATTTTGCATATACTGCACATATAAGGCGTTTTACGTTATTAGAGCATATACGAGGTGGTAAGAGCATGAAAGTGCATGTTTGCGTCTTTTTTTCCGTTCTCTCTTATGTTAGAAAATAAATTTACCAATATTTGTACCGAGATTTTTAAAACTTGAAGCTTGTAATTTCGTCAACTCTCTGCAAGTTATTTTTGACAGACACACTACGCATTGAGCCGAATCTGTTTGGAAGGAATCAATTAAATCTTTAAAAGCATCAAAATGTTCACAATAAAACAGAGCCGCTTTTATTCAAGTTCCCCATCTAGTAAGAACTGGTTGGGGTGGCAACGCAAGCTTTAGATATCTCAAAGGCATTTGACCAAGTTTGTTGTTTACTTGCCAAACTCACCTAGTTTGGGTTAAATGATACGCTCATCAACTGGGTTTCTAGTTTCCTTGATAAAAGACGAATACGTGTCGTAGTTGATGGCTTTTTTTCAAAAGAAGTTAGCATTAACGCGGGCGTACCACAGGGATCCGTTATAGCGCCTACACTTTTTCTGCTGTACATAAAGGACCTTATTTCTTCAACAACTAACCACATCCATTGCTTTGCTGACGATAGCACTCTTCACTGTAGTTCATCTCAGTCTACTCATAGTGATAATCCACCTTCTATGCCAAATCAAGAAATTAAAGCTGAAATGGCAAATTCAATCAACAAAGACATTCAACGTGTTCTCGAATGGGGAAGCAATAATCTAGTTAAATTTAATGCTAACAAAACTCAGTGTTCCCTTATGTCCGCCAAAAAAGATCGATCATTTCCTGTTGTAAGTATGAATGGCTTAGTTCTTAAGTTTTCAGACTCTGTTACTCTGTTGGGTATGACTGCATCTTCAAATTTCTCATGGGTTGACCATCTTCTGTCAGCTACCAAAACAGCTGCTCGTAAAATAGTTTTTGTACAGATCTAAGCAGTACTTTACCTCTCGACAACTCCTTCTGCTGTATAAGGCCCAAATTGGCCTCATCTGAATATAATTCTCACCTTTGGTTAGTGCTCCCAATACGCTCTTGATATCGTTGATCGTATTCAAAAGAGAGCGATTAGGCTTATAAATGACCCGTCCTTAACTTCTCACATACAGTCCCTTGAGCATAGAAGGATGGTTTCAGTTCTTTCTTTGTATTATAATTATTACAACGGCTATTGTGCTGGTGAATTACATTCTTTGATACCATCTCCGGCTATCTTTGCGAGAAACACTCGGTTCGCTCATTCACATCATCAGTATGCAGTACAAATCTCCACTTGTCGTACCAAACGGGTGCAATCCACATTTTTCTACACGGCTTCTAAACTCTGGAATGATCTCCCTAGTTCCTGTTTTCCTCCCACTTATGATATGAGAAAATTTAAGGTAGCTGTTCATAGGCATCTATTGGCAATTCATTATCGCTCTATCCATCCTCCTAAGTGTTCCTGAGTGCTTTAGCACGATAGGCCTTATTTAGCCTGTTCAGGTCCACAATCATAAAAAAAAAGAAAAGCGAAGCGGTATTTTAAGAAATACTTTTTTTCCATTGTTTATTAATTTATTTACTAAAGGAAACTCCACCCGAACTGCTTCAGCAACTCGATTAAGCGCATGTGCCAAACAAGTATTGTGAATTAAATTTGGAAAAAATATCTTTAGATTTTGACCTGCTTTTACCATATACGCTGCACCATCGGTCACCATCTACAAAATGCGATCTTTTGATATTCATTCAAAATTTATTAGGCAAATATAAAAATGCTAGGGTGTCATTTATAAAACGTGAAATTGTTACATGATTTGTTTTTTCTAATTGCTTGACGGCAACTAAATAACTAAAAGAAGGGTTACCATTTAGAATACCAACAACAAAGTTTGCTATATATGTTCCTTTAGCATCGGTCGTTTCGTCGATACTAAACCAGATATAATTATCTGAAATAACATCCCTTATGTTTTTAATAGTGTCTTCGTGCAGTTGTGGAAGACATGACCTGGTAGCTGTACGTCGAGAAAGTACCTTTTCTTTAGTATATTTTTCTAAAAAACCTGTGAATTCAGATTTTTCCAAATTGTGGATAGGAATATTGCACGAAACCATCATTTTACACAGATCTTTGTTAAAGTTATTGACATTTTCGGTTTGGCTCACATAAGTAGATAGTAGTTGTGCTGGTCGATTTTCATTTTCTGTTTTCTGATGTGGACCCGTATTGACATGTTGATCTAATTGAAACTTTTTGTTGACTTTTACCTACAAAAATATTAATTTTAAAATATTTCTAATATCAGTTATTTAGTAGTTGTATACTAAGTCAAAAAAAAAATCTGTTTTCTTACTGAACTTGAAATTGAATGTTAGAAAAGACACATTAATAATTTCAATTTATTATTTCTGAGCTAATATTTCAAAACTATCTATAAATTTTAATTTATTTTTAGACTAAACACTGTTGTAAACATTAAAATAATGTTTTGTTGTTTATTTAAAGCATTATCCAAAATCTCCAGTTATTTTATTAGTTGATACAACAAAATAAATATGTGAATTTTATTGCACAATTGTAAATGCAAAATTGTATGTACAAAACGAAAAAATTGTCAAAAGACGACTATTGGTAAGAGTACTTAATTAATTAATTAAATTATTGCAGGGAAGCGAATAACATGTTTTAACAAACACGTGTTTAATTAATGTATTCGCAACTCATTTTTCAATTAAATAAAACCTTGACAAAACTTTGTCTAGAATAATAAATGAGAATTACCATAAAGAACACAAAAACTATTTAGCAAGGTTTAGGTTTATTTTAATATGAGTACAATATCACTAGAACAAAGCGTGCATGTCATACATACATCCTTCTCGCAAATAATACAAAACACTACACTTCCATCGTATTTAAAACACGAATACGATTTCAACCACCTTCTAATTAGATCGTTCCTTGAGCTGCCCACTTTTGGCATGTTGACTTCAAACGGCTAAGAGTGAATGAAATTTTTGCAAACAACTACAACCCACCAGTCTTAAACAAAAAAAAACGGAAATTCCAAAATTTTCAACAACAAATATACCGACGTACCTTCGTCAATAACTGTAATGCATTTATTGTGCATATTACTAAAGCACTAATTAACGTAGTTCCCAAATACCTAAGTTTCTAAGAATTTTTAAAGCGGCTTAAAGTGTAAAAGCAGGTATGAGATTTGAGTAAACAAATCTTTGTGTCCGTTAAAAATAACTTGCAGAGAGTTGACGAAATTAAAAGCTTCAAGTTTTAAAAATCTCGGTACAAATATTGGTAAATTTATTTTCTAACATAAGAGAGAACGGAAAAAAAGACGCAAACATGCACTTTCATGCTCTTACCACCTCGTATATGCTCTAATAACGTAAAACGCCTTATATACGCAGTATATGCAAAATAAAATTTGTGATTTTGGGGCCTAAGTGTTAAAAAACGTACATATTTTTAAGAAAAAGTTTCGTATGCCCAATAACAAAAAATATGCAAATATGCATTTGCCCGTCTCTAGTTAAAACTTTCTAACTATTTTGGTTATAAAATTGGGATTTTGAAAATAAACTTTGTTCATTTGTGCTAATAAAATGATAATATCCTGATGAAGACATTACTTTCGGTTTTTCTGAAAATTGAAAACATTCCTCGTATTACTGGTATAACACATACACAGATCGGCCATGAAGTCTGAATGTCTCGGTGAGGGGGGGTTGATTAGGGTCAGTTTTTGGTTATTATTAAATATTTTCAAAACTGCTGAGTATTTCAGATATAAAAATACCCCATGTAGTTTTTAATGTTTTGCAAGAAAGACCTGTAATGCACTAGAATTCACCTGGTTTCTTCTGCAGAAATTAACCACCAATTATGCGACGATCAACCATATAATAACTAAATTGGCATGGCTCACTTTACAACCATAAACTTCTGCATAAATCATTCATGTCTTGTGCAGTAAGTAAGTAACTATTGTTCGGCTATAAAAAACAATTTAGTGGGAGAATTACATCGACGGGGCAAAAATTACACTCTTCAACAGACGTAGAAAACTGGTCTTTCCTTGAGCGTTAATTAGTTGGTAATTATGAGTAGGTATGTTTGGAGACTTCTGGGACACACACACCACCACCACAAAACCAAGGTCCCAAACCCCGCTTTCCTGTTCCACAACTACGAGGTCACCTATCATCACCACAAACCCAAGGCCCCAAACCCCGCTTTCCTGTTCCACAACTACGAGGCCATCCGTGCGACCTACCCCGCTTTCCTGTTCCACAACTACGAGGCCATCCGTGCGACCTACCCCGCTTTCCTGTTCCACAATTACGAGGCCATCCGTGCGACCTATCATTACCACAAAACAAAGGTCACAAACCCCGCTTTCCTGTTCCACAATTACCAGACCATCCGTGCGACCTAGGATAATAAAAGTTCGGTGGCACGTCGCACATGTTTTCACTAGAAGATAAACTAAGCGACTGGCACAAAATATTTTATTACATACAATATATAGACAGCAAAACAAAGTATTATTAAGTAATGTAGAAACATGTACAAATGTATTACTCAGATATATGATTTTCTTTAGGAATAAAACATTTTGATTTAGCACACGTGCAAAAGGTCCTCTCGACTTCTGTGTCATTACATCTGCGTGGTGCAAGTAATTGGGCATACGTGCAGTGCCCATTGTAGATGCTCCTGTAACGGATTGACATCTGGCTGCCATCGGGTTATTCACATGAAACATTCAACCGTATCGTCTGAAGATGTGGAAATGAATCCTGCTGCAGCAAGCGATGAGGGTGAGTGAACCCCAGACCATGCTCTATACGCTAGTAATCGTTTATCGAAACAATTGTAATACTGAGGATAATAAAAGTTCGGTGGCACGTCGCACATGTTTTCACTAGAGGATAAACTAAGCGACTGGCATAAAATATTTTATTACATACAATATATACATAAAAATATCAATAATCAACCATGTTGATTTAGTACATACGTTAGTAAGCTTGGGTCACACATGTTAACAGCAGCGAAGACAGTAAGATACTGACAGGAAATAATTTATTCTATACAATATATACAATATATACAACATATGTACAATATGTACAATAGATAAAATAGATACAGTAAAAAAAAGACTACTCGTCTACGTAGCACACCTCATCACACAGTATACATGAGTCGTCATCGTAGACATCAAAAAAAAGTTGTGTTAGGGGTGTGCAACATGAGGAGCCGTTCATCGCTCTCACAAACTAAAACACACACTAAAACAACCAACCCTAAAACACATACTGCAATACACACTCACATACTCAAACACACACACTGAAACACACACTCACACACTCACACTCACACATTCACTCGTACAATATGCTTACCGACGACGAAGTATCCCCGGTATAACTGAGTCGAAATGCGTTTTATGCTGCTCTTATATACCATGAAGACGCGCGAATCTGTTTTCTGATTGGTCTGGGACTGACCTTGTTCAAAATACATGTATAATTATGCATGATACAAAGTAACAAACAACTTTTAGCGAATATGACCCGTATTGCGGGGAACAGTTGACCTTTAGATACATTGCAATAGTGAACTGTTGCAGTAGAATTAATAATTAATACTTATTAGTTTATTTACTAGGACTTGCAAAACAAATACCATTTATTTAGCTAATTATACTGCAAGTATAATGAAGAAATAGTAAATAAAAAATTTTATGTACAGGTATAATTATGCAGACTACAAAAGTAACAAAACAATTTTAGCGAATATGAGCTGTATTGCGGGAACAGGTGACCTTTAGATACATTGTATTATTCAGATAAATAAATTATATATTTTTTTAAATATTTCAAAACATGTGCATGTATTTTACTAAGTATTACGTTTCTAAAGGAAGCTTCAGATGACACATTTTAATGACAAAAGTGAGTATGTCCAAAATCATTCTATAAATTAACGATTTGTTTTTCTTATGGAATGATTTAAGTAAGTTTAAGTATGCTAAAAGTAAATCTAGCTTGAAAAAAAACCTGTTGCTTTATATGCAGATAAAAAATGACCTTTTATAGACGTAAAGATGTAAATTGCATCGTATCTAATTTTTTAATTTCCATTGAAACAAAGGAGTTAGATATAAATTAATGATTTTTTTACATAGTTAAAATAAGTTTAAAGAGATTGTATACTCTTATACAAATTCAGTATGCTAATAAGTCATACCTACACGTTCTTATATCCTTAGAATGGAAAAGATTCCTAGTTATTTAACAAATACATGTCTTACAAAAAAAAAGGGAAATCTTTACATTCTTTTTATATAAAAACTTGATGTTCTCAATTGTAATTTTAATTGTTAAAGCTAAAGGAAAATAGATATACAGATTCATTGATAAAACCTGTAATTACACCGTTTCCATGTCTCTGACAGTGACCTAGTGTTAAAAAAAATTGCAGGATGCAGTCTAGACAGGCAACCTTCGTATACATTGTAACAGATAAATATTGCAGTAGAATTACCATGTGCAAATTATATATAGAAAGAAAGACATTTATATATATTTAATTCATATAGATAGAAAGAAGTACAAATTACATTAGAAACATGTATTATTCAGAAATATGATTTTATTTAGGAATAAAACAGTTTGATTTAGTACAATTGCAGAAGCTCCTCTCCACTTCCGTTTCATTACATGTGCGTGTACGTGGTCTGTAACGGATCTGACTGCCATGGGTTTCTACTGCAAAAGAAATAAAAAAAGATTAGATGTATATGATAAGTGTGAAAAAATGTTTGTGAGTAGGGAATGAAAAGGTGAATTGTGATCTTGTTAGATTGATTTATTATTCAGGAAATAGCAATAAATAATAATTAAAATTCTGAGAGCGAGGAAGTTTTGAAAAGTAATATTTCTGTATAACATGTAAAAAATTTGGAATAAAAACAAATGGGATAAAAACTAGTTTATTAAGTTATAAAACGATACATAGTAGACTACTTAATCATGTGTGTATAAAAAACATAATAAGTAAATATTAAAAACGTGTTTTGTTTGAAATCGAAAAAAACACTTACACGAATTATATATTGTGAACCGGTCAATGATGTTTACAAGAAAAAAAATGAATAAGTTGTTTACCTACACCCTTTATCAATAAAAATGAAATAGAGTTTTACTTCCTGCATTCCTGGATAGGATGATCTGTAAAAAGAAAGAAGTAATTAGTCAAACTATCTAAATAATAATAGAAAAGATCGATGCATTAGCGTTTAACATAAAATATTTTTCTACTAATTCTTTACTAGGTAAGTTAACCAAAACGAGTTTTTCATTAAAAATATTACTCAAGTGATAAGTTGAAAAAACATAAAAGACAGGAGGCTTTTTTTTTCAAAATTATAGCAAAAACAGTTTGTTATTAGACAATATTGTTAACCAAATTATATGAAAAAAAAAATAGCTCTGGGTGTAATACACGTTAAACTGATTGAAATAAAAAATGCACATATACTTACGTAAAAAAAGACACTGTTTATTCCAATGAATATTAGAAAAAACCAAATTTTTTTCACACACAAAAAATTACACTGGTAAAATATGTCACAGTTGCTGACGTAAATGAAATAACTAAAAAATGGTCACGTATTGTATTTATAAGAGTGCATCTCTTCTACGTGCAATCTGCTTTACTTAACTAACATATTACAATGTAATATAAAGTAACATTAACCTTCACTATACCTTACCATATATGGGAATGTGCGACACTTGTTTCCAGTTTATGCATTCTTAGCCTTCACATTTTGTATATAAGCAAATCAATTTTACTAAGAAGATACAGTACTTGAAACAAAGTTTGCAATAAGCAACATATCGAAATGATAAGATCTTTTTTTTTATATATTATTAATAGTATTAATAATAATTATTATTTTTTCTTCAACCGAATTTATGAATATTATAAGTATGGAATGTTTATTTTCAGTTGTATCGGTATAACGTTAAGAGAAAATTCCATTATATTTTAAGCTTAAAGAATTTTAAAAGAGAAATGTAAATACTGCTAAGATTATTAACATCACTTCTAAAATTCATTGCTTGATTGTTTGTTTTTATATGACACATTTCTAAAAACTTATATTATTAAAAAGAAATTAAAACATCTTCCGACAAAAATATCCAAATTTAGCTTGTTTACTGTACAACAACTTTTTACTAATATAAAAAGTAAAATTTCTAGAACTGAAAATCAAACATTGTGTACTGTATACCATGTAAGAACTGCAATCTTCAATATATAGGCGAAACTTCACAAAAACTATGCAAAAGACAACATAAATATGATTGCAGAATAAAGCCAGATTCGTCAGCACTTACCACACATTGTAACACAAGCAACCACAATATGGACTACTCAGAAGTTAAAATTATAGCTAATGAAAGAAAAGATGAAAGAAGAAAGTTTTTAGAAATGTGCCATATAAAAACAAACAATCAAGCAATGAATTTTAGAAGTGATGTTAATAATCTTAGCAGTATTTACATTTCTCTTTTAAAATTCTTTAAATAAGGTTATTTAGTAGTATTTAGTTTATACAATTATGAACATTAATTCTTAAATTTAACTTTTAAATTCAAATTATAGTTTTATTGATAAATGTTTGGATTATAAGCTTATTATTAAATCTAGTTAGTTTTATTGTAATTCAGGCATATTGACAAGAACAATTTTAGTATTAGCTTCTATTTATTGGTTCCATACCCTTAAATATTGCTAGTTATTTTAGTTATTTAATAACATACTTATAAATATTGTTCTAGTTGCCCTGATGAAGTGTTAATTCAACACGAAATATATTGGCTTAAAATATAATGGGAATTTTCTCTTAACGTTATACCGATACAACTGAAAAAAATAAACATTCCATACTTATAATAGTATTAATGTTTTTTTTGTAACGTGATATTAGTGTGTATGTAGGTACATGTTTTTAATTGAAAAAATTCTATGAACGCGATAAGACGAGTTTTACTTTATTTAATATTCAGACAGAATTGCGTTTTGATCACTGTTGTTTAGTTATTGATATAAATGACAACCATTTTTTTTTCAAATCTAGTGCTGTATATAAATTTTAAATTTGAAGTCCTATATAAATAAACTTTTAATTTTTATATATGTAGTTGTAATTATAACTGAATTTTTTTTCGAAACCACCCTCATCGTAGCTCGAAAACGGCCGGAGCGAAGTATGGCATGTCGGTACTCAAACATTGCCCCCCGACGGCGCGCATCTTTTAACCCGGTTCCCCCCTTCTAGGACCCTCCCCTAACGGAGATAGCTCGTATCTCGGAATCGGTCGAAGCAAAATATGTCTTGGCGGTACTCAAACATCGTCCCCCACGGCGCGCATCTTATGACCCGGTCCCCCCCTTCTAGGACTCCCCCTAACGGAGATAGCTCGTAGATCTAAAATGGCCAGAGCGAAGTATGGCATGTCGGTACTCAAACATCGTCCCCCGAAGGCGTGCGTCGTTTGCACCTGGTCCCCCTCTTCTAGGACCCCCCTAACGGAGATAGCTTATAGATCGGAAACAGTAGGAGCAAAGTATACCTTGTCGGTACTCAAACATCATCCCCCGACTGCGTGCGTCGTTTGCACCTGGCCCGCTCTTCTAGGACCCCCCCTAACGGAGATAACTTATAGATCGGAAACAGTAGGAGCAAAGTATACCTTGTCGGTACTCAAACATCGTCCCTCGACGGCGTGCGTCGTTTGCACCTGGTCCCCCCTTCTAGGACCCTCCCTAACGGAGATAGCTCATAACTCGGAAACGGTCGGAGAAAAGTATGCCTTGTCGGTACTCAAACATCGTCCCCCGACGGCGCGCATCTTTTGCACCCGTTTCCCCCTCTCCTCGGAGATTACGATAATTTTGTTTTATACTTACATTGTTAAAATATCACATTTTAAACGAAGCGACTTCTTTTTATCTTGTATAGGTAAATTTTTTTTTCTAAACTTTAAAGTTTAACAAAATTAAGATAAGTTTTTTAGTTGTAATCCCAATTTGAAGTGGACAAAAAAATAACTTATAATTGGTTTTATTCGAGTTCAAATGTACATCCTTTGCTATGTATTTAGGTATATAGTAGTATGTATAACTATTTACATACTAGTAACTTAATTGGAGCAGACTATTTAGTAGACTAATTGCAGTATATGTTTGATAGTTAATACTTATTGTATTGTTTATGGAAAACAGGTATCTGTTTTGAGCTAGTTTTGAGCTGGTTTGAGCTGGTTTGAGCAGGTTTGAGCTGGTTTTGAGCTGGTTTAAGCTGGTTTTGAGCTGGTTTGAGCTAGTTTTGAGCTGGTTTGAGCTGGTTTTGAGCTAGTTTGAGCTGGTTTGAGCTTGTTTTGAGCTGGTTTTGAGCTGGTTTAAGCTGGTTTGAGCTGGTTTGAGCTGGTTTTGACCTGGTTTTGAGCTGGTTTTGAGCTGGTTTGAGCTGGTTTGAGCTGGTTTTGAGTTGGTTTTGAGCTGTATTTAAGCTGGTTTGAGCTGTATTTGAGCTAGTTTTGAGCTGGTTTTGAGCTGGTTCAATTCGTATATTTAGAGGTGAACATGCTGAAATTTTTCTCCCACCACTGGTTCATCCTATATGGCTGTCCCCGCCGAAATCGCACATAAACACGTCATAGTCAATATAAAAAATAATGATAATTGCTGCTTTGCATGGGCTGTTGTATCGGCACTAGTGACACCAACGGGAGTACCACAACGTACATCCTCTTACCCTGATTTCCAGACATTATTCAACTGGAATGGTGTACAGTTCGATCTTACCCGACATCATCCGATCGAAATGTAGCCGAAACCTGCAGGACCAATTCTAAACGAGTCATGGAAATAAGAAGAATGATGGGGTCTATGCTACAAGGTAAATTTTAATAAAAAAGCGTGGGCTCATGTTATGGTCCGCCAGGATGTTCCCCCAAAGACAGATAACCGTTTCCCAAAACAGGGGAGCCGTCACTCAACACAGGTTTTTCCTCCAGAGCCAAATAGCTCATTAATTATAGCTGAGGCTAAATTGAACTAGGTTAGATCCATTAATCTTAGAAATCTAAACATGGAATATGGTCGTGAGGGGTTAGAAATCCCAATTCGTGGAAATAGGAAGGTTGCATCCAAGTACAATTCTTAGAAATCTGAGAGTAGAACTAGTTTAATATCATAGAAAAAGCTAATCACCTACTTTGAGGGTTTATGGGTTAAGATGATAGTTTCTATAAATCACCTACTTTTTAGGGGTAAAGGGTAGCTTTTTTCCAATAGGCTTATCATCTAGGGGTGCAATTCTGACCCCGAGAAAAATGATGAATTCTGCGTCGTTTTTGAGAAGAAGAAGCTAGAATAGAAAGTAGTGTTGGCAACCATGGTTGTTAGGGTTTAAAAGTCCTCATTGTGTGTGTGCACAGTATACTCTTGATTAGCAGCAATGACGAAAGTAGTAGTACGTAAGGTAGAAAGTACAGAAAAAGCAGTAAGTGTGGAGGAGCGAAAGAAGAGGTTGGAGACGTTAATAAAGCAAGTAAAAGAAGTAAAACTCGATTTGGAGTGTTATATAGTGAAAACAAAGATGATGAAGCTGCGTATTAGCAATATGTAAAATAGTGTAGTAAAACATCAAATTTTGAGAAGGATGAGTTTAAATGCATATTTTAAAGAAGAAGAAAAGACGCTGCTATGTGTTGTTATAAGTATCTTACAATTGTATTAGGTTTAAGTAACTGTATCATTAAAAAAAATAAAGACTTTAAAAGTTAAAGAGACGGTTTTCGGTATTCTCTTCTTGGCCTATATACGAAGATTTATTGGAAAAGATCAATGACAGTAAAATGATCCCTAAATAAAAAGCAATTTACTGGTTTTAATGCATATCGGTAGTGTTTTTTAGTCATTAAATGGAATTTTTTGCATACGTGAACTAAAATTTATTAGTAAAGCGTTATAATGTTAACACATTGGGAAAATAACGGTCGTCGGGTAGGTCTAGCACGGTACGTTGCAAAACCGCAATTTAAAAAAATTTTATTCAATTCACTGACAAATTGTTTGCGGCAGAATTGTCAAAACAGGCAGTTACGTATGACAAACCCGTTTATGTCGGATTCAGTATTTTAGATCTTTCCAAAATTATAATGTATCGTTTTTTTTTGATATCTTACGAGCTCATTATGGCAAGAATGTCACGTTGCTCTATACTGACACGGATTCTTTGATTGTTGAGATAGTAACTGATGATATGTATGCACACATGCGAAATAATTTAGACGAATATGATACTTCCAACTATCAAAATGAGTTGCATGGTATTCCTACGACTGCTTCCGTCGTTGGACGAATGAAAGATGAGTACGCGGGGAAAGCAATTCATTATTTTTATGGTGCTGGATCAAAGTCATACTGTCTGAAGCTTGCTGATAATGAAGTTGTTAAGAAAGGGAAAGGTGTTAAGAAAGTTGTTATTCAGAAAGTGTTGACGGAAGTAGACTACAAAGCGGTTGCGGAGGGGTCTGATAAAACAGTAATGTGTAAAATGCTTGTGTTTTGATCAACCTTACATGATATATACTGAAATGTTAAACAAAATTGCCTTTAGGTCTCAGGATGACAAACGATATCGACTACGTGATACGTGTTCCACATTGGCGTGGGGGCATTGGCGAATACCGGAATTGGAGAATGCTGATCCGTTGAGTGAACTATTGCAGGTTGCTAAGCAAATGATTTTATATTAACCGGAAGGAAAGAAGAATAGTTTGGGTACTAACGCTAGTTTCTTTCCTCTATATTCTCTCCATAATGAAACTAATATTAATAATAATTTGTATTATTCCTTTAGTTGTTTAACATATATTGATATTATGTACTAATTCGTTATCAAAAGAATATATGCTATACAAATACTATGTTCCATAAATAAAAAAATACGAGAATGATTATTTACTATTTTTTTATTAAAAATTTGTACAAGACTTATTGCATTGTATATGTATTATAAAGATAGTATACCGTAGACAAAGCGCAGTGACAATGATTTACAATGAAAGTAACAAACGGGTTGCATAGCAGGAAGAGGTGGACTTTCCTCAAGTTCAATAACAGGCTGGGTCACAAATTTTCTGATGTAATCTGCTTTCTCTCTAGCCTTGACATAGACAGAATCTGTTGGCTGAATCAATCTCTCGAGCATTCTTCGAAAGTGGTGTGGTGGTGTATAATGCTTTGAGCGCTGAACGCTTACTGACTCTGACCTTTCCACACTTTGATCTTTTATAGTTTGATTTGCACTGGTTACATGCACATGTGTTATAGCGCGTCACTATATTTTCTTTAAATATAGTCCTATCTTTATGACTTCCCGTTAAAATTGACGAGATCTCCGTCTTGGTCTACTATTTTAAGTGTTATTGTCGAAATGGTAGATGTATTGATAGGTAGATAGATGACATGTCGAGGGGACTCTATTATTTTATACCCCGCTGGTACACTGGGAAAGAACTGATGAATTATGTGTGATGTTTCACCATTCTTAAAACTACCAATTGTTATATTGCACTCGATAATTAATGAGTTAATTTTGATAATGTTAATAGGAGTATCAGAGGTATGCACTTTCTGAGCTTGGTAAACAGTTTTATTAAATCCCAGCATAGGTCCTATCGAATTTTCCACATTGAAGTTAATGTCATGGGCTGCTTTCATACTGTTAAAGAAAGAATCACATCCAGCGATGCGAACGAGCACGCAACGTAACCTATCGCCAGGACTAGGAGAGGTTAAGATGGATAGTTCAGGTTGATGTGAATAAGGGTACTATACGTGTTGGATAGGGAGAGTAGTTGGGAGATAGTGTTGCTGATTGCACGTCTTCCACCCAGCATTATACTTCACCCTACTATGTGCTGTGGTCTGGAAATCAATTGGTTGACAGAAACTCCGCAGCACATGTAGGGCTCAATACACTCTGGGGTGAAGATACTGCGTTTTACATAATGTAACTAGACGGTGATGGCGCAGGTATTATATACAGCATCGGTGATGCAGGGCTCCTAGAAAGTGATGTCATTTAATGACCATTCACTGTCTAGGAACTCCGCAGCAACTGTTGGACTGAGGATACACTCAGACCCTTCCTCCATTGACTCCACTCATACCGAAGAGTTTAGCGGGCTCCACTCCTCCGCAAACTCCTCCATACAAGCAGGGCTAAGGACAAGCGTCGCAAGCTGTTCACTAACCTCTCCTCCCACCGTAGAACTCTGGTATGAGCACTCCTCCATGAATTCTGCGGTAGTGGCAGGGCTCAGCAAACTATTCAATGGATCACATACTATTCTACACTCTACAGGCGTTGCAGATGTGGACGACTGCTCCTCTGCAATACAGTCAGGGTGTAGAGTGGTATGTAATCCTTCCATCCCCACTCCTAGGTGCATTACAGGACTTGCAGACGAATGGTTTTCTGCTACAGAAACCCAGTCCTCCGCAAATTCCGAAATGCATCCAGGACTTAACACATACTGCACTACGACCTGCTCTTCTCTCACGCATGCCTCTGGGTTCTCGTGCGGATAACGTACAGGTTGTAAGGTGAGCAGTACTTCGTCCACGGCTGTCTGATCATAGTTTCGGGATAATACCACATCCAAGTCGTCCTCTGGCGGTGGTGTAACCAAAAACTGCAAAGCTATTTCACAGTCCTCCTGGTCGAAATACTGTTCTCCCTCCACCAAGTCGCCTTCAACACCTCCTTCGTGGAGTATCTCTCTAGCTTCCTGTACGTGATCCGTAAGAGGTTCAACTCTAAGCAACCCCCTCAGGATGGGATAATTCTCTTGCGGGACTAATGTTATGTGACTTATAATGTTGATGCGATCTGTGGGGGGAATGGGACGATTATAAGCCACATACGCCCGTGACGTACCTAAGAAGGTATACATCATACATTAGTTATCTGCTACAGTAATGAATGAGAGTGCGTTCTTACCTCTACTGGTTGACGGTACGAGCATATTAACTCCAGCCGCAGGGAGATGTTGGTTTTCTGATTCTAAACGTAAATATTCTTATTACTATCTTTTATCTGAAAATATTCTACCTAGAATGAATTTATTTGAAAAAAAAAGGTTCCTACACAATTTTTTTCCTAAGTCCCAAAATAATTTTTTTTTGCAATAAAATATACGGTAAGTATAAAAAAACTCATGCAATAATAAAAAATGAATGAATTTATTTGAAAAAAAAGGTTTCTACACAATTTTTTTTTCCTAAGTCCCAAAATAAATTTTTTTTTTTGCAATAAAATATACGGTAAGTATCAAAAAAACTCATGCAATAATAAAAAAATAAAGACTTACCATTATTTGAATACATGATGTAACACCGTATGAAGACGGAATGACTCTCTAGTGGAACCGATCCCTCTTAAATACAAATTTTGAAGTGGTGGGGAGAGTGGGGGAAAGTGGAATAGGGGTAAAAGTGGGAAAGTGGAATAGGGGTAAAAAAGTGGGAAAGTAGGTCAGTAGGTCAAATCCTTATATATGTATGGGAGACCAGAAAACCCTGAAAAAATGTCCTCTAAAATGCATGAAAGACACCGTTTACGATGTTTTTTGTGGGGAAACGCCTATATTTAGCGAAAACGAAAACAGTAAAAAATCATTCGTACAACTGCTTGTATAGTACATTATACCTCAAAAAACATGAATTCTTCAACATCTTCTTCAACATCTTCCTCATCTGGCAACGATGAGTTGTCTCAGGTAAGTCAATTTTTACATTTTCTACTTTTTTGTGTTTTCCATTATTGTTGCATTTCTAACAATTTTTTGTTTATATTTAGGTTGGTATTCCTATGATCCTTTCTATAACGTCTGAGGCAACTTCATCCACCTTTACTCCCGATGTCCCCTCTACTCCATCACCTCAGCTTCCTTCTTCCCGCTCACTCTCACCTGTGTATCCTACTACTTTTACCCCTGTCACTTGTTCCACCCCTATCCCTGACATCCCTACCACTCCAACACCTACCCTTGCTTCCGGCTCCCCTGATGTAGTGTACATCCCTCCCGCTGTTTCCAGTCCTATCCCTGTGGGTACCTCAACCAGCGACGAGAGTATCTACGAGATGACGACCGTAGTCCTGGATTCTCAACAGGAGCACGACCTAAATGCTGAGACAATCAAACTCGACTTGACGAATGCTGAAGTTCTCACTGTCAGTGACGACGACAACGATAACGCTGTTATACTTATTACGGGTGATGATAGTGATGATTTCAGCGAACTCTCTTCCAGTGCTGAGGCCATCTGTTCCTCCTGTGCTGGGAACAGCTACCTCAACACTGGTGATTACGACTCTGACGTAGTAATGGACCCTGTCTACAGCTACGATTCTGACGACTATGACAATGATGCACTAAGACAACAACGTATACTGAGACGTAGGGAGTTATGCATTGAAGTCGTCGTTGAAGAGAACAGTGATGAAGACGACTTCATGCAGTCTCTCATTAACAATGCACAGAGACTTGAACAAGACGCTCAGGAACTTGAAGACATTATTGAACAGAACCGTGCACAGGAACATGGCAACAGTCACAGTGACAGGGTCCCAACAGACAGTGACGCAGCTCCGGAGATCCAGGATGGAGAGAATGACGCCAACAATGAGATGCACGATAATGATGACGACATGGACGATACTGGCGACGATGACAGCTGGTTTTGGACACCCCACATTCATATGACCATAGGCCGCACTATGCTCCCCTCCGTCTTCAACATCATGTGTGCGATGGCGTCAGGAGACTGCACCGCCCAAAGCAATTCCGCATTCCTCATTATTGCCGGGTGGTACTGGATCCTTTACGCGCATCGCATCGTTACCTGGGAACGTCTCATATTCACGGTACGCATTCACATTTCTACTACTAATGCACTAACATCCCTGTTTTTTTTCAGCTGGCCACCATAGTTCCCTTTGTCCGGAATTATAATGTCGTGATTACGGAGAGCTCCCTTGAGGAGCAGCTCGACCGGGCCCACACTAGGCTTCTCACATTATACGTAGACTGGAGTAATGTGATAAGCCTAGCTGTACTCAGTGGGTACGATCACGCCATTATACATCTGGAGATGATATTGGAAACTGTCGAAGAGATTGCAGGAATCTACGAACTTATCAGAGTTCGTAATGCAAGTCTTCGGCAGATGGTCTTCACCAGTGATCGAGACAGACATCGTAAGTATACCAACTGTCAAGGATCTATACATACTAATACTATCTTTTCAGAGAAACGGCGTCCTCAATAGTGCGGTCGCAGACTGGACAGGCGACTAACTGAGCGCACCGACTTACTAACTTCCTGATTGACTGACTGACCGACTGACTGACTGACTGACTGACAAACTGACGCAGTGACTGATTTTTATTGATAAAGGGTGTAGGTAAACAACTTATTCATTTTTTTTTCTTGTAAACATCATTGACCGGTTCACAATATATAATTCGTGTAAGTGTTTTTTTCGATTTCAAACAAAACACGTTTTTTTATACACACATGATTAAGTAGTCTACTATGTATCGTTTTATAACTTAATAAACTAGTTTTTTATCCCATTTGTTTTTATTCCAAATTTTTTTACATGTTATACAGAAATATTACTTTTCAAAACTTCCTCGCTCTCAGAATTTTAATTATTATTTATTGCTATTTCCTGAATAATAAATCAATCTAACAAGATCACAATTCACCTTTTCATTCCCTACTCACAAACATTTTTCACACTTATCATATACATCTAATCTTTTTATTTCTTTGCAGTAGAAACCGATGGCAGTCAGATCCGTTACAGACCACGTACACGCACATGTAATGAAACCGAAGTGGAGAGGAGCTTCTGCAATTGTACTAAATCAAACTGTTTTATTCCTAAATAAAATCATATTTCTGAATAATACATGTTTCTAATGTAATTTGTACTTCTTTCTATCTATATGAATTAAATATATATAAATGTCTTTCTTTCTATATATAATTTGCACATGGGAATTCTACTGCAATATTTATCTGTTACAATGTATACGAAGGTTGCCTGTCTAGACTGCATCCTGCAATTTTTTTTAACACTAGGTCACTGTCAGAGACATGGAAACGGTGTAATTACAGGTTTTATCAATGAATCTGTATATCTATTTTCCTTTAGCTTTAACAATTAAAATTACAATTGAGAACATCAAGTTTTTATATAAAAAAGAATGTAAAGATTTCCCTTTTTTTTTGTAAGACATGTATTTGTTAAATAACTAGGAATCTTTTCCATTCTAAGGATATAAGAACGTGTAGGTATGACTTATTAGCATACTGAATTTGTATAAGAGTATACAATCTCTTTAAACTTATTTTAACTATGTAAAAAATCATCAATTTATATCTAAATCCTTTGTTTCAATGGAAATTAAAAAATTAGATACGATGCAATTTACATCTTTACGTCTATAAAAGGTCATTTTTTATCTGCATATAAAGCAACAGGTTTTTTTTCAAGCTAGATTTACTTTTAGCATACTTAAACTTACTTAAATCATTCCATAAGAAAACAAATCGTTAATTTATAGAATGATTTTGGACATACTCACTTTTGTCATTAAAATGTGTCATCTGAAGCTTCCTTTAGAAACGTAATACTTAGTAAAATACATGCACATGTTTTGAAATATTTAAAAAAATATATAATTTATTTATCTGAATAATACAATGTATCTAAAGGTCACCTGTTCCCGCAATACAGCTCATATTCGCTAAAATTGTTTTGTTACTTTTGTAGTCTGCATAATTATACCTGTACATAAAATTTTTTATTTACTATTTCTTCATTATACTTGCAGTATAATTAGCTAAATAAGTGGTATTTGTTTTGCAAGTCCTAGTAAATAAACTAATAAGTATTAATTATTAATTCTACTGCAACAGTTCACTATTGCAATGTATCTAAGGTCAACTGTTCCCGCAATACGGGTCATATTCGCTAAAAGTTGTTTGTTACTTTGTATCATGCATAATTATACATGTATTTTGAACAAGGTCAGTCCCAGACCAATCAGAAAACAGATTCGCGCGTCTTCATGGTATATAAGAGCAGCATAAAACGCATTTCGACTCAGTTATACCGGGGATACTTCGTCGTCGGTAAGCATAATGTACGAGTGAATGTGTGAGTGTGAGTGTGTGAGTGTGTGTTTCAGTGTGTGTGTTTGAGTATGTGAGTGTGTATTGCAGTATGTGTTTTAGGGTTGGTTGTTTTAGTGTGTGTTTAGTTTGTGAGAGCGATGAACGGCTCCTCATGTTGCAAACCCTAACACAACTTTTTTTTGATGTCTACGATGACGACTCATTTATACTGTGTGATGAGGTGTGCTACGTAGACGAGTAGTCTTTTTTTTTTTACTGTATCTATTTTATCTATTGTACATATTGTACATATGCTGTATATATTGTATATATTGTATAGAATAAATTATTTCCTGTCAGTATCTTACTGTCTTCGCTGCTGTTAACATGTGTGACCCAAGCTTACTAACGTATGTACTAAATCAACATGGTTGATTATTGATATTTTTATGTATATATTGTATGTAATAAAATATTTTATGCCAGTCGCTTAGTTTATCCTCTAGTGAAAACATGTGCGACGTGCCACCGAACTTTTATTATCCTCAGTATTACAATTGTTTCGATAAACGATTACTAGCGTATAGAGCATGGTCTGGGGTTCACTCACCTCATCGCTTGCTGCAGCAGGATTCATTTCCACATCTTCAGACGATACGGTTGAATGTTTCATGAATAACCCGATGGCAGCCAGATGTCAATCCGTTACAGGAGCATCTCCGATGGGCACTGCACGTATGCCCAATTACTTGCACCACGCAGATGTAATGACACAGAAGTCGAGAGGACCTTTTGCACGTGTACTAAATCAAAATGTTTTATTCCTAAAGAAAATCATATATCTGAGTAATACATTTGTACATGTTTCTACATTACTTAATAATACTTTGTTTTGCTGTCTATATATTGTATGTAATAAAATATTTTGTGCCAGTCGCTTAGTTTATCTTCTAGTGAAAACATGTGCGACGTGCCACCGAACTTTTATTATCCTAGGTCGCACGGATGGTCTGGTAATTGTGGAACAGGAAAGCGGGGTTTGTGACCTTTGTTTTGTGGTAATGATAGGTCGCACGGATGGCCTCGTAATTGTGGAACAGGAAAGCGGGGTAGGTCGCACGGATGGCCTCGTAGTTGTGGAACAGGAAAGCGGGGTAGGTCGCACGGATGGCCTCGTAGTTGTGGAACAGGAAAGCGGGGTTTGGGGCCTTGGGTTTGTGGTGATGATAGGTGACCTCGTAGTTGTGGAACAGGAAAGCGGGGTTTGGGACCTTGGTTTTGTGGTGGTGGTGTGTGTGTCTCAGAAGTCTCCAAACATACCTACTATTATGTGTCGCTTCCCATAAAACAGCACATAATTTGGTGTCTAATTACTGCATTCTGGTGGATAAACAACCTTATAAATTTAATCGCTGATAAGTAGCTTCAAAATTAAATAATAATTCTTTATTAAAATTTATAACGATAAGCGTATTTAAAAGAGCATACACCAGTTGGCGTTCAGTCAGGGTTAAGACTAATAGGAATAAGGCAAAATGCGATTAAGATAACATAACTGCAAATAAGCAGGTAAGCGACGCTTTTAAATAAATCGATTAGAGCATAATAATAAAGTGATTTACGTAAAAGCTTGAGGTTCGGTAAAGTTAGCCGTGTCGATGTAATTTTTACATTTTACCTGTAGGGGAACAAAATTTAAATTTAACATCGCATAATGGACGCCTAATTATCACGCAAGAATTTTGTCATAAGTTGACGGATGTACAGGGTGGCCAACTAAGAATGTGAGGTACTGTATCTATTATACGAAAATCCTTTAAATTTGTATTCCTTTTAACTATATTTTTCTGGAATTGTTTCAATTATGTAAGTTGTGGCCCTAAAAAGGACCGATTTAAAGGAGGAAGGTTTTAATGCCCCCGTAAATGCTCGAAATGCTGACCATCACGTTCTATGCATTGCTGAAACCTCTCATGACTATGCAAAACTGCAGCTTCAATTCCGGTTTTTCATATCTTCTCTAGTAGTGGTTGAGTCCGAAACACGATGTCCTTTAAGCGCCCCCATAAATAAAAACCGAGGCGATCGCGGAGGCCATGGAAACAGACTTCCTCTTCCAATCTACCTCTGTTGAAATACTGCATTAATATGCTCTCGCACATTAATAGCAAAATGTGCTGGGAACCATCCAACTGCAAAAACAATGTTAGCCTTGTTTCCAGAGGCTCATCTTCCAACAACAACGGTAATTGATTGGTCAAAAAGAAATACATTGCCATGTAGGGGTTGCTCGAAAATATATGGCCCAATAATTCTGCCTCCCAGTATGCGACACCATACATTTAAACTCCAACGTCCTTGGCGCTGAACTTCACGCAACCAATGGGGATTTTCTGCCGTCACTACTGAAGGTGGCTTCATCGGTCCAAAGAATTTGAAATAAATATTCTCTGTTTTCGCGTATCATATCTAACATCCAATGGCAATAGTCTAACCTTCGATCAAAATCTTTCTCTTTCAAGGCCTGATGCAAAACGACATGATATGGGTGCATTCTTAAAGTAACTAAAAAGAGTTTAAATAATACCTACATATTTTGATGGCCATTAGAACTTACCTATGGTCCTTTAAAATATTTTGAACCGTTGTCCGTGATATGCCCAACTCAGTGGATAATGCTCTTGTGCTAACATGAGGATTTCCTTCAATATAGTATAGTACACGGTTAATATTTTGTTGTGTTCTTCCAATTCTTTGCCGTTGAAACGTAGGTCGAAAACTACCATTGGATCGTAAGCTCGCCACTAATCGGGGAAAAACCCTTACATCGCAAAGACGCCGATTTGGATATCGAGCCGCGTAAGCTCTTTTAGCTACTGCGGCATTCTGAAGACATTCAAAATAAACCGCAAGCATATCAACAGCTTTATTATTCGTAAAACGCATTTTGAAAGCACAAAAATTGATCAAAGTAACGCGAAAGTATTGACAACTATTGACAATTTGACGATTATGTATGTTTTGTTTAGGTATCTGTTTCCATTGCCTGCTTCTATTAATTGTATTTTTCGTATATATCCATAGTGAATATGCATTTAAACAAACATAAAATAGGCCTTTCGTATAACTTTTAGCATTGCTTACTTGCCCGTAGTAATTTCAAAAAGGGTGATTTTATTCTGGTGTATAAGTTTACAAACATTTAAAATCGCATTTCTAGAGCCGAAATTGAAGCTGCAGTTTTGTCTACCCATAAGAGGCCTCAGCAATGCACAGAGTTGTGGTCCGCATTTCGAGCATTTACTGGGGCATTAAAAACCTTCCTCCTTTAAATCGTTCCTTTTTAGGGCCACAACTTACATAATAGAAACAATTCCAGAAAAATGTAATATAAAGTCTTCTTTGGCCGAGATTTTAGGTTAGGAAAAAGATATCGAGATGCGGTTTTCGCGAGCTTGTTTAGGCATCGTTTAACTACTTGTTCATGAAAAAACTCTTACCAATGCATTTAATTTTTTTGCGAAAATTATAACCGTTTCTGTCGAAATGTCGAACAAAGCCCTTTAGCGACGACATGCGAAACTAACAAAACTTCAATTATTTTAACATTTGTAGCCCAAGAAAAGCTCTTTTCAACGCGCCCAAGCTTGTTAAAATCATATTAGCCGTTTCGAAGATAGGGGGGGGGGGTGATTTAAGGAAACATTTGAATACCCCGCACCACTTTATTTTTATAGATACGTCAAAAAGTGCCAAACAAAAAAAATTCAGGTTATCCTCGACTTCAAAGATCAGTTATTTTTTCATTAGGTTAATATAGCAGAATTCACGGAAACATCACTTTTTTAGATTCAAGATTGCAGTTACGCCCCCTAGGGACCATTTCAGAAACATGAAAATATTTTCCAGGTTTTTGTATTGGCCGTTTTGGTATAACTTTTTTTTCCGCAAGCCTCTATGATCTATAGTTTCCCAGATACTGCATTCTTAGTTGGTCACCCTGTACAATTAGCCACGTCCATATAATCTTTACAATAATTTATTTATTATGGGAGTGCAACATTTTATTCACACAATGAGCGTCTAGTTACTGTAAAAGAGAATATGTGCAGAAGGTAGCGGAGGTGTATAACGGCGCGAAGTTAGCGCGAAATTACTGCATACAAGATCTATTTATGCCGAAGTTGGCAGCTGTGAGGTTAACCGTGTTAATTTAATTTTTGCAATAATTTGTTTCCTAAGGAGGCGCAAAATTTAACTTTAATGGTGCAAAACCATAATAGGTGCTAATTATCACACAAGAAACGATTAATGTATTCATAAGGTTATTAAGTTCATTTTGTCGATGTAATTTTTACAACCACTAATACTTATTTATACCATTTAAGAAGGAAAATGGTTTGATAACACCAAATAAGGACCAAAAGAAACAATCAATGTAAACGTAACATTCAAACCAAACAAGTAAGTGAATAAAATGAAGTCAGATAAAGGCGGGCAAACAGTTTCAGCAAAAGTCATTATTACTAGAAAGACACGGAATCTAGGGCACTAGCAAAATGAAAGTCCACGCACTCTTAAAACAATGAGCGTAAAATTCCAAACTAATTTTAAGCTAGAATATAAATAGTTAGCAACAGTTCGGATGTAACCGCGTTCTGAAACAGTCATATCCAGGATCCTGCGTAAATCACATCTAATGATTAAATTTCAATGAACAGTTAATTAGTTATGAACAAGATTAATAGTTTCACAGTTTAGTAAAATAAAAAAGTGCCAAGGCCCATAACATTTCAGTAACTGTGGTCAAGTATGACATAATTAAATTTTTGGTAATTTTAAAGTAAGATAAGTTTTATTGGCTTAACATAACATAATTCATCCAGATAATTTTCCAATAGAACAAAATTAGAATTATTAGACAGGAAATATATTTAACATATTGGTATTGCTCGTGAAAAGGAGTAATAATTACTTATTGAGTCTGGATTGATTTTGTTAAATATTATGATAAAGTCTCTCCTACCTTCCCTACTTATAATTGTGTTTTTATAAATTGAAGTTTCAGTTTATTAAACATAACTTTTCTAGTAAGTATAATTATTAGAAGTCGAACATATTAATGTAAAAGTTAATATATTCTTTGAAAAACGCTAGTAAAGCAGTTTTAAGCAACAAAAACCAATTTCTTATGAATTTTATGTGGTTTCTTAACGTAATCTTCAAGATAAAGCAATTATTTGAAAAGTGAGTTTAACGTATTGCTTTTCGATTTGTTTATTGATTCACATATACAAGGTTTTGCAAATTATTTTATACTGGACTATTTATTTTAATTAGAATCAGTTTTGGAATAAATTTTTTGGATAAAGCGATATTAAAACCAAATTAGTGAGATTATATAGTTATTGATTACAGCGAGTAGAACAACGTAACTAATTACCGCATTGGAATAGTTTTAGTGCAGTCTTTGGTGTTTACGGTTATATTTATTTTAAAACAATGGCAAAGAAGACCGCCAATTACAGCAAGCCTAACGTACATTTTAAATAGTGTAGAGTTTTCTGTTCTAAATTTTAATACCTGCAGTTTCAAAATTGGTTTGGTATTAGTGAATTATTTTTATGCAGTTTCGGTAATGGAACACGTTTCAATAATTTACACAAGTGCATACTTTAGTGGCCATATCTTTCAATATGATTCGTTGTCTCAAACATTAGATAGCGTTTGGGTATTTTAAACTTTTATTTTTTCAAAATTTATTGTGCAATTACTAATGCAGGATTTTGTATCGAATTAAGGTTAATGAGTTTATGTAGGTGAACCATAATGGGAAATTTAAAGTATTACGAACTGTAAGTTTGCAAGTTCAAGGTTATTGTTACTAGTCCAAAGATATTCTCGACGATAACTTAGATCACAGAGGCATCAGTGACTTATTACCAAATCTTGAGCTTTATTTATGGTTTATTTCCAGCTACGAGTTTGAAGGTGTTTAATAGCATACACTGCGTTACGAATAATAGTCATAAAATAAGAACATGATTCAACTTTACATTATGTCCATTATGTCCTTGTCCTCGTACGTGGATTTCAAATCGAACGGTTTACATTAGAATATTTTTCCGAAATAATTGTTCAAATCATTAGTAACTAGGGCTGCTAATATGGTTGACCTGGAAGTCCAATGTGAAAGGTTACTTATATAAAAAAACACGTACCTTGTGAACGGTTTTACTCAACAATAGCGGTTTTTGGCGTATTTTACAACGTAATGCATTGATGACCAATAAGTAGATGAATGATGACAAAGATTCTGACCAAAGATCTCACAATCGTCATTACAGGTTTTGGAGGGAATAAAGGCATGGTATCATTGTTTCATAAATACATATTTTTGTGTGGTGTGGTCTTGGTTTGAACTTGGTCTCCATTTACAATTGGGAGAGGGGGTTAACCAAAAGGGGATTTTTAAAAGACTATGCCTTTATTGTGCTCTGAGAAAAGGGCTCAACTATAGAAACTGTTTCCAACCAACTGTCATACAGTCTAACCTCGTATAAGCGAGATCGGTCTTCCGAAATAGAGAGAGATACGTCATACGATTACTCGTTGAAAAACTCTCGACAATCTTAATGAAGCTTGATACGCATTACTATACCCGGCTTAGAACGGTTTATTTATCTTTAGACTAAATATAGTCTTTTAGTATTAATAATTTGCTTCTGTAAGACTACTTTACGTATAGATACCAAAATTTTGTAGACATTATTTCTTATCTTTGTTTACCGTAATATAAACAACAATAAGAGTTAAAAAAGGGAGAGTTAACCCCGTGAGACTGAAGTTAGACGGCGTTCGCCAATTGAAGGCTTTGCGGATTGAAGAAATCGAAATATAGCTTTATAAAAGTAATTTCGAATAATGCTGCAATGTCTGTTATCTACGACACGAAGGGTTGACTACCACACATAATTATTGTCACTTTTTCTCTTGGCTCAGAAAGTAATACGATCTCCATATATGCGACATTAACTAACTTTACGTAGAGTTAGTGGGCAATAACATCTGACAAAGCATATTATTCCAAAGCCTACTAAAATCTAGGACAAATATTTTATTCCTCTTGCAATATGTACATACCCAATGAACCGTTGTTATGTAAAACTTTGTTTAAGTTTAGGTTATAACAACGTTACCAAAGTAGCATGCTCACAATATGAAAGAGAAATTGTTATGAAATAGCACTCATGCTAAATTTGCATTAAACGTTTACATTTAAAACAAAGTGGCATTACTAACGTAAAATAAAGGGAGTGCTAGCTTTGATGTGTCTAGCAAACTAGGTAAATATTGTTGTAGCCTTCTGTGTGAAATCTGAAATTGAGTATTGTGGACATAGTACCGCACACATTGAATTATAATCGTTAGCGACAGTAAACTAATTTAACCTTTGTTTACTTGGACCGGTCACTGTATATTTTATGCAAGTACTGTAGTTAAAAAAACACATTTAACGTTATTTCATAAATATATGGCAATTCATAATGCGGGTGTGGCATAAGCTGATTTACCTAATTGCATATAACTGTGTAACAACAGTATATTAAGTCGCAAGATTTAACTTGTAAATACCAATATTCACAACCTATTTTGCCTTATGTTTCGCATTAAAAAGGGTTTTAACACCTGATTTGTCTAATAAAAATGTTTCACTAGTCAATGTGAAGTTGAACCACTCATGGGTGACGCATTTCTTAGAAAATTAAATATTACTAAATATAAAGTAATAATTTTACTTGAAGCAGGATTGTGAAATGATGCTTTACTATATGAGGTTACACTTCTCATCTAATTAAACTTTAGAATTTAAGCGTCAATGTACGTACAAAGACGTTATACAAGTAAGATTAATATTCCCTTATTCAGA
Source organism: Vesta saturnalis (assembly GCA_036346205.1). Taxonomy (NCBI): domain Eukaryota; kingdom Metazoa; phylum Arthropoda; class Insecta; order Coleoptera; family Lampyridae; genus Vesta; species Vesta saturnalis. Next base: position 1,840,280 of record JARFJB010000114.1, on the reverse strand, counting down.
CTCTCTTAAGCTTATCTGCCTATACACATTAGATAACCTTACTTACCCTTAAGTGATGCCATATATCAATTTCTTACCTGCAATAGATAAGAATAGTTAATAAAAAAAATGCATTTTAAACGATAACTGGTAATTTACAAAGTGAATTGGATTTTGGGTTTAATAGTCAGCTCCTCTTAATAATGCTTGTTTTCTGATGAAACCTGTTGAATTAAATTAAATTTCTGAAGACAAATTTAGTGCTAATTTCCACAAACTCTTCATATGAGTGACCTCGTTATGAAAGACGTTATTTGTCAATTATTAACTGCCATAGAATGTTATATTTAAAGAGTGTACAAATATATGAAGATATAGTTAGTAATTTTCAATTGAACCTAGTTTTAATACGAAAGGTTGTAACAACTCTTTTTTGTGTTGTATAAGATATACCTCAATTTAAGGTCTTTCCTTCATTTAGTTCTAAATACAAGAAACTTTTAATTATTTTACAATATTGTTATGAGGTAGGCAACTTAATTTGCACATCTTTTTGTAAAGATTTATATTCCCATAAACTGTTTTCTAGTCACTGAGTTGCGCAATGCATCGTGACTTAATTCTATAAGCAACGCGTCTGCGTTAAGTTAATCTGCTGATATCTTGTACACATGACCTCATCATCTACTTCGAAATCCTCCATTTTCACTTCCTGTTTAATGTCGAAGCATGAAGCTGCTTCTTTTTGATTTTATTTAAATTTATGTGAAAAACGCCATCAATTTGGTGGTAAGAGATATTTTTAATACATTTACATAAAATTTAAAGCATTTTGTTCTTTTTAGGTGTTTTCTTAAGGTATTTTTATACCATTTTTTCTTTAATTACACGTTTATCATTAATTCAATTTACAACGTAATTGCATCTTAAGTACGCATTTGATTTTATGGTTGCGTACATTTTTTCGTTTTATAATTGCAATTTTTTTGTGAATGGATACTTCCAAATAATGCAATAAGAAGTGGATTTAAAAATTTTAATAAGAAATTATACGGATTTTACAAAGATAAATTCAATTTGGGGTGTGGCTGATAATGTTATGTCAAGATTGCACCATGTTGACGTAAGAATGACTTCTTCTTGTTAACCTCTCCGTAATCATATTTAGATTCCAGAGGTTGTCAAAAAGAAAAGTGTGTGTACAAAGTTTCTAAGGTATTTATTTAGTGATTTATTTAATACTTTAAGCATAATTTTAAGACCTTCATTATTTCATCATTACATTTAATTCAATAAACATAGTCTGTATATTGTTATTTTTTACATTTTTGTCAAGTCGGTTTAATTGTCCCGATAATTTAAAAAAAGGCAATTTGGCGCCCGAGATAACTTCATTTTTTTACATTCTTTATTATTAATGGTAAGTGGTAATTAAGCAAACATTTTAGTGAACCAACCCTATTAATATACCGATGAGCCAAAGGCACAATTATAAGTGGTGTAAGGTTAGTATTTTTTTGGATAACTTACTTTTTATTATTTTAAATTTCATACACGTTACACATTTTTTTATTACAAGGTATGTACATTAATAAGAATGACGTTGCATTCCACACCATTGTCGTCTTGGTCATTTCCTAATGGTAAAAGTAGCAAATCGCTTATTTAGTTTATATTTCGGTCTTGACAGAAAGTTTTATAACGCGCTCTGTGGTTTTGACTACAGAGATGAGCAGAATTAGAAGTAATGATATAAGTGTTTAGGTTAGATATAAAAATTATTGAACATGTTCTGATTATAGTCAGTTGTCCTCAGGCTATCCATTTTGTAGGTGATAGTATGCCGCATTGCAGTATTAAATGGAGGAGATGTTTCATGTAAAACATAACTGATGACAAATGTATAGTAGCCTGTCATCTGCATACTTATAAAAGTTTGTCTTGAAACTTTATAGTGAAGTACCGTGCCCCAATCCTCCTCATCTTTTCTTTTCCAAAGCAAATGATTTGGTTAGGAGTTGGTACTGTACTTATTTAACAATTAGAGTCTGAGAAAAAAGTCATTAGTAATGTTGGCGAATTCATATCTAAGGCTGGAAAAATCATTCTGCTACAGAGAAGGGTATTCTTAGTGTCATGGGTTATTGAAAAGTTTCGGCTGCATATTCGGATGAACCTTCACATAAACTACACCTACCAAGAAGTATTCACTTATCTGGTTAAACAAATGACAAAATGCCTCTGGTTATTTAGTTATATACGCTGTAGTAGTTGAAAAATTTGCCATTTAGGTATCCATTCTTTATTATGTTTCCTAGTGCATAAAATGTTGTTTGTTGCGTTAGAGGTGGTCATCTGCGCAAATATATGTGCATTCCCTCCCTTTCCTTTCTGGTTGGTATACTTGTTCTTAAGTAATCCTTGAACACCATATTCCTCTCACCCTTGGTTATTCTAGTCTGACGAAAAGCGTCCAGGAGTCTCCTTGACCTACCATTGCCCGTGAAGATATCTCTTGCTATATTAGACAGTTTTCCATTTGTCCCGCACGTAAGACTAAACCATCAGTTTTTCTCGGTTTTCTAGCTCCAAAATCCACATCCTTTAGAAAGAGTTATGGTTACACTTGGTTGGTCCCCTTCCTAAGTCTAATAGTATACCATACTTATTTCATGTTCGAAAATTCTAAGTACACCGTAAATAATAGTGGCGTGTAATTTAACCACAAGAATTTAGAAACTTTGCGAGAACTATTTTCTTTAATACAAAATACCATCCTCAAGCAACACCCGCTGAGCGAATCTATCCAGTCCTTAAAACGTTGATATCTTTTTATATCAATCTAAATTATCGCATGTGGGATATAAACTTGGCAAAAACTATTGGTTATTAAAAGCTATTAAATTATTCATAAACTAAACATTCTTGAACTGCCTTGAAGATGACAAGTCAGAACACCTTCTAACGATCAAAGGCTAACTGTAAAAAATGTCATAACCAAGATCAAATTTAACAAAATTTAACAAAGTTATGATGTGTAAGTGGAAAGTTCCGAGAAACCTTAATTTGAAATTGCTTCATGCACAAATCGAAACTTGACACCAATTGAAATAATCCAATCAAATATAACAAAAAAATAGCATTGCTAATGAATGCAAGTGTTCTTTAACAGTGAAAACACAATGTTAGTACGTTTTATATAATTTTTAATTTTAACTTTAGTTTCAATTACATATATTAAAATATGGTGCTATGATAATTAAACATATAATTGGTAAAGCATTTCCTTCGAGGTCTAGGAGAAACAGAAAAAAACCTGCACAAAAAGCCAAAATTAAAATTAAGATGTACCATCGTGCCATTTAAATCATAAGATGCTAAAACCTATTTAAAGGGAGATTTTTTTCTTGTCTATTGAAATTATAAGGATGATTCCATATTTCAACAGATTTACGTTGTAAGCGAACATTCTCTTTTATTTTTTTTTTGACAATATTTCCATGTTATGGAATTGAATGTCAAGATTTAAATTATATGAAGCATGTTCATGTTCAGCTACCGCAAATTTCTCTGTTTGGCCTAATCTACAAAATCTCATACGTACTTTATGTCCTCTATCGAAGCAACAATTTGTGGTTTGAATGTATACTTTTCCACATGAAAACGATAACTAATACACTCCAGAAGGTGATTATAGGTTCGAAACATCTTCATGAATATTTCTTTAGGTTTAAAAGTAGTGCTAATACCATGATTAATTACGATTTCTAAACATTTTTTTTCAACAACATAGAATTCCGACATAAAATGTTTAGAAAACTTTCTCGTACACGTTGCGTAAGATTTTATACATCTGTTTTTTTCTTTACCACTGATATTATCAGTGCTAATAATTATAGGATCTCATGTGAACAAAGCTTTACTGATATCCTAGGGTTATGGTTTAAGATTATTTACATATAATAGCACTTACTACCAAGTTGTTTATTAAATTGTAACAGATTATGTTGACCAGTACATAATATCGCCGTTCTTAGCATCGGAATTGGTTTGTAGAACTTCCTTGTGGTTTCTATTCGTAAATTGTGAACACTAATTCAAGTATAAATCCTTTTATTGCCTAAAATTTGTTAAGGTGGAAAAGAATGTAATAAAATAGAATCGGAAAAAGGTTTTGAGTTATAAAATTACGTAAGCGATACAATTTTCAGCATTGCAAATAGTTAAAATTAAAAAAAAACTTTTAGATGTTAGTTGCTGTAGTGTCGAGACTCAGGCACTAAAAATTTATAAATTTGATTATAAAAATTTAAATTTAAATTTTTAATGTGACAACTTTAAATATGTCTAACTTATTAACTCGACATTTAACTGTTAACGATCAAACATGAATTAACGCGAAAAGAAAAATATGCCTGACAAATAATCAAGTATATTTAGACAACATTATCAGTTTCTTGTTTTCTTATGACTGTTAGCGCAGACCATTTGACAAAAGAATGTGCTTGTAATGCTAATTGCGACATTTCAGTTTCCCTAATATATATTTTTATGAGTTAAAAAACTAGATGTTACTATCATAAACATTTTTAGAATCTCAAATAAGATTTAAGATTTCTCCTTCCGATAGCTATTACGTCTTTAAAATTGATGACAACTGGTGAAAACTGATGAGGTGCGACTTGTGCACTAAAATAGTATTGCAAATTCGCTCTTTATGGTTAGTTGGTAAGGTCGTAGGCTTTTTGTTGTACCATATTAAATTTTGAGAGTTACTGGCTCTATCATCACATATCGCACAACTTGAGTCAGAAAGCTCTGACAGGTTTCGGGCTATCCAGCCCGCTCTTCAACCTACACTTAGCCTCTACAGCTAGCAGGACCATTTATTGCAACTGCATTAATTATGTATTTTAATTAATTCACTTACTACTTAAATTGAAAAAGGGGGTGAGATGAGAAATGGTGGGGGAATATTTATAATAATAAAATGAAAAGCCACTGAAATATAAATTTTAGTTTATGTGAACAATTATAGTAATTAATTTAATAAATGTTAGGATATTGACAATCAATGTTAACATTCGTGGTTTTGTATGCAAACACCATCTAAATAATTGGTCGCATCGCTCTTTTTCATAACCATTCGGCAAGTAAACTCAAATACTTGAAATATTCCAATCTGACAACAGCGCCCATCTGCTACGTTACAAACTTCATTACGCTACAATTCCGTTAATACAATGGTTGATTGCATACGATTGTTAGTTTTAATTATTTTCAGGGTGCCACTTTCTTTTTGCATGCACTTTATTTTGATTAAAAAGAATTTTTGTTTGCTTAATTTTGGTAAAATGTTACATACAATATTTATGTATGCGCCCATATTATTTTGCTTAAACACAACAAAGAATAGACTATTTATGTTCTTTTTTCTGGCTTCGTGGGTCTATTGTATTACATATCATTAGGATTTACGCTAAATCTTGGAAAGTGACACTTTCACCACTAGAGTATGCTGATTTGTATTGAAACAATGATAGTCGTTATTGTACCGTTTCTAAACAATAACTTTGAACTCGGGTAAGTAATTGATAATCAAAAATAATTATGTGTTATTCTTTTTCTTTAATTTTAGTACAAATATGAGACTGAAGCATGAAAGGTTCGACCACACCAAAACACATAACAAAAGACGATATCTAACCTTGACATGTCAGCTGATGCGAGTGACTTAAAGCATTCGAGTTTGCATATCTCGATAAATAAGTCTCCACCTCAGCGACGTATATCACACTCATTAATAGGTAAACGAACGGCTACAATTCCCACATATCGGTGAATTTCTCGAAATAGACAACGTTTATCTAATTCGAATTAAAATACTTATTATATGCACAAACAATCATAAATGCAAAATAATCCCATCGCCCATTAATTTTATTTCATGACAACTTATACTATTTACACATTTAATGGTCGCATTCGGGATGGTGAATTGAATGCATGTATAACTTCGATTATCAATTTCTAATAATATGCCATATTTAGATATTGCGTCCGCTTTCTTCCGAAGTTACCATCAACTACCTTGATCTTAATTGGGTGCCTTGATGATGGTAGTGGTTAGGTTAGTGATAATGGGGCATTTGATAAAAAGATTTATCATTTACAGTGGACTAGTATAAATTTTACTAAGCATAAGCCTTTTTAGTAGTAATAGTAGGTAGGCGTCATGAAGAGAAAAAATATAAATTAGCACATTCAAAGACACAGATAAATCAAATTAACTATCCAGTTATTAAAAATTCGTAAAATTAAGAGACACATGATAAAAGGAATCAAATATTAAGTTTGCCCAAATTATTGTTTTATGCAATATCACACAAATTAATGTGAACTGTAGATTTCTACCACAAATATTAATTTAAAAAACGAAACATTTTCATAGCCTCGACAATCAGGTGAAACGAATGTAACTGTAGATTAACCTGTTTCGATGTCTTCAAAGAGATCGATGACGGCTGTAGGTATATACATTGTGTGTAGATAATGCAATTAACAGTTAAGGTAAGTAATCTTGAACGTAGGCAGGAGGTGACAATGTAATTTTAGTAGAAATCGTAGAAGTTATTTTTCTAAGTAATCGCAATAAAAAGGATCACAGCGTTTACATCATCAGTGTACAGAAAAATCCAGAAAAAGAACATCCATAAGCAGTTTCAATATGAGATTGATACGTAATCAAAGTAAACGTGATAAATTAAGTTACTCATCATATGAGAATACATATGTTACGAAGGAAAACTTTTTTTCTGATACGAGCTTGGTGAAAAAGAAATACATAGTATCCTTTATTCAAGAAATAGTGCGCTTGATTAGATCCCAAATTAATTTGAGTTGATTACTATTAAACGTAGACGATTATATGCACGCATTTTTCAATTCCCCATATTTTGGAACAGGTTATCTCTTATCAAATCAGATTCCAATTATTACTTCTAGATCCGTTTAAACTAATTTCGATGCAGAAATAAATAAATAAAGTTGTATGACGATAAGTTAAGTAATTATTTATACCCACAAAATCAAATATTACAATTTAACTAAAGAATACATAGTGAGAATGACATACAAAAGTCACTGGCGTAACACAGGGGTTTTCTTAGAGTAAAATTATGCGCGTTTCCACAACATTTAGTAAAAAGATACGAGTGTGAACTAAAATACGCGAAAACAAATTACGGACGACATACGTTGGCTGTTATTCTTGACCACATATGACATTAGTATTATAATTAAACTTAATTTCGTGATTATTTTTGTAAAACCTGACATAGGCTATATTTTTTATTACTGAAGATAAAGTTTTACTTCCAAAAGTCAAGAGTACTAGAGCGAAACATTTTCGTTGTGGAAGCCGTTTATGAATTAGTATTGCTGAAGAGTTATTACGCAGTAGTTTATTGTTCTACTTCGTGTGAATTTACCTATCACGTACACTTGTAAGCATGGTATGGTGAAACTGTCACAGTATGAAAAGTTCAATAGTTTATCAATTCATATTTTCCGAAGTAAAGTTCTTTGTTCGGTTTTTTTCCTTTCCTTTTACTACAAGCGGATTGTATTAATTTTTCTACACACTAGAGGCTTGAGTTTGAGGGCAGCTTGCACTGAATTTCATTTCAATCATCCAGATGAACCAGAATTTTTGAGATACAGTTTAGAAAAATTAAAAGGCACAGGAAGTGTACGAGCAAGGGAGCGAGAAGGCGTAAAGATATTAATGCTAAGGAACAGATAATGTTGAAAAATGTAGAAAATCCGCATGATTCGTCAAACAAAATTGCGCAAGAAGTAGGTTGTTTTCACACTAAAGTCTGGACGACATTGCACAGCCACAAATTTCATCCCTATAAAATTACACGTGTCCAGGAATTGCATAATGGCGACTGCGACTGAAGAATGGAACTTTGCGACTGGATTTTAGAAAAAAAAAATAGCAGGAAACGGAGTTTGAAAAACACATTTTTTTTAGTGATGAAATGATTATTTTTTTAAATGGAATTGTGAATAGGCAGAATTACAGGTACTGGTCTGGTACCAATCCTTGCTGGGCCAAAGACAGAAGTACTCAAAATAATCCCAAAGTTAGTATTTGGTGTGGAATTTATAATAATCAAGTGATAGGTCCGATTTTCAATTAGGGTAATTTAAATGGAGCAAGTTATTTAGATTTACTACGACAGAACAGGACCCTTTTTGGATAACCTTCCATTGGATGCAAGATAATCATTTTATTTTCAGCAAGATGGTACTACTCCGCATTTCACATCACCGGTGAGAGATTACGTTAGACAGTTGTTACCTGGACACTGGATAGGGAGAAGAAGACCTACTGAATGGCCCCCATGGTCCCCTACGGCATCCCGCTAGATGTGTTTCTGTGGGGGCACTTAAAACCTAAGGTGTATGTTACTAAACCTACTTTCATGGAAGAATTACAACTAAACATACAACGGGAAATTAGGACTAAAACACCGGCCGTTTTAAATAATGGGCAGAAAAATTTTATGAAACGTGTGCACTGCTGTCGGGTGTAACAGAGATGTTTGAACATTGGATGAAAAACTGATTTTTTTTTTACTTTTTGTTCAATGTCCTTACTAGATTTTTTAATTTTAATAATTTTTATTTGTTACTTCGTTAATAAATTTCATATTCTCTTGTTCTTTTTACTGGTAAAGTGAATGTTTGCTAAGACCACCAGAACACTAATAATTCGTGAACGCCTTCCAAAACGAAAATTTTTCGCTCTAACACCATTGACTGCAGTGAAACCCTCATTCAGATTTTGAAGAAAAAATTTGATATTGCCGTTTAAAAAAATGTCATTTTTGAAGAAGTACAAAAACTGGCAACGCTGGATTATGTTCTAAAGCTTTACTTTTGGAAGAAAAGTTTATCTACAGTAATTAAAAAGATGGCTTGTCAGGTTTTAAAAAAATAAACCTGTTTATACATATATATATATATATATATATATATATATATATATATATATATATATATATATATATATATATATATATATATATGTATATAATGTGCATCAAGTTGCTTTGTTTTATCAGTACGATGACGAAGATGAGTGGATGTGTGGATAGTAATGCCATTATTTATCAGTCAAACCTGTAATGAACCTCGTCCGTAGAATAGAAGTTACTGGTCGGTAAGTTGTTGATCTTGGTGTATCATGCAGAATTGTTAAGGGTGTTCTAGATGTTACAGTCCTTGGGACAAAACATCATAATGTGATATAGATGCCACGGGTAAGTAAGTATTTTAAGCATAGAATGACTATGTTGCCTTTGGGTTTTAAATTGTGGTTTGTGTGCTTTATAAACGCAATTGTCGAAGATCTCCACACAATCTTCACAAGTCTAATCGGTATCGCACCAATGTAATATACTAGAGTTCTCAAGCATCACTAAGTTACCACTAAGGCTACAAGTTAAACTTCGAATTCAGTGAGAATCGGATATCAATATCCAAAGCATAGAGCAAGAAAAACCCAAAATTAAAAACCTGCAGTTATTATAAAGATTACACATAGCATGCACGATTTTGAGTACCCGACTAACAGTCGGGCTTAATAATTAGAGAAATGGAAAAAGTGCTAATTCTCCTGTATATTGATATCGACTGGTATCGATAATAATTTCTGTTGACGAAGATAAACTCCAATTATTTTAATTAATTAAGGTAACTAATACCAAACAGCTTTCACACACACAAAATGGCGTTTTCAGCTAATATATCCATAAAATTCTGTCAATGCTCTCAAAAATCGTGCACAATCGTCTTCCATGACGAAGTATAATGATATGGACTAGTATCTATAGCAATTTCAGTTAATATTTATCTAGAAAGTTATGTCAATACTTAAAATCGTGCACAATAATGAGACAATAGTGGAGGAGGAAAATTAGCATGATTTTCATTACTTTAAATTGGAACTATTGCCCAATATTGCAACTTATTGGATTTGTATTAAATTTAGGAATATTTTAAATTCGAAATTATGCACTTTTAAATTTTGATTATAAAAAATGATAGTTGCACTTAAAGCTGGGTTTCTTTAGCTAACCAATTGCGCACACTCGTTAGTCCACAGGCTATATACACTTGTACCAACCGCATTGAGTTTACACACTACGATGTGTGATTGCTTTCTGCAACAATTTGATCAGTTTTCTTGTTATTCGTCGAACAGGGACAAAATGTTTATTGTGTCTTCAATCCTTTGTTTTACTCATATCAGTTTCTTTGTGAATATTTTAATTAAAACTTTTTATTTGAGATTCCTCTTTCCTTGCTCCATTTTTAGACTTTGAGGGTTTTATTTCAAAACTTCATATTACTACTGAACCAATACACCATTCTAGTGAAAATAATAGGAAATTGGATATCATTATTCCATAAGAGCACATAATTTGAGAAGTAATTGTGCTCTTTAGTAATGATAACAAGCTAGCAATTAATTCACTCAAACAAAATGCTTGCAATGCTTTAACATAATTTTTGATGAGTCATTAAAATTTTGTGGCCGCTCAAAGCATGTACAAACAAAAGTTATCTTCCGTCATTCATACAAAATATTAAAACTTCATTTTCAACACATAGAATATTGCTCCACTTACATAAATTGTGAATTAATTAAAAAGAATTGTAATAAAATTTAATTAAAGACATTGTAAAATTAAACATGTAAATGTAGCACTTGCAGCGCATTAAGTTTGTACTTCCCACATAAACACCGAAGTTCACCACAAACAATTTAAATAAAGTGAATATAACACTCTTTTTACTTTCAACTCGAAAAGTAGTTAGCGAGTTTCCATTAAACATGACCAACGCGGTAGAAAAACAGTTTCCAATAGAATTTCTAAACCTTAAACAATAAAAGGTGCACCATTTTCTATTGATACTAAGTTGATTCAATAAAAGCTTACGTGCTCATAATTGCATTTTACCCATGGGAAAGAATTATAGACATACATGTTTCACCATGTTTCGAAAACAAAATGTATTTTACATTAACATTTAAGCTCTTTCTTTCATCTCGCGAATTTTTAAATCTTCTTTCTACTAGAAAATATCGTTGTAGGCCGTAAATCGAAACGGTTGTCACATAAATATATTGTTTAGTGTCGGGTTTGTTCACGATGTAAAAGAAAAACATCATAACATTTTACAATCGGTGGGTATGCACAACTGATGTATTATAAGAATTTATAACCGGAGAGAACGTAAGAACGCAAAATGTGAAATGGGTGTAATAGTTGTGCTTCATTTTGTATTGAAATATTTTTTGAATTAGTTTCTTATAATCTCAAAATTACCAGCGGTAAATGATTGTGTGAATTATTCTGTAAAAACTAACATGAATATTTTTTGTCGATAAAGTACGGTTTTGATAACATTAAAACTGATACAATTATGAAATATTGATAAACTCTTTGAAACTTGAAATTAATATACAATTAAATTAGTGAACACTATTTAACCAATTTTAAACTACGTGTAAATAAGTATTATAACAAATTTAAAATCCAATTCAGAAATTGTAGAAGATAACTAAAATATAGCCGCCTCTGCTTACAACTATGATTAGGTTGTTTTGGAAATGATAAAGAAAGCCGACACCCAAATTAATATAAAATCAGATAAAAATTGTTAAGAGTCAGATTAAACAGCGTTTGAAAGATAACGTTTAGGTCAATCAAGATTACATATGAGTTTTGCGTACTTTCCAAAAATAGGTTCAGCGGATTAAAGCGTTCAGTATAACATTAATTAAAAAATTGATGATATAACCGATTTGGAAAGTAAAAAAGCATAGTTGATTTATATGAGGATACCTAATTTTTGTAAAAATTATTAAATTAGAAATACTTATCTTTTTTTTAATGGTGTATTTGTATATTATACAATCTAAACGTTTCGATAACACTTACAGTTATCTTCGTCAGCAGTAATATCTATTAAAATTGTTAAAGATGTTGAAACAATTTTATGAAAGTTGAAAATTAAAACATAAACATCAGCCTGCTATTAATACAATAGTTTGAGAAACGTATAAAGCCAGCCATAGAATTAAGTTTTAGTAAATAATAACTAAATCGCTAAAAATTAAATATTGTTAAACTGTCTTACAGATAATAAATTAGAACACTCTCTAACGGTCGAAGGCTAACAATAAAAAATGTCAGCCAAAAAAAAACATTTAACAAGATTTAATCAAGGTATGATGTAAGTGTAAAGTTATGTAAGTGTAAATTTGAAAATGATAGAAACATTCACAAATATAAATATGACATCAATTAAAATAATCCAACTAAATCTAACAAAGAAATAGCTGTTTTAATAATTGGAAGTGTTATTAACCATGAAAAGCATTATGCAGAACATTGGTGTAGTTTTTTAATTTTAACTACTCATGTTAAATTATAATGCTGTAGTAATTTAACACATAATTGGTAAAGCATTTGCTTCAAGGTTGTAACGTGCACAGCTGTTAAGCACGTATGCAAAATAAAAAAGGAAGTAGGAATAGGAAAGCCAGGGAGAAGAGCACCACGACTAGCAGCTAGAAGGCACTTGGATGCGTGGGGAACAGTGAGGTCAGAGAGAAAGGAAAGATATATATATATATATATATATATATATATATATATATATATATATTATATATATGTATATTGAGATGGTTAGAAATAAGCATAATATAGGGCTAGAGTTATCGAGCTTATATTCTTTATAGTGTGCAAATTTAAATAGTTTTGAGAATGCATGCAGTTCGTTTTAACAGGTTGACTGCCGACTACTCCGATCAGGTGTACCGGCATCAATCGGCGACGCCTACTCCGATCGGAGTGTTGTGTATATTTTACATATAAGGGCCAGTATTTAGTTGGCGTTGGCGAGAGAATGTTGCAGGCGGTCCGGCGTCCTTCTAAAAACATTTGTTGAGCACGTGTTATAGTTGGTTACGCGTTTTCTATTTTTTGTGTCGCTAAACATGAATGCCAAACCTGGACTCACAGATGAAGAACTATTACAGTGTTTAGAAGATAGCAGTGGTGACGAATATTTGCCAGAGTCCGAAGATGATGATTATCCTCCCAATCAGAAGCAGAAAGTGATTCAGATGCACATGATGATGACCAGTCGTTAGAAAATCTTCCAGATTCGCCAGTAAATACCAGTCCAGCTCCGACTAATGCGCAAGTAAATTTCCAGTGGACAAAAACAGGTACATTGAAACTATTTACGTCCAAAAAATCAAGAGCTTTTAGACAGAGGCAGACCTATAGATTTTTCAGCCTTATAATTGACGACGCTTTTTATCTCAGATTGCAGACCAGACAAATGATTATGCTATACAAATTTTTCTTAGCAGTGGAACATCTGCAAAGTCACGTGTCACAAATTGGAAGCACCTGAATATTCCAGAGTTAAAATTTTTATAGGTCTGCTCTTTCATACAGGTACTATTCAACTTACCGAGTAAATGACTACTGGAAAATGGACCCGCTCTTCAATATACCCATTTTTCGCAAATATATGTCCAGAAGTAGATTTTTTCTCATCTTGAGGTGTCGACACTTTACATCTACCAACACTAGAGCTAACGATTGTTTAGGTAAAATAAGATCTGTGGTGGACTTTTCAACAAGAAGATGAATAGTCTCTATTACCCGGGAAAAGAATTGTCGTTAGACGAATCTATGGTACTGTGGCGGGGCGTTTACAGTTCAAACAATACATACAAAACAAACGTCACAAGTATTGGTGCTGAAATTCCGCGTTTATGAAGGTTCATCAGATGAATATGGCGGGACTGGACATACAACCAAAGTAGTCCTGCACTTACTTGAGGAAAAGTTAGGTCAAGGACACGCGGTATACCTCGACAACTTCTACAACAGTGTTGACTTAGCTACAAGGCTGCTGTAAAATGACACCTATTGTACTGGAACCCTAAGGGTGACCGTAAGCACAACCCACAAGAAGTCATGAAGGCGAAATTAAAACGAGGAGAAACCAATCTAGGTTCTGTAGTGGCATTCATATTGGGAAATGAAAGGACAAACGCGATGTCAGTTATATAAGCACTGAGTTTGGGAATGAAACTGGCATTTTCAAGAATAAAAGGGGAAAGAAACTGTAGAACCTAAAGCCATTCTAAACTATAACAACTATATGTCAGGAATTGATCGCCAGGATCAAATGCTGTCATACTATCCTTGTAATAGGAAAACGATAAGGTGGTACAAGAAACTTTTATTCATGTTCTACAAATGAGTTTGATAAACGCATACTACCTACATAGAAAGTACTCTGGTGGTCGTCGTCTTCGTTTTATGACTTTCGACTGGAGATAATTCGAGATCTGTTAGTCAGTGATGATATACTTGTCCGTCCTCCTATTCAAAAAAGAATCCGAACGCTAGACATTGCCTTTCAAAAATTGAAAACCACAAATGAAATTAAGAAAGGGCGTACTGAAACCAAAAGAGTATCTAGAAAGGAATGTAAAACTTGCAGGTAAAACAAAATAAGGAAACAGACAACGTTTGAATGCAAACAATGCCCTGGAATTCCTGGCTTTTGTATAAAGTGCTTTGAAGACTTTCATAAAAAATGTAGTTTTGTCAGTCTGGTATTTTTTATATTTTTTGCCTTGAGCAAATTTATTTATGTTGTTTTGATTTTTTATGATTATTTACCCATACTTAAACCAAATATGTTTTTCTGTATACCTTTACCTTATTACTAGTTTAGTTTTTCTGTGCTCTAATATAAAAATAATAGTTTTTTTACATAATTACGGTGTTTTATTCGTATTATTGCTAAAATGTATGATCGATCGAGTGTTCGGCATCCCTTGAAAATACTAATGCGTGACGCCGACCACTCCGATCGGAGTATAATCTTTCTTTCGCTAATTTTAACAAAGAAAATTGAAAAAGGTAATAAGATTATAATTTACGTGATTTACGGCATAAATAAAGGCAACAAAACAAATAAAACTTAACGGCACCAGAGAGTACCTCAAAAAATGGTCGGCAGTCAACCTGTTAATAAGAAAATTAGTAGACGAGATGAAAAATATGGTTTTGATGTAACAAAACAGGCTTTATGGGGTATGCACAAGGTTGTTTTATTCATAAAAGCAATGAGCTATATTAGTAGCATGTGAGAAAGGTCAAAACGATTGATATTTGTCGGTACGATTAGTTTCGATGAACATATTTCAGTAATTTTACAGTTTAATCAATTTATTTAAGCAATTTAAACACTTTACAGATATTAATCACATAAAGCAGGATAATTTTAATATATAGAACATGTATAGATATAGGTACAATGCATGAACTATATAACCTATAAAAAAGGGTTATGGTACGAACACCGTATATTAGTATTTCACAGACAAAGTGTATAAAAAGTGCAGAAAAAGTGGTAGTGATTTAGAAATATTGATAATAACATGAACAATATTTGTACAATGCGATATTTAATATAAAATTACATTTTGTGTACGAAACAATATGGAATTGTGATATGACAAAATTATGGACTGTGGAGGAAAAAATAAACAGCATTTGTGTTAGAGATAGTTATAAGAACATAATAAATTAACATTTCAAGTGATTTAGACGTTATAAACGCAAGTTACAAGTAAATTTATATTAAGTTAGGTTAAGTACTATATTTAAGAATTTTGCAAATTTATAGTTTTTATAGGATAAGTTAAGTTTAGAATAAATTATAAAAGCACATAATAGTAGGTTTCCCTCATTTTCATAAAGAATTTAACAATATACATGTAATCTGAACATAAAATTAGAAAAGTTGGGTTAACTACCTAAATTTAAAATATGAGAATGGAAATTCTGTTAAAATTAAGTTAAATGGTTTGAAATAAATGTATTCTGATATAGTTTTTTATGTAGATTCAGAATATGTAATTAGTTTATGTGTAAAATATAGAATTTCTTAGATATAAGTAAATTTAGATTTTAAGTTGTCAAAATGCAAAGCGTCGAAGTCAAATAGGGCTTGTGAGGTGTCTTTTTATGCGGAAAGTTGCTTTGATTCCAAATCTGCATTCAGACTTGTTTTAAAAAAGTTATAGCATAATTTGTATTTTAGTTAATTTAACAATTTTGTTTGGACCAATCAGATGCTAGGATCTTTTGTGTGTAATGTAGAAAAAAAGCTGAAAATTTGGTATCCAAGAGAAATGTATAAAAGGAATTGCTCCTGATTTCTCACTCTCTTGCCCTTTGCTTTTTGCTCTTGCCTTCTGAAAATTTTTGTGGCTAACAAGTCATAGTGTTAATAGTGTTGGTGTTAACATGTAAGTTACAAGTTTCATGTACATTATCGGTTTTAAAACGCAATCAACGTAAAGTCGAGATCTCAGAAACAATTGTTTTAACCTATAACAAAATTTAAAAATTAGGTTACCGACTATAAGTGCCGATAATATTATAGTTGTTTAAATTTGAGCTCAGATTTATTTTATGTTAATAAAATCATTCAATTATTTTGAATTTGATGTTTATTTTTTTTTAAAGTGACGCAGAGTATTAAATAAACTAAATTCCATAACGGCATCTAAAATAAAAGTGCAAGCAATAAAAAATTTGTATGGAAATAAAATATAATTTTAAATCCAAAAAATTTAGTAAATATTTAAACCAACATGTAAACATAAATATATGAGCATGTTACGTTACATTATATTTACCACGAGGAAGAGTTGTTCAGCAGTAAATTGGATTTGGATGAATTATGGAAAATTAAGCAGCACCATTGTGACAGCAAGGCAGTATCATCGATACATGGGTCCAATATTTTAATATGGAACAAGCCTAACAAAAACATTCTTTGGAAAGTGCAGCAACACATGTGAGTGAAATTTTACTCATAACCCATTATTGCATTGATTATTCTTTTGATATCCTGTATTTTTGTTTTTGTTGATTATGTATAAATGTTTGTACGATAACATGTTATTAATATCTGTAAAGTAAATGAACCGGTGTAATTATCAACATTATAAATTTATTTTGAACAAAAACATAATTGTACTCACACATTTTAGATCATTTGTTGAAAGTTTTGACAGGCTGCATTTAATTAAGTCAGTTAGGACGTAACGCATGCGTTATTGTGCAGATTCCAATAAAGTCAGTTTCACACAGAAACCACTTATTATAAATTACAATTTATTTGACGTGAACATGTCCATGTGTGAAATAAAAATTTCTATAATTTCACGTTTACATTATATAATAATTTAAAAGATTTAAAAGGTTAAAAGTTATTATTGATATTATTTGCCAACAATAAGTTTAAAAGCAATTTGAACTCTATCCCGGAAGAGATAATTGAGTTAGTCCGGAGCATGTTTATATTTAAGTAACAAAGAATTATTTATTCAGTTAATGCAGTACTATATATATATATATATATATATATATATATATATATATATATATATGTTGAAGGGAAGTAACAGCCGTTAACAACGTTAAGAAAAAATTATTAACTGATTGCTTAGTATATCACGGCCTGAGACTAACTAGGATTTTAATAAGTTTACAACTCTTAGATCTGCCAATATTTCGGAGTGTCTATTTTGTTCCTTCATCAAGGCTTCTACAATAAAACAATGTTAAATAAGCACTTAGGTCATTACTTACATCTAAGTTACTTTGAGA